>OW386558.1:26005075-26605075 GCA_936435175.1 Glyphotaelius pellucidus | reverse complement strand
AGTTTATCCATATAAACTCCTTGGTAAAGTCAGATTGGTCCAGGTATGAAAATTAGAAGCATTTTATGAAGGGGTCTGTGTGACCCGACGTCCATGGGAGTGTGATTTTTATTTCACGTCCATAGTTAAGGGTTAAAAAAAGATGCTCAGCAATAGCGGATTAACATCTTTCGGGTAGGTACATGGTACATGTCGATCTACTGATACATCTTGTGTGTATTGTAGAAGCATCTAACGTTTCTTGGCCGAATGATTCTACTGTTAATTTTGTGGTTTATATCATTTTACGACGTAACAAGAGATCCGACATAAATATACTGGCCCACTGTTTCAAATGCATATTCATTAGCTAGCAGCCGGCTCCAAAATTAATTATACTTCGGTGAACGCAAACACACATGTTATATACTGCCTTGGCTTCATTCGTTCGGATCCACTCTTCCATTACCACATGCATTAAATTATATCCTTCCTCCTTCCTTCACAGGATAGTGATGTGCTTAACTAACTTTCATCAGTGATTCCTGACATCATTTGGATTAAAAGTGTAATTGAAATGTGGTGACATTTTCGATGTTTTTGCAGTGAAAACTTTTTTAGCACCGTTGTGATTCGAAAGTCGGATGAAACGGAAATGACGCATTACAACCCCTACGAAGCGTCTCTGCTGCACCCATTGGCCGCTTTGACTATGATATCACTTTTCAAGGCTCCTATTGGTTTAGATATAAAACGGAAATGATGCATTACAGTACCTGCGAAGCGTCAAACTGTGCTCATTGGCCGCTTTGATTATGATATCACTTTTGAAGGCTCCTATTGGTTAAGTTATGAAACGGAAATGATGCATTACAGTACCTACGAAGCGTCAAAATGCACTCATTGGCCGCTTTGATTATGATATCACTTTTCAAGGCTCCTATTGGTTAAGTTATGAAACGGAAATGATGCATTACAGTACCCACCTACGAAGCGTCAAACTGCGCCCATTGGCCGCTTTGATTGTGATATCACTTTTCAAGGCTCCTATTGGTTGAGAATGTGTGGGCGCAGGTGAAGGCTTCAACCGCGTGTGAACTGCACTCGATTTTTGAAGTGAAACTTATTTAGCCCCGTTGTGGTTTTCATCATTTTCAAGGCTCCTATTGGTTGTGATGTGAAACGGAAATGACGCATTACTGTCCTTACGAAGCGTCAAACTGCGCTCATTGGCCGCTTTGATTATGACCTCACTTTTCAAGGCTCCTATTGGTTGAGATATAAAACTGAAATGACGCATTACAGTACCTACGAAGCGTCAAACTGCGCTCATTGGCCTCTTTGATTATGACCTCACCTTTCAAGGCTCCTATTGGTTGAGAATGTGTGGCCTAAGGTTTCACTTAAGCCGCGTGTGAACTGTAATCGAATTTTGAAGTGAAACTTCTTTAGCCCCGTTGTGATTTGAAATTCGGATGAAACGGAAATGATGCAGTACCTACGAAGCGTCAAACAGCGTTTGCGAGGTGTTCACATAATACCTACCACTTCTAACCTATTTAATATACAGTTTACGGTTTATTATCATTTTTTATTGCTAGACTTATTTTCATTATCCAATGTAATAATTTGTACAATGTATGTTCAAGAATAGAAATAAATAAATAAAGAAGAGTCTGTGGCGAGTAGGCAGGAGAGCGAGCTGGCAACATATCTTTGTTTTTTTATGCAAATCTACAGTTTTATTACAACAAGAAGGTCACTGGAAAGAGGAAGTTCACTGTTTACATTGGATTTAGAAAAATGATCCAAACTCCCTTTATCCACCCCAGCAGAATTTTGATGCTTTTTGCTGAAATTTTGCACTAATGACGTTCAACATTAGTAAAAACTTACTGTCTGATTTCGAAAAACTATACGTAAAAACTTGGCTAAGTCAGAGATTTTAGCTATTATTTAAATATACCTAAATATAAAAAAATGAAAATATGTTTGTTTCTGTCTGTGTATTTATGTATGCTATGTGTTGCTAAACTATTCATCCGATTGCGATGAAACTTTGGGGATTTGATGTGTGCATACCCGCGATTCTTATTATATACAAAAGTGAGTTCTGGCATCATGAAATTATGCGTTGCTAACAGTTTATCCTCGCGATGAAACTTTGGGGATTTGATGTGTGCCTGCTGGCGATGGTTTTTATATATTCTGGTTCTGGCATTATGAAATTTGTATAAAAAAATTGCAAGACATGGAACGCGAGCTGAATGTACCGGGAATGAATGTATGGAATGCGCTAGGGGGGAGGGGAACTCGGGAGGGGTGAGGCGAATCCGGGAGGTGGGAAAGGAACTCGGGAGGGGGGTTTGCGGGACGGGGGAAGAGGGCGAAGGGAGTTGGGAGAGGAAGGTGGAGAAGGCAGAGTGAGAACGTGAGAGGGGAAGGGGACGTGTGATAGGAAGGGGAACGGGACGAATGGGAAAGGACACGCAGGAAGAAACAATTTCTTTATTAAATGGCATAGCAACGCATTCCGGGTACCAGCTAGTATATTATAATATAATGTACTAGCTATTAATATATTATAATATAAAATATATATACCGGGATGCTATTCTTTATATTATAAAGAATAGCATCCCGGTATGGCTTTGTTTTTCACACGAATCTACAGTTTTATTTCGAGATTAATTAAATTTTGCACATTTCACTTTCAAAACAGTAAAATGGTATAAAAGAGATTTCTAAAAATTACCCCGCCTCCTTTGACCACTCCAGCAGAATGTTTACTTTTTTATGACAAAACTTTCTGCACATTTGTACACTTTCTGCACTTTCTGCACATTTGTTCAAAAATTCAAAACCATTTATTGCACAAAAAAAAAACACAAGTACAAAAGGTGTAGCTTATAGATACATTCTATTTCTTCCAGCTAACCAAAAAATACAAACATTATAAACCAAACAATAACATGTTACAATTATATGAGGAAATAAAAACTAAAAATAAGAAATAAACAAAGTTAATTTACATAAAGTATTCATTATGGGTATAATGACATTTGTTTAGAAGAAAAGTTTTTTGTGATGATTTGAATTTGAGTTTATCTTGTATTTGTTTAATGTTTTGTGGAAGGTTGTTATACACTTTAATGGCCATGTAATGTGGTCCTTTTTGGAACATTGTTTTGTTTGCTTTTGGTATTAATAAGTTTTCTGTGAACCTTGTAGCGTAATTATGTGTTGAATTTTTTTGTGGGAACTTGACCGGAGATGATCGCACTAACATGCATAACTCCATTATATGTATATATGTCTGTGACTGTCAGAATTTTCAGGGTTTTAAACAAAGGTCTACATGAATCCAGATGAGCAGAGTTTGCCATTTTTCTTATGCATCTCTTTTGAATGATAAAAACATCTTTGGCGTTAACTGAATTTCCCCAAAAAATAATTACGTATTTTATTACTGAATATATATTACCATGGTATGCAGCCATTACTGATTCGATGTTCAAAATAAGAGAAAAAATAATGCCTAAATTTCATTTAAAAAAACTCATCGAAAAATTTATCTTCGCATTTCTAATGTTCCCCGTTGTTCAAAATTAACATATTTTAAGGCTTCATCGCACCAAGACTTTCCAATTAACTTTTTTTAATTGCCAATGAAATGCCAAGAGGGTTTTAGAAAACAAGGAATGTATAAAACCTATATAAAAATAATGACAGCCGTATAAAAAAGAAGTTAATTTTGTCATTTAATGTTTCATTACTTGGCTTGAAGTAAACCGCAGTAATTTTATTCTGGCATCAAAACGGCCTTCTTTAAATAAAATCAACAGAGGGCGTACTGTAAGAATCTCTCTCAACAAGTTTGGAAATGAATTTGGCGAATGGAAGACGTTATTCTATGTGTTTATATTTCTTAGCAATAAATCCGTATTTTGCGGATCAAATCCCGGCAGACGAAAGTAAATTTTACGTGATTAATTTGTATTTTTTCAAAATTGTTTATTCATTGAAATAATAATTAACATCTACATACCTAGTACATTTGCGGCACGACATACAAGATCACACAGCAGACCACACAGTGAAGCAGGCAATGTCTATGGAGCTTCATCGACAATCGACAGTCATCAGAGGAAGAGCAAAGGACTCAATGCTCTAAAACATGGGTCGGAAACCTGCGGCCCGAGAGGCGTCTTGGTGCGGCCCGCAAGATTCTCGCTACAACGCACGTGACGGACGATATCATACACAACTGAGTGAAAGAGAGCGAGAAAGGGAGCGAAGGGATAGTGAAGAGGGGGCGATTTGCAAATCAAAGTGATAGGTTTGCAAAGTGATACCACACTTAAATGGCTTTTAAAGGAAAAACTTGGTGGATTACTATGGGGGTTTGCCTTCTGAAAACTAAAAGGAGTTAAAATGTTTTGCTGAGCAAATAATTACCTACTATGTTTGATAGTACATAAATTTGCGAGCAAGTTTTTTCAATTCTGAATTATTGAGAAAATAAACAGTGTTCTCGGTTGCCGGATTCACATTTAGATGCAATACTACGCGACTCTACTTCAAAAATGCAAGTTTAATATAAGAAAACTTGCATGTCAATACTACCACAAAAAACTCATTGATTTTACTAACTATAATAAATGTCGTAAAAATATACAGCGTTTTATTTTTAAAACTAAAATATTTGTATAAAAATATTGTAGGTTTTTTTTTACAATAGTTGCACACAGAAGGCCCTGAGGAAAATAATTTCCCTCAGGGCCTATGTCATCTTAGGGGATGCCCTATGGAGGGTCTTTTTAAAGAAAAGAAGGATAGGAAGTTCTGGGAAGGAAAAAGGTATGAGGGGTGGGTAGGAATCCGGGTGTCAGTGTGTCCAGGAGTGATGGACGTATGAATCAATCCTTTCAACCGCAGTGTAAGGCGATGGTTGAGATAGTCCGACAGGAAAGGTCAAAAGGCGTCCCTCAACCAGTCTGTCTCGATCCGTTCCCCCACGCGGTAGGTGGGCAGACGCATCCACCGCCAAGTCCTGGACATGTCTCACCCCATGAACCCGGGCACCCCCGCTAAGTCTCCAAATTTCATGTATATTATAATGACATGTGACCCAAGTGCGGCCCGCAGTAATCCCCACATAAAATATTTGGCCTTTTTACCTCAAAAGGTTGCCGACCCATGCTCTAAAATATTGCAGAGAAACGGCCTGGATGAAAGCAAAACCCAGAACCGAAGACGATATAGTCTGAGAACGAGAGAACCCACCCCAACAGCTTACCTGGGCAACGAGTTGGGACAGTGCAAGGAATAAGAAAGCACATTTGTGGCACGCTCCAGGGTGTAGATAGATGTGATCGTTAACAATTTAACACTGCGTATTTCATTTTACATTCAAGAGGAAAAAAACCGTAAGGTTATTTCAAACATGTTGAAATATAAAAAAATGTGCTATCCGCGGTTTTTGCTGGGAGGGACCGTGTTTCCTGGTGTTGCCGATATTTTTAACCAATACTATTGTACATCTTCAAAAAATCAACTAAACGGACGAACTCTTTCCGTATTCAAACTATATTGTTAACCATATCGCACCAATAAGGTCCAAAATACATTAAATTACATAAAGTTAAAAAACTTCCACAAATTCTTCTTCGATATCGGCTAATGAGTATAGGGAGTACAGGGGCAGTAAGATATCCCCGGAGTCATTAAACGCAAATCGACTAATATAAAAATAAAACCGAAACCGAGTAAGGAAAACCATTTTTCATCTCCAAAATGGCATTTTGTAATCCCCGATCATCAAAATCGAATTTCCAAATCCCTGGGTTTGCAATTAGCCGATGTCCTGCAGAATGAAAGTACGCTACAACAAATTCAAAGGGATAAAAGACGAAAATAAACAAACGTAAATTTCACGAACGTACGAATACTACGCTGCCAAAATAATAACATAACCTGTTTAATCAATAAATAAAAATATTCCATTGAAGAAGAAGATAACACTTATAATCTAAATGAAAATATGAAAGAGAACAAGACACAGAAAAATAGAAAAAGACAATGGTCGCAACTGGGACTCGAACCCAGACCTCTCGTCTAACCGGGTCGTGGACCTCACGTCCCAGTTGCGACCATTGTCTTTTTCTATTTTTCTGTGTCTTGTTCTCTTTCATATTTTCATTTAGATTATAAGTGTTATCTTCTTCTTCAATGATATATTACGTTGATGGGAATAACCTTCAAAAGTTATAAAAAGAGAGTTTTTCTTATAAAAAATTGAATAAAAATATTCGATTGATGTCTGTATTATTTGTATTAAAGGAAAATTACTGTAGCGCTTGAACTTATCAGTTTTTCCCCTCCCGTTTTCCATACATTCATTTCATTCCATACATTCCCGGTACATTAAGTTTACAAACAGCTCACATGCCACCTAAATTTCATAATGCTAGAGCTCACCAGTAGTAAAAAAAAAGAATTATCCAATTTGGTGCAGTCATTTGGAAGTTATGCGCGTTCAAACATTTCGGAGATACATTTTTTATTTAAATATATCAAAATCGTTTCCAAGGCAACGGTTTATTTTCTGATGTTAGCAATAACTCGCTTTTGCTAGCTACAGAAAACGTATAATAAATACAACATGTTAATAATTATAATTTCATAGCCAGAACTTACCATTATGTACAGCTTATAGTACTCGCATATAATTTAGCTTTCTATTGGTGAAAGAATTTTTAAAATCGTCTTATTGTTTTATGCGTAAAAGCGTTACAAACGAACACACGCAGTTTCGCATTCATAATATTGTATATTATATAAGGAAGTATAGATATAGATTTACATCAATACATTTGAAAGAGATAGGATTGGGCGCGTAATTGAGTGATCTGGAAGTATATTGTCTGTTGTGTGCTGATGATGAGGTTCTGATTTCTAACAGTATGGAAGATCTACAGTCGCTCGTGTCTAGGATGAACGAAGTATTTATGAAGAATGAGTTAATGATGAATGTAAGTAAGTTTAAAGAAATGGTATTTGAAAGAGAGGGTACGAAAATAATGTGCAACGTAGTTGTGAATGATGAATACTTGGAGCAGGTGGATGAGTTTGTGTATTTGGGAAGTATGTTTACGAGAGATGGGAAGACTAATAGAGATATCGAAAGAAAGGTTAATGCCGGTTACTCTTTTAATCGAGGACTGAACGCCGTTGGCGCCACAAAACTGTCAAAAGAAGCGAAGCAAGCCGTCCATAATGGAGTGCCGGTACCTACCCTGATGTATGGCAGTGAGGCATGGAACTGGCAGAAAAAGGATGAAAGTTGACTGAATGCTGTAGAAATGAGATCCCTGAGACGTATGTGTGGTAAAACCATGTATGATCGTGTGAGAAATGTGGAGTTCCGCAAAGAATACAAGGCTGATGTAAGCGTAATGAATAAGATTAAGAAAGGGACGCTCAAATGGTTTGGGCATGTTGAGCAAATGAGTGAGGAAACGAGTGTAAGGAGAATATATGACGCAAATGTGAACGGTAGACGGAGTCGGGAACGCCCGAGGAAGACATGGTACGACCAAGTGAATCAGATACTCGAGTCGGGCGATGTCAAGAGTCAGAATTATAAAAGAGCATGTATGAGACGATGTACGATTTTTTTTTTTTTACATTAACTTCACGGAGAAAATAATTTCTCTCAGGGCCTATGTCATCTTTGAAGATGCTGTGTGGAGGGTGTTTTTGAGGAGAGGAAGGAGTGAATATGGGTCTTGAAGAGACCCATGTTATAGGAGGGAGGAAACACAGAGGCCGGCAAATCGTTCCACAGCCGAGCTGTTGAACTCAAGAACGAGTCGTAGAAACGACCAGTTCTCATGTGACTAATGTCAATCGTGTACAAATGTTGGGCGCGTGTTTGGCGTGTTTCCCGACTATGCACCGGTGCCGAGGGGATCAATGACGCCAGTTCCACGGAGCATCTTCCATTGTAATACCGGTAGAACAAGGACACCATTCCCACCTGACGCCTGTGCTCTAAAGATTGCAATCCGTTTGTTAAGTTTAATGAATGTGAACGAGGTAAGGAGTATGTGCCAAGATCGAGTTGTTTGGCGGTCTGTCCTCTCTGCCTACCCCTGCGGGAAACGGCGTAATGGTTAGTTAGTTAGTTAGTTAGTCAACCCAAGATTGTTCTAGTGAGATTAAAAATTGAATTTTGAATAATAATGCCTACCATGCAAAGAAACAATAAATAAATAGGCGCTAGGAGGGGCTAGTGTGAAAAACTGCCATCAGGATATAGTCGAGGGCACCCACCACTTTCCCGAACCGTTTTAAGGACCAGATTGGTCCCTCTATCGGTTCTCACATCAAGACCATACATTTATTTTTTAAACGAAGCTACTTTGAAATGATTCTAAAAGCCCCCGACTGTCCCTACACGGCACAACATACAATTATACATACCAAAAAAATTTTTAAGTGTTT
The DNA here is from genome assembly GCA_936435175.1 of Glyphotaelius pellucidus. Taxonomy (NCBI): domain Eukaryota; kingdom Metazoa; phylum Arthropoda; class Insecta; order Trichoptera; family Limnephilidae; genus Glyphotaelius; species Glyphotaelius pellucidus. The sequence continues at coordinate 26,596,588 of OW386558.1, read as the reverse complement.
CATCCGAGGCAGTTTGTTCTCGTTCTTGAAGCTAGCGGAGGGACAGCATTTAAAGAGAAATATAAATTAGAAAGAAAAGCAATTGAAACATGTTCCCACGGCAGCCACAACACAAGAGCACCATCTAGAGCTTCTGGCAAGCCACAGTCAGTCCTGAGGATAGACAGTGAGCAGTGGAAGGAAAGTTGGCCCTTCAAACCCTTCACACCGTCCCTGGCAGCACAGTGGCCAGACGTGACCCCTATGAAGATGGTGGGATAGTGGAGAAGATGCCATAAGGATATGTGGGAAATGTCAGAAGTTGAAGATATCATAATCATTCAGACAAGTATTTATAAGTACTTCTAATAGGTAATTACGTACACACGAGCAAGCTCAATTTAGATAGCATTAGTTACGACTTCATAATAATTGAGTTTCCAAAGTAATCCCAGGTGCATACGTTGCACATTCTGAACAATTACTAATGCATCTGCTTCCTCTGCGATAGTATTAACTGTGTGATGCAATTTAGATATGTTGTGAAAGACGCCATCCATGAAATTCTTGTTACAATTAATCAGCAACTAATATTGTGAAACATCTCGGAATATGAATTGCAGTAATTAGTCTTGGTAATTAACGCCTCTGGAGATTTAGTCGAATGGATTGAACTAAATTGGTCCAATTCGAATCTAGTCGCATTGTGTTGAATCTGTTAAGATTTGTATGGCCTTTCTTCAAATTATAAACACGAAATTGACTTCTGAGTTTTTTTATTCACAATTTAGGTGTACATCCGCCGCTACCCGAATTTCTACCAATTTCTTACATATCTCCCTTAAACATTTGAAGTTTTTAAGCTCTTAAAAAAATATATGTTATTTTTGAAGATAATATCTAGATACGTTCCATACCGAAACGCAAATTATATGAAATTCCCTCGATGGAAAAAAATTGCAAAGTATGCTCCGAAAAATAATTAAAACACCTCTGTTTCTATTATTATACAAGTTTCTATTGTTATACAAGTTACCCCAAGTGGTTGATTTAGCAGGGGTGCCCGGGTTCATGAGGTGAGGTTTGTCCAGGTCTTGGAGGCGGATGACCAGGACACACTGAACCCCAGATTCCTACCCACCCCTTAAACCCTTATCCTTCCCAGAACTCTCCTTCCCTTCCTTTCCTTAAGAAACCCTCCACACAGCATCCCCAAAGATGACATGAGGGAAATTATTTTCCTCGGGGCCTCCTGTGTGGAGCTCATGTAAAAAAAAGTTTTAGTTGTGAAAAATTCACAATGTTTCCTTAAATGATACTTGAGACGCCTTCCACAAGATTTTTGCTCTATTTTAAACGAGCCATATTTTATTAAACATTTTCAAAATTTTCGCTTCAATTTTATCATTTAAAATATTAGCGCGCTCTGTCCAACATTCGTAATTACATATCTCTCCATCTTCTTCGTTTTGATCGGGGAAGCGCCGCCTTAAGAAGGATGTACTGTAACACAGCATTATACACCAAAATAACTTTAGTACTTTTGTTTTTGAAAATCTAAAATCAAATCATCAATAGGTATGATATGTTTGAAATAAATAGTTGGATAACTTAATTTTGCAGAACTGTACTCAAATTTGCTCTAAATAGTATTCCCTAGGCTAAACCCTCTCAGAAGAATTGGGTTAACCCTTCGAATAATGAGAAAATAATATCTACGAACTTTTGCCTGTCAAGATTTGAGCACAAAATTCCTGGTTCTTCCCACGCATTTTTAATGTTACTTTTTATTGGTTATTTTTTAACCTTTTTGCAAAAACAAAAATTTTTCTAAAATCTAGATAAAATAAACTTTTCGATGTATTTATTAGAAATCAACATTTTTGTTTAAAAATATTAAAATTTTGATATTGAAAATGTAAATTAGCTCAAAAATACTTACCTGGGGATTCCTCAAAAAAGTATATAAAATAAAATAAACCGAAAATTTTAAATAAAGATTCGTTTTTTCAATAAAATTTGTGATAAAACTGTCACCTCACTTTTTATGACATTCATACAATTTTATTTTTAAATTAAGTGTTTGTTACGTTACAAATTGGCGCAAAATAAAATCGTCACTTATGATCGGATTTGTAAAATATCTGACCAATATAGCTCGTATATTCCTAAAGCAATAAGAAGCATTATTTCATTCGCTTTCTAACATAAAAGAAATCACAAATGTTTGCTTGACAGGAAGAGAGATATCTAACTTTTAATAATGCACGGTCGCTCTGGGACAATCTGGGTCTCCTGTTATTATAACGGCATATGATGTTTTGGGACAACTTGGGTCTCCTGTGATTAGACGGGTTGGGTAGGAAGTGATAAAATTGATGTGGAATATTGTGTGATAATAATATGGATGACAAGATTGAGGTTAGGTTAGGTTTGGGAAGATATTCAGCTACAATTAAGTTAGGGAACTTGTCAGTTTTGTTACGTGATACTCTTAAACGGTGATCGATTGGGACTTAACTTGCTCAGAGGGCAGATGTCGAGGGTTCAATCTCCAAGGGGACAACTGTAAGTTAAGATTTGGTTTAATTTTCTTAACCAAGGAATGAAGTGATCCACATAACTTCCAAGGAGAAAGTTATACAGGTCAATTAATTTGATAAACCGTTTACTTTCGTAACCAATAATTATTACAAATTAACGTTGAATTTTGTTTAGCCCAGTTAAGTGAGTAAATCACATCAGTATCCCAAGCGTACTATGGAATTATAAATATACTAGCTGGTATCCGGCATGCGTTGCTACGCCATTTAATAAATTGTTTCTCCCTGCATGTCCTTTTCCATTCGTCCCGTTACCCTTCCGCCTCCCCTTCCTCTCCCGCGTCCTCTTCCCCTCTCGCGTTTCCACTCCGCCTCCTGCACCTTCCCTCTCCCCACTCCACTCCCCCCTTTCCTCGTCCCGCAAACCCCCCTCTTGAGATCCCCTCCCCCCTCCCAGATTGCCCTCCCCCTTCCGGGTTCCCCTCCCTCCCTCCCGCAAACCCCCTTCCCGAGTTCCCCTTCTTTTAGTTTTGCCATTTGAACAACAGTGGCGCCCTCTTATATTGTGTACTCTTATTTGACAAACTGTACTTATAGGGTAATTAGGGTGGGTTACGACTGTATGGGGAAAAAAATTGTTTTGATTTGTCTTATAGTGATAAAAGAGTGTTAAATGGAGATATAAAATCACTTAATTTTTTTAATAATATTTGGATATCATCTTCTTCCTCCGGATTGACTTTGAAATTTCACATAATAGAGAAAACCCACCCTTGATAAATCTTAAAAAAAGTTAGATAAACCTCTGAAAATGAACTATTTTTTATAAAACACAAAATAGAGGTAGTATTTTGATTTATTTATTACAAAATATATTTTAATATAATTCAAATTATCTCAAGGCAGTGTATTCAAATACCAGCGAAATCCTTCTTACTCTCAAATTTCGGCATTATTTTGCGAGACTCAATTTTGGTTCTTTTTGTAAATGATTTCGTCAAAATATACTACATTTGCTATGAAAAATTACAAAAAATATGGTTTGGTAAAAAAATATATAAAAATTTTCAAAACTTTGAAGCGAATCCGGAGGAAGAAGATCGTATCTAAAATTTGAAAAAATTTAAACATATCGTTTTGAACCCATTTGACACCCTTTCATGGCTCTTAGAATTCAAAAATAACATATTTTGGTAAATGACCCACCTTACTGTACATTACCCAATTTTATAATTAAAATTTCATTACAACAAATGTCCACTGTAAATTTTTTTTTGCCGGATACAATTGAGTAGATTTTTATTTTAATGTCGATTCTTATTAGTTGCACATCTACCGCACTTGTTCTTTTAAAGATTCGCGTCACCATAATAATATCACCTTCTTCCCGGAGGCCCTTCCTTAATCCGCCTCACAACGTAGTCCAAACGGGTGTCGATATAATTCACCTGGCTTTACACTGTTCATGCAGGGGAGTTTCTGAAAGTATCACGTATAAAAAGCTAACAAGTATTTACGATATAATTTAATGGATTTATATCTAAGATTCTATCCACAGAACAAAGGACACAAAAAACTCTTTCCACCAAGGGTTTGAATGAAAAGTGTCCCTTGATTTTCAGTAATAAGTGAGATGTGTTGGGTATCTTTCAAATTAGTTATGGGTACGAGTGATTACTATTTGTTTGTTATTTAAAAAAAAAAAAAATTCTGTTTTTTTTTTTAAATTTTGAATCTGAATTTATTTTTGTTTTCATCAATTTTTGTTTCAAGTGAAAATTTGTTTAGTTTGAAAAAGGTTTATTTCTTTGTCGTAAATATTTAAAAAAAAATAATAAATTGGACACACGTCCTAACTAGGCTAGGCTCTAAGTAATTATATGGCTCTGGCAAACGGACTGGGAGGTTTCCGTGACTTTTCATCCCGCGACAAAATATCCCCGATAAAATATCTCATGGAATATCCCCTAAAAAATATCTACCAAAACCTAACCTAACCTAACTATATTATAATATGCAAGCCTGAAGCGTGTAAGTAACCCCAGAACTCTCTCACTAAAAAAATTGATTATGAATTTTATGCGCGGACAATATATCACAAAAAATAGCAATCTGACAAATCTCAAAGGAAAAAAACAGAAGCACCAACTTTGTTTGTTGATCTCTGCAACGTGAAAGGCCCCCCCAGTAATTTCAATCTACCTAAATTAAGATCACTACGATTTTTGTAATTTTGAAATATGCACAAATCAGTTGTCAAATTTACACAACTAAAATAGAAATCATAAGGAATTGCAAGATATTCAAACCACAAGATGATGTGACAGTTAAAAGTGTTATTGTGACACATGTCATTTTAACACTTTTAAATAAATACAGTTTAAACATTATTTCTCCAAACGAACAAGTGAGCGCCATCTCTGATCCTTTTGGTTGATCACGATGATTTAGCAGTTTTTTCGAACAATACATTTCAGTGTCTCGTGTAATCCAAAGAGACTGCCAAAATCAACATTTTTTCAATATAAATACTTTTATTTATTTTTTCGAACAAACAAAAACAAAAAAACACATATCGCAATTTATATGAATCTCATAATGTTGGTGAAAACAGTTCTGTGTACAAAATTTAAGCGAAGAATGGTCAGACTTTTAAATCACGAAAAACACCCACACATGGCATTTCTTATTCGTTTATTTCATGCCTCTATCTTATTTATTCACTGTTAACATTTTTACATCATCTGTCATAACAAGACAGCTCACATCTAAAAACAAAATTTCAACTCTTTTTTAAGCGTGAAAATTTTATGATTTAAAATTGAGGCAGTTGATTTTATTTGAGATTTTTTTTGTTGACTAACTTAACACAAAATGTAATTGAATCCAAATAAAATATTCAAATACAATATGCCACTGAACGGATACATCTAGAGAAATGTGTTGTGGGCATGTCACTGTACCTAAAGTGAGCTCAATTTGTCCTTAATAAAGAATTCCAGTCCAATTTTTTTTTTTATGAATTGTGACCTTCTAACTTAAATAACTGCATATTTATTTTTATTTTTATAGTTAGTTTTAATAGTAAAAATAAATGTCAAAGTTTTAATTATTCAAGATCCACCGAAAACCACCGAATCTAGTGTGACGTCATCATGACTAACCGAAGTATGAATCTTGTAGGGAACTGGAATCAGCTGTTTGACTCCCGCCATTTTGAATTTCAGCATTGGAGCGTTTTCATAGACATTGCTGGGCAATACGATCGTGTTTTGTACAGTTAAAGTTTTTGAATATTTTAAATAATATAGATAAACTAATAGAGATACTTTATTTTTGATACTGAATTATTTGGGCCTAAATAATGTTTCAATAAAAACAAAAACTATTATATGTCCAATTCTCTATAAACCAATAACACGGAATGCCGAACGGCTTGCGTCTTCATTTCTATTGATTTCTATACAACTTTGACCCAGGTGACGCGGCGCGGTGATGTCACGCCGCCAAAATCCAGCAATAGGGTGTTTTAATGACACGTTTTAAAATGGACTTTTTAATATTTTTTTAAAAACTCTACGTTAAATATTATGTAAGAAAACTTATATATTCAGAATCAGCGTTTATTGGTCTATATGAACATATTTTTTAAAGCCATAATATTTTTCACTGAAGTTCCTTATTCTGTCGAAAGTGATTTTAATAAGTCAGGTACGCCTCATACGTCATACATATGTAGATAATGTTATATTATCGTGAAAACAAGTTTACAAGGGTAGTCCGAACAGTAAAAACATTTTAAAGTAACCAATTTCTTACACAATCAATTATAAAATCAAAAATAATCCACGAAGGGAATGAGGAAAAAAAAATCAATCAGGGTCCATGTCCTCTTTGGGAACGCTGTGTAGAGGACCGAGAAAGTTCAGAGAAGGAAAAATACAAGAGGCCCTGAGGAAAATAAGTCCCCTCAAGGCTTATGTCATCTTTGGGGATGTTGTATGGAGGGTCTTTTCAGGAAAGGAAGAAGAAAAAGTTCTGGGAAGGAAAAGAGTATTAGGGGTGGGTAGGAATCTAAGGATCATTGTGTCCAGGGGTGACGGACGTGTGAATCCATCCCTTTCACTGCGGTGCAAGGCGGTGTTCCGAAAGAGTACGGCTGGGGAAGTCAAAGAGACTCCCTCAAGTATTCTCTCCCGATCCGGCCTGCCATACAGACGGTGTACAGACGCATCTGCAGTTAAGACCCAGACAAACCTCACCCCGTGAACCAAGGCATCCCTGGTAAGTCATCAAACGTAGCGTAACGTGAGTAGGGTTGAAATTAAGAGGTCGATTTGTCCAGGAGTGACGGACGTACGAATCCGTACCTCCCACTGCGGTGCAAGGCGATGGATAAAGAAAGTCCGGTTGAATAGATCTAGGTTAGGTATCCCTCAAAGCAGGCGGCCCACCATGGCAAACGTATTCGCCACCAAGACCTAAACAAATCTCCCTCCATAAACCCGTGCACCACTGCTAAGTCACCAAACGCAGCGAACCACTTAGGGTGACGGTTATCCAATAAATGGTTCCTGGGCGATAGCACCGGTACCCATGCATCCCTAAAATTGGAATAAACAACGTTATTGGCTGTCTAGACTATGGCCTTTGAGTCGAAATGACTTATGTGTTTGTAGATATCGCTACCAGCAATTTATCCAGTATAGAGTATAGTACTCACAAAGATGTGATGTGAAGTTCACGGAGTATCATCCCTTTAACGAATTCCTTGTTACCCGCTTTTTAGAGTTACATCTCGAAATGGGTTAAACTTATGGAAAAAATGGCTTTGACCAATCTTTTAGACACTAATTTATTTGTTTATTAACGCCCTTTTTCGGGGCTTTTACATATGAATAACAAGAAATAGGTATACAGTATTTATTGTACAACCCTATGGGCGTCTAAATAAATAAATAAAATAAATAAATAATTGAACTGCCTCAGTAACAATATCTTGTATTTGTTTAAAGATAAAATGAAGATGTCCACTGACTTGGTATAATTATTTCCCTCCATTAGTATTCTGGGCAAAGAGGAAAACATATGGTGGAAATGGACATACAGGAAAACATAATAATTAGTTGATAGTCCGGTATCGCTTGAATAAGGAACTCCAGTGAAAAATATTATGGCTTTAAAAAAATATGTTCATATAGACCAATATACGCTGATTCTGAATATATAAGTTTTATTACATAATATTTAACGTAGAGTTTTTGAAAAATATTAAAAGTCCATTTTAAAACGTGTCATAAATTTTTTTTTTTTTTTTTTTTTTTGATTTCTTAAAACTCTTTGTTAAAGCATCGTATTGAATATTTTGAACACAAACTAATTTAAGGTGTTGGACATGGCGTCTCTTTTTCAAACGATTGCAAGCACGAAATGTTTTCGACGAAAAAATGTGTCTTGTATCTCAATACAAAACACACTTTTTCTCATTAACCCGGTTTGAAGAATGCCTTCTAAAGTTCGATCATTGAATTGACTAGTCGTTTGAGTGTTAGAAAATGCTTTGGCGGGAAACAGCAACCTCCATCCTCAACACACGTAATACAATTTAAACAAAAATCAAAACAAGTAAATTATCATTTAGCTTATTTAATTATCCTAAACCCTTCTTTTCTCCCAAAAATAATAACTTTAAAATGTAAAATATTTGTGTCAAAATATCATTAAATCAACTGAAAATAGTTTGTAAATAAGAAATCCGACAGTTAAGCAACGAGGCATTTTAACGAGCCGAAGTTTTGGTATTTAAAATTTTTTTTTTTTAAATATGCAGATCTACCGTCCAATGGATTAGTCAGACATGATCAAAAAGTCGAGTTGTGTCAGTTGAGCTTGCAAATATTTGTAAAAGTGTACCATTTATCTGATACAATACTCAGATTATTCATAAACTCCACCAAATCTTTTTTTTTTTTATTTATTTATTTTTATTTTTTTTTTTATTTTTATTTATTTTTTTTTTATTTTTTTTTTTATATAAAGCATTGTACTCCCAGGAGTTAATAAACTCATTGCGGGAATGATACGCATTACATGAAACATATAGCTAAATGTATTAAATGGACATATGATGGGGACATACACAACATTATTATTTCAGATAGTCATTAATAAGATGAAGTTTGAGCATGTTAGTTTGGGTCTTTTTACATTGACTTGCACGTTTGATCTCGTTGGGTAGTTGATTATATTTTGTGTGAGCTATGTATTCTAGGGATCTTAGTCCATATTTTGTTGATTTGATTTTTGGTATATGAAGTTTGTTGTGATTTCTTGTGTTGTGTTGGTGTACGTCGCAATTGTAATAGAGTGTAGTGTTGGAATGTGCCGAGTGTTGAATTACTTGTAATATAGTTTTAGTTATTTCAAAAGTGGGAATGGTATTAAAAGGAAGTATTTGGGTGTTTCTGTAGATGTCTTTGACATGTGTGTCCCAAGGTAGACTGAAAATATTTCGCAGGGCTCTATTTTGGACGACTTGGACTTCTGAAATCATTTTTTTTGTAGCAAATCCCCAGATTCCGGCGAGATATATTAGATGTGAGTGAATCATAGCATGGTAAATCGATTTTAATAGAGAGGGAGGAAGTAACCCGCGAAGTCTATATAAAACACCAGTTATAGGAGTAATTTTGGATAGAACATGTTTAAATTGGTGATTCCATGTGAGTTGTGAATCAATGAAAAGGCCAAGATATTTTGTAACATCAGCCCTTTCAAGGCGGTTATTATCAAGACTTATATTAAGACTTACATTTTTTTTATTTGCAAACAGTATGTAATGTGTTTTTTTTATGTTTAGGCTAAGTTTGTTTAGTCGCAGCCAGTTTGCCAGGCAAGCTATATCCCTTTCCATTTCCTTTTCAAGTTCGTTTAAATCATTATTGTAATAAAGAATCACTGTATCATCTGCATAGAGTTGTATTGTACCCTTAAGTCCCCATTTAGCAATATCATTTATATATATTAAAACACCCTATTGCTCGATTTTGGCGGCGTGACGTCCCCGCGCCGCGTCACCTGGGTCAAAGTTGTATAGAAATCAATAGAAATGAAGACGCAAGCCGTTCGGCATTCCGTGCTATTGGTTTATAGAGAATTGGACATATAATAGTTTTGGTTTTTATTGAAACATTATTTAGGCCTTAATAATTCAGTAGCAAAAATAAAGTATCTCTATTAGTTTATCTATATTATTTAAAATATTCAAAAACTTTAACTGTACAAAAAACGATCGTATTGCCCAGTAATGTCTATGAAAACGCTCCAATGGTGAAATTCAAAATGGCGGGAGTCGAACAGCTGATTCCAGTTCCCTACAAGATTCATACTACGGTTAGTCATGATGACGTCACACTAGATTCAGCTCAAAAATTAAAACTTTGACATTTATTTTAACTATTAAAACTAACTATAAAAATAAAAATAAATATGCAGTTATTTAAGTTAGAAGGTCATTATTCAAAATAAAAAATTGGACTGGAATTCTCTATTGATAAGCTTCCGGATTCCACTTCCACCCCTACATAAATTCTGGGACTAATTATTCATATCATTTAGTGTTGTGGTTCAACATTATTGCTTGGATACTTATTTTAAAATGCAAGGAAAACGTAAGAATTTGTTTTGTATTTTTTCAACAGCTGTACATGAATGTTATAATGTGGGTTCCAGACGGGAGAATTGTACTCAAACATAGGCAATTTAATAAATTGCTTATGTTAGAAGTCAGCTTAATAATCACTTAGCTTAATAATCGATAGTTTAATAAATGTTTTATTGTTTAAATTTCTAGTTAGCCTAGTTATAAATACCAACACTTTTAAGCCCTTATTACAGATTTCTATCACGTGGTTAACAAATGAAAGATTCGTTTGAAAAGTGATGCCTAAGTCTTTCATCAGTATCATCATCATCATCATCAATATATTAATACGTGAAGCCAAAACTTTGTACCCCTTTTTACGAAAATTGCGCGGACGGAGGAGTATGAAATTTCGCACACTTATAGTTTATATGGAGGAGGAGTGCAGAATGCAAATATTTTTTTAAAAATTATGCATAAAAATAGATTAAATCAATAACAAAAACATAACACACACTACCACGTATTTGACACACACACTAGCGTCTTTACTCTATTGTTTATTGAGTCTATGGTCAAATTGAGAATAGATTAATATTGTTTGTCTTTAATATTATTTGTCTATGGTCTTACTGAATGTCAAACATAAAAAACATTACAATTATGGTCGAATTTCGACCATTGTATTAATATCAATGGTCTTGAATTGGTTGAAGAGCATAAGTGCTAATAAAAAATTTAAAAAAAAACACTTTTTTATTTTTCTTTTGGAATGTTCTTGTTATTTCTCTTCTCTATATTTTATTTTCTATTGATAAATATATAATTTACACTTATAAGTAACTTCTTGTATCTACCATCAAAACCTTAATATTATTTATCAAGTGTCATATTTAAGTTTAAGACAATATTATAGTCAACACACTATTTACATGTAAAATATCTGTTCATTTTGACTGTTCTAAAACGGGCAAATTGCCTAGTTGGACAGCCAAAGCTCATTATAACAATGTAATATGTAATGTTTCTCAAAATAAATAAATAAATTTTTACGACTCGTTCTTGAGTTCAGCTCTGGAACAATCTGTGTTTTCTCTCTCCTACAACATAGGTCTCTTCAATACGTAGGTTCACTCTTTTCTAAAAAAAAGCTGATATTTTTGTAATTGATATAAGTGAAAACTTCTTAAGCACCGTTGTGATTTGAAACTGGGTGAAACCAGCGACACTAAAAAGAGACAAACACATAAAAATAAAACGGAATAATTTTATTTAAATATATTTAAATTGTCAAATAAATAATATCACGTCAGTGGCTAAAGGTTTATGTAAATCAGTTTTCTATCAAATCGGTTTATAACGTAGGTCTATGTTTACATCACACTTCAAGAGATTACCCGATCAGTGTTCAAATACAACATACGTTAACAGTAATAATGTATCCAGAAGAAAGGTAAACATTATTTCGAAATAAGCATTGAAACAAAATTTTCTATTGGAAATTGAAAGATGTTTTTAAATGATTTATGTATTATCGAGTATTCAAATATTTTTGACCAATAATGGGTAATATCCTTTTAAATTATAACTAGCTGGTACCCGGCATGCGTTGCAATGCCATTCAAAGAAATAAATTGATTCTCCATGCATGTCCTTTCCCGTGCATTCCCGTTACCTTCCACCTCGACGGCCTCCGTGGTCCCGAGGCAAGACTCTCGACTCACAATCCGAAGGTCGCGGGTTCGAACCCGGCGTGCGCAAATAAATTTTATTTGATAAATTTGTGTTATTTCACAATTTATTCATTTAAAATAATATATAGTATATTTGCGGCACGTTCCAGAGTGGAAGATACTATCAGTATCGCCCTGGTGCAAGACCACCATTCAGAATTGAAACGTTGCTTGAAATGGCTTTGGCCGTGTTTAGTGACCAGATCTGAATAGCCAGGTACTTCCCCACCTTCCTCTTCCCTATCTCCTTCCCCTCCCCACTACCTTCAGCCTCACAACATACCCCAATTGGGGATGCCATAGTCTCACTGGCTCCAGACGGGAGCAGTTGGGACTCTTGTGCGGTATTCATATAAAACCTTCCCCGTCTTCCCCCTCCCTCATCTCTTCCTTCTCCGCGAACCCCACCTTCCTCCAGCCTTTCCACCCTGCCGCTAAAACATATGAAATACACACATTTTCGTTTATACAAATTTCACAATGCCAGAATTTATATTATTTATATTATATACAACCATGTTACTTGCTAATAATGTAGCTTTCTATAGGTAAAAGAATTTTAAAAATCGATTCGGTGGTTTAGGCGTGAAAGCGTAACAAACAAATAAATACACTCACTTTCGCATTTTTAATATTGAAGTATAGATTTTTTAAAGTGAAAACTTCTTTAGCACCGTTAGGATTTGAAACGCGATGTAACGAAAAAGCGACATTAAAAGAGACAAACATACATCTATAGGATTTAGCCTGCGAAATAATGAGATGAAATAATCGATAACCCCTTTGTGCGGTGCTTCGTAGCCTTCTTACTCTTGTTTACTTTAGTTTTTCTGAAGGTTTCACTTCTACCGCGTGAACTGCACACTTGTATTTTGGAAGTGAAACTTCTTTAGCCTCGTTGTGATTTGAAATTCGGATGAAACGGAAGTGCGTCACTAAAATTTGTTATTTGACGGGTCCTCGGTCAGTAGGTTTTCAGTCTCCGATAGCGCAGCGGCATGAAAAAGCGCCTGACAAATCTCAGCGGCCAGAGAGAGACATCCAGCGAACGGTGGTTCGAATCCTACGAAATCCAAAAAAAATTAACCTTTTCTATTTTTGTAAAATAAATATCCAACCTTCACAACACTTTAAAATATACAGGCAAAAGAAAAAAAAGCGACATCTAGCGACTTTCTAGTTTCACTTCTACCGCGTTTGAATTGCGCACTGTATTTTTTTGTATCACCTCCCAAAAGCTCCCTCAAAGACAGGGGAATTATACCTACCAGGTTGGATAGCGCTGTGGGGCGAGTTAAGGTAGGATTGTAGAAAGGAATTTATTGATGCAGGTCTTGTAAATACCCAGATTATATGAAGGAGGAAAGACACATGACGGTAGCTCCATGTACGAGCCGAAGAAAATGTCGAAGAAACGACCCGTTGCCACCAATTATAAACGAGTGTTCAGCTCGTGTCCGTCGAGTTTCATGCGCTGTACCAGCGATCAGGAGCAGGCTCCATTAAAATACCTGTAGAACAGACTGATCATGCTTGCGATGCGTCTGTGCATTAGAGGTGGCAATCGGTCTGATAAAAACGGATTGTAAATCAGGCGGACTGCCCTACTTTGCTGAAATTCAAGTAGTTATCCAAGCATTGTGGGGTTCCAGACCAGAGATGGTTCCCGAATTCATTTTTGGGATTTATACAGGGTTGTCAGCTGATCATTATTGAATCTGCCAGCTTTAAACAAGACACCCAGTTTCTCGGAAGCCAGCTTAGCTCAGGCTTCCATGGAGCCCCGATATTTGAGCCGGTCTTATATACTTTTGTTGCACGTGAATGACCTCTTGTCGTGTGCACTGATGCATTGTTACGCCGATGACAGAACGGTCCATGATAGCTTTCTATTTGATAAACACTCAAAGGATACACAAACCACAATGGCTCGGAGGGCTTGTGTCTCATTACGTCTAAAAGGGATCGAAATGAAAATCTAGTCTCCTTCAACGGAAGCAATCTTCCGAACAGGACCTCCATTGATATGCTTGGTGTAACTCTTGGTGACCAGTTCAGATACGGGGCTCCATCGAAGCAGCGTATCAGAAACTGGGCGTACTGTACAGGACCCGCAGATACTTTAATAGTACTAACTCTGTACAAATCGCAAGTGCGCCCCACGGTTGAATTCGGCAGCCACCTGTGGTCTAGAGCCCCAAAATACCTGAAAAAACTCTTGACTTGTTTGATAGATTCTCCTAACTTAACAAACGGATTGCAATCTTTAGACCACAGGCGTCGGGTGGGAATGCTGTCCTACTCTATATTACCATGGATATTACAATGGAAGATGCTCCGAGTAACTAGCGTCATTGATCCCCTCGGCATCGGTGCATAGTCGGTGCATGTCGGTGCATGTCTAAACACATGCTCAACATATGGTTTGAAAGCTATCTTACTGGAAGACAACAAATAGTTAGAATTAAATCCTCCTTGTCAGAAAAAATCAATGCAACAAGTGGAGTTCAACAGGGTTCACACCTTGGCCCAATCTTATTTATAAATGATCTTACAAAAATAATTCACGATGTATCTATCTTACTTTTTGCTGATGACCTCAACATTTTTAAAATTATTGAAAATATTTATCATTGCAACATTCTTCAAAATAATATCAACAAATTGTTAATTTGGTGTAAGGAAAATAGACTTTATTTAAATATCTCAAAATGTCAAATTATTAGATTTTCTCGAATAAAAAAATTATCTTTAATTACAACATTGATAAAAATGCTCTTGAGACATTAATGCAAATTAAAGACCTAGGCATCACTTTTCAATCAAATCTTTCATTTTTTAACTACATAACAGAAATCTGTAATAAGGGCTTAAAAATGTTGGTGTTTATAACTAGGCTAACTAGAAATTTTAACAATATAAAGTGTATTAACTGTTATATTTTGCTTATGTTAGAAGCCAACTTGAGTACAATTCTCCTGTCTGGAATCCTCATTATAATATGCATGTACAAGCTGTTGAAAGAATACAAAACAAATTCTTACGTTTTCTAAATTTTAAAATGGGTATTCCAGCAATTGTGTTAAACTACAAAACTATTTTAAACGATATGAATATGCTAAAATTGTCAGACAGAAAATTTTTCACTGCCTTAGTATTTTTATATGAAATTCTAAATGATTTAGTTGATAGTCCGGTATTACTTGAATTGATAAGCTTCCGAATTCCACTTCGTAATACTAGAAGTCAGGATTTATTTCAGTGCATAAATTCTGGGACTAACTACCATATGTATTCCTCTTTGCCCAGAATACTAATGGAGGGAAACAATTATACCAAGTCAGTGGACATCTTCAATTTATCTTTGAATAAATATAAAATATTGTTATTGAGGCAGTTCAGTTATGTACAATAAAATGTTTTTTCTATGCTATAAATGTAAAGACCCGAAAAAGGGCGTTAATTAATAAATAAATAAATATGTACACGGTTTATAAGTGTCACATGAAAACAGGTCGTTTCTACAACTATTTCTTGAGTTCGAGAGTGCGGCAGTGGAACGATTTGCCGGCCTCTGCATTTCCTCTCTCCTTCAACATGTTTACTCCTTCCTCTCCTCAAAAAGACCCTTTACGCAACATCTTCAAAGATGACAGAGGCCCTGAGGGAGATTATTTTCCATAGAACCTCCTGTACGGAGTTAACGTAAAAAAAATTACTTAATCCAAGCATTTCAATTTTGTCTCTATTGTTAAATCATCGAACTGTCGTAACCTTGATATTATGCTAGATTTAATTCTTAACTTTTCACTGCGTTACACACGTCGTAATAACACATCGTAATCTTAGGTTATCATGAGAAAACAACGGTAGTCATTTTAACGGAGAGAATACTCAGCGGTAAATCCTACTGGTTGAATCTTAGCTCTGCCGTTGGCGGAAAGCAGAACAAGAAAAGAACAGTACAATTGCTGTGGAATGATCAATCAGCTGTAATGATTTTAAAAAATGTTTTTTGTGTACGTAACTATTGTATTGAAATTTATATTTATATGAAATCCTTTGGCACCACGTATCAAAAGATACTTTCGTAACGATGAATAACTTTATTTGTGCTAAATACATTTTAACAATATATTTATTTCATTTTGCTCAACCTTACTCAAACTAACAAAAGCGAAAAATAAATGTACTTCCTTTTCACTATCAAATATTAACGGATGTAAAAATCTTTAATATTTACCATGAACACTGAATAGCAAAATTGATAGAAGTGTGTTGAGGTTGTATCCGTTTTCCCGAAATAAGGTCAATATTACCTTACTTCGGAAGAAATTGATCGTACTTTTTCAAACCGTTTTCAAAATTCTCATTCGTCTTAAGTGTTGTATTGTCCTATAACTAATTTTTAAAATCATTAATTACTTAGCATTTCATATTTCATCATTTGTTCCAAACTTCCATGTGTAGCCTCTTTTACCCTTAACTTTAACGTCTATGTCACCTTTTTCTAAATATTTCTATGCATTTTTGTCCGTTTTGTACTATGACTAATTTTTAAAATCATTTTATTACTTAGCATTTCATCATTTGTTCCTAATTTCCATGTGTAGCCTCTTTTACCCTTAACTTTAACGTCTTTGTCACCGTTTTCTAAATATTTCTATGCATTTTTGTCCGTTTTGTACTATGACTAATTTTTAAAATCATTTTATTACTTAGCATTTCATCATTTGTTCCTAATTTCCATGTGTAGCCTCTTTTACCCTTAACTTTAACGTCTTTGTCACCGTTTTTTAAATATTTCTATGCATTTTTGTCCAAATTCTCATTTGTCTGTAGTCGTGCAGTAACTTTCTCTTTTTGTTTATAAAAAATTCAATTTCATTTCTCGTAACTCATTCTCCAAATTAAAGCCCTAGTGCTCAGATTAGAATCAAATCACTGTTAAATTGCTATTAGTCTGAATAATAAAGTTTTTTACAACAATTTTTAAGTAAAACGCGTGTTGCAACTTCAAAGGATACCTCTTAAATCACCAAAACTTCTCTTTCTTTACGAATTCCTTGGCGTGGAAACGAAGAAAGTCAACAAAAATTGCTCACCTTACAACTGACGGCAGAATGTCTGGAGACAAATTAGAAGTAAAGGGGTCTTACGATAAGGGTTCAAAAAGAAAATGAAGATTACTGAAGATGTTTTGAAAGGGAGTTACATAAATACGAACGATAAAGGGAGCACGCTAATGTAAAAAAAAAACTATTAAAATCAATAGGCGTAAGCGACTATTGATTTTAATAGTATTAATTAAAACATGACTTCTTTTTAAAAAAGCTAAAATATCGCGACATCTGAGTTAAGTAGCATTTTTAATTTTTTTATGCGAATACCGTACACGAGTCCCAACTGTTCCCAATCACCTGAAGCCAGTGAGACTATTGCATTCCAAACTGGGGTTTATCATAAGGCTGAAGGTAAGTGAGATGGGGAAGGATGCGGGGCAGAGGAAGGTGGAGATGTATCTGAATATTCAGATCCAGTCACCAAGCACGGCTAAAGCTATTTCAAGCAACGTTTCAATTCTGAATGGAGGTTTTATACCAAGACGATACTGAAATTATCTTCCACACAGGATAGTGCGGCAAATATATCTTACATTAGGTTTAATGATTAAAATGTGAAAACAGTAATCAATCAAATAAAATTTACTTGCACGCGTCGGGATCTAAACCCGAGACCTCCGGATTGCTAGTCGAGAGCCTTACCCGTTGATCACGGAGACATTACATAAATACTGTGATTCTTTTTCAGTGTTTGAAAAACAGTTTTTTTAATAATTTTCAGAGCATTCTTTGCGAATTTATGTATCGAGAGAATTTCATAAAATTTCTTTATGAACTCGGACTTTGATATCAAATCTTAAAAAATAACATTTTTTTAGAGCTTTAAGATGAAGCTGTACGTGAAAATCTATTTAGATACTATTTAGATTCATCTTTACGACGAATCTGTTTACACTATGAACATTAAAAAATATGCTACGGATAAATTGAAGCTTTTCTAGCTTTTCTGAGTATTGGAATAACAATAAAATTATTATTTACATAACAAAAAATATAAGCGTAAACCAAAAAAAAATGTTTTTTCGTGACTTGATTTTTTTTTTGCATTAACTCCACACAGGAGGCCCCGAGGAAAATAATTTCCCTCAGGGCCTACCATCTATGAAGATGCTGTGTGGAGGGTGTTTTTGAGGAGAGGAAGGAGTGGACATGGGTTTTGAAGAGACCCGGCAAATTGTTCCACAAAAAAAAAACAGTTTAAACCCTTTATGGCTAAGACAATTTTTGAGGTTTTTTATGTTCTTACTTTTTCATTCTTATAAAATTATGCACAAAATAAATAAAAACCACGTTTTCGCTCACTTGCCTCGTGCAAAATCGATGAAAATCGAAATACTTCTAGCGTTTATATTCCTCTTAAGAGCTTATTCAAGGGTGAGTGTGTAATAAAATGTGTCGGTAGACATTCGGAATGCGTGGTCTGAATTGGCTACATTAGTTCACTTTCAAATTCTCTTAGACCACACTTCTGGGGATTTTCTGTTCACTGACTAAGGACAGCACGAAATAATCTGGTTCTATTTTTAAATATTTCTCAACAAAAACATAAGGTTTTGGTTTTGACAGGTGTATCTAAAATTCGAGAGAAAACAATTTGGGGGGGAATATATGTGGTGGGGGGAGTTTGGAAATCGGTTATAGGCGTAGCAATGTGCCATGAAAGTTATTTCAAAAGTTTTTTATTAGTATAGGATAAGAAAATAGCGCCATTTTAGTCCAAAAATTTAAATGTGGGTACCGCACAAGAGTCCCCGCTGCTCCCATCCGTCTGCAGACATTGAGACCATGGCATGCTCAATTGGTGTATGTTTTGAGGCTGAAGGTAATGAGGAGGGGATAGAGATGGGGAATAAAATGGTGGGGAAGTAGGTACCACGGGCTCTAGCATGGTGAAATCGATAACTTTACAATATCGGATCGTTAGGATCGGATTATATCGATATCCCTAGCACAGTTTCACTGTTGATAGCCGAATCGATATTCGTGGAGAATAAATTAGAAATCGATATACGCTGGCAACACTGGTGGATCTGTCCCTAAATTCACATTCAGAAACGTCATACACCAGTCAAATACTTAAAAATATGAATAATTTGGCAACGTTGAATTGAAATACAAACCTAAATATGCATTGGCAGTCCGCATTTACTTTTTGACACTACACGGGAGTTAAATAGTTAATCATTTCTTTAGTCATATTTCAGCCACATTAGTTTATCAAAATTCGAACGGAGTAATTTGAAGGCGACTCAGTTGAATTATAAAGTCTATGGATCGCGTATATGAATTCTATCAATACAAAAATCTTCGTTAGTTCAATACGTTCATTAAATAAGCCAGTAATTTTGATTACCGAACGACATAATTCAAATAAATGCATATATTGACAGCTAAGCAAAACTTATCTGATACTATGGAATCCGGGCTAAAATTTGTCAATCGTCGGTTGGAATTTCTCTTACCGATTATTAACCGTGATCGCAAATATTGCTAACTGACCGTAGATTACGGATTTGGGCAATATCTTATTAATATAGGGTTATATCGATCGACCACTGTAGGTATTCTGGCTATTTAAATATGGTCACCATTCGTGGTCAAAGCCATTTGAAACTGAAAGCCATTTCAATTCTAGATGGTGATACTGAGGGTATTTCACACGCTGGAACGTAGGTACTGCAAATAATTAGAAACACTATTATTTTTATAAATTAATTCATACTTGTGAAACAACGCACCAACATCCCTGCTGAACTCGAGACCGATTGGGCGAAGGAGCCTGGGAAGGCCAAGATTAAGATGGAGCGACAACGTCCTCAAAGATATATCTACCTTGGAGCTTCTAAACTGGAGAGAACTGGCCCAAAGCCGAGATGAGTGGAGAAAGACTCTTGAGGAGGCCAAGACCCACCAGGATCTGTAGAGCCAAGAGTGAGCTCTTTTTTGTTTTAATATGAATACCGCACAAGAGTCCCAACTGCTCTGGTCTGGAGCCAGTGAGACTATGGCATCCCCAATTGGGGTATGTTGTGAGCTGTGCTGGAGGTAGTGGGGAGAAGAAGGAGATAGGGAAGAGGAAGGTGGGGAAGTACCTGGCTATTCAGATCTGGTCACCAAACACGGCTAAAAACATTTCAAGCAACATTTCAATTCCGAATGATGGTCTTACACCAGGGCGATACTGACAGTATCTTCCATTCTGGAACTACCGCAAAAATGCTATATATTTTTTCAAATGAATAAATTGTGAAATAACCCAAATTAATCAAATAAAATTTATTTTCCACGCCGGGATTCGATCCCACGACTTTCAGATTGCGAGTCAAGAGCCTTACCGCTGGATTACGCCGGCAGTCATTTGTAACGTCTAACTTAATTAAAAAATGTTTGCATTGCGTTCTAGCCACGACAATGACAGCAGAAAAAATAGCTAGCTGACTATCTGAAAATGAAATCTGTCTCAAGAATTAATCGAACGGGCCCCGAGAGTCCAGAGCTCGGCGCGCCCCTGAATAATGTCGGGGCCGGCCGACCAGCTGGTGCGCCCCTGGACTGTGTAAAGCGCGCCGCGTGTAATTGATGATAGATCTAATCTGCCCCAGGAGAAATTTCTTTATGTACGCCACTGGTTTGCTGAGAGGAGGTTCCGCGCGACGGAAAGATGCTTTTAATTGAGTTTTAAGTGGACTTTGCGAAAGATGTGAAGCTTGTTTTAGTTTAAAATCATAGCATGATTGATTTATGCTGTTACATCTTTTCATATAACAAATCTGACTTACCAAACATGGCTAAAGCCAGATCAAGCAACATTTCATTTCTGAATGGTGGTCTTTGACCTCCGTGGTTGAGGGGTAAGACTCTCGACTGTCAAGCTGAAGGTCGCAAGTTCGAACCCGGCATGCGCAAATAATTTTTTTTTTAACAAATTGTGTTATTTCATACATATAGTATATTTGTGACACGTTCCAGAGTGGAAGCTACATTAAGTATCATCCTGGTGTAAGACCACCATTCAGAAATGAAACTTTGCTTTAAATAGATTAACCCTGTTTGGTGATCAGATCTGAATAGCCAGATACTTCCCCACCTTCCTCTTCCCCATCTCCTTCCCCTCCCTACTACCTTTAGCCTCTCAACATACCCCACTTAGGGTTGCCATAATCTCACTGCTCCAGACGGAAGCAGTTGGGACTCTTGTGCGGAATTCATACAATTTTCTTTTAAAAACCAGGGCAATATTGACAGTAGATATGTTCCATTCTGGAGCGTGCCAAAAATATACTACAATCATATATAATTTTTAAATTAATAAATTATGAAAATAACTAAAATTTGTCAAATAAAATTTACATGCAAGCGACAGGATTTAAGCCCGCGACCACCAGATTGCTAGTCAAGTGTCTTATCCCTCGATACCAGAGACCGTCAAAATTTTCTTAACCCTTACCAATAAACATGATATAAATTTTGCACAATTGATAAACAAACATTTACGTACATAGTTGTTAATCATTTGTGTAAAATTGGCGCATTTTAAAACTTTTTTCTCCGTTTGCTTGAACTTTTTCGGTGACCGTTTTGAATATTTTCCGCTCGCATTAAAAAAAAATCACAACTCCGAATTTTAAT
The DNA here is from genome assembly GCA_936435175.1 of Glyphotaelius pellucidus. NCBI lineage: Eukaryota > Metazoa > Arthropoda > Insecta > Trichoptera > Limnephilidae > Glyphotaelius > Glyphotaelius pellucidus. The sequence continues at coordinate 26,574,939 of OW386558.1, read as the reverse complement.
AAGCATACAAACCAACTGAATATACCTAGTTCTATATAGCCAATGAATTCACCCATCTTTTGTCGATTATCACATATTTGTAGAATTGATAAAAAACATTTTATTATATCGTTAACAGAAATATTCTCAGGATTTTCTGCCGATAAACTCTCGTAGGAAGTAAAATTATGCGTTCACATTAAATATTTTCTATGAAGTTTCTTTTAAATAGACTAATTGATTATCACAATCCACAAACATCAATAAAAAAACAGAATTTTGATAAGTTGTGAAGTGTTTAATGTTCATTTTGAACAAACTTTTGACACAAATTATGGTCGAGAAATAGCGACACTTTAATGGACTAAAATAATAATAATAATAATTGGGCAATTTGTAGAGCACCGTTTTTGTGAAAAATCACCTCAAGGGCGCTTAAAAATGGAATTAATAAGATAATCACCAAAAATAACTGCAGCCCCTCAAATAGATACATTAATTATCTTCAACCCACAATACCAATTAACTAGATTATTGGTTTATTTATTAAAAATAATGCATTTTCAATCACAGTCCGATCAGAAAAAAAAATTCGCAAACATAACCACAAAACCACTGAATTTTAAAGTTTGAAATACGTTGAATGAATTACTTCATTTACTGGTATACAAATATGGTAGAAAAATCTACTAAAACACGATAAAAAGCGGAATTATACACGGAGGCATTTTGACAGTTGATCGTTTAAACATTTTTGGATATTACAAATTATTAAAAATGTTTTAATGCACGTAGGGAAAATTTGCCTAAAACTGGCAACAAAGCAATCCGAGGTATTTTAAATGGTGCCATATTGTGGCAAAAAGCGTTCCAGTGGCTAGACGATCCCAAAACATCTGTGAAATCTGAAAAAACTTTTGGCAAGCTCCCACCACCAAGAGCGTTAAGGGTAGGGAGGAGCGAGGATTGGGGGTGTTTTTTACCCAGAATCATTCTTTCTTTAACTTCTCAATCTTGTTTGTACGCCGAAAGAGGTTTTCTCGTTAAGGAAGTAATGGTTTACGTGAGGCTGGTCGGTATGGTCGGGAGATTCGATGGACGTGCCTGTGTGATGAATTGCATACGTATTACGTCAAAATGCCATTAAAAAAACGAATTGGACATTGGCTTTGTGGCAAAATCGCTTTACGGACAAATAGCTGAAGACAAAATCGCTTTAGGTCAATACTGGAGAATAAATGCCCTAGAAGAAAATTGGCGTAGAACAATTTATCTGTTAGACAAAAATGAATTACGATTTTATTTATAAACAAGTTCTGCTAGGTAATTATTATTACACGTGACAGCTGTTTCGCCTTCTGAAAGCATCATCAAACTGTGGTCTTGCCACATACAGACGAGGTATTTATGTTATTTCTAGATAAGATTTTGATGACGAATTTTATTTATGAGTAAACTGACTGAAATTATTAATGGTTATTACCCTATTTAAAGTTTCCCAATTACTTATATTGTTAAAATTCGACTGAAGGTCGTTAAGTTCTCTAATCGTTATTCCTGATATGAATCATTTCCAAATGATGACTCGTGGTTTTATTTGCTGCATAATTATGTTTAAGGTCGTAAATAATCTAAACATTTTTCTTAATGTGAATTATTCCCAAATGATGACTCGTGGTTTTATTTTCTAGTAAGATTATTATTTTTTTTTTTTTTTAAATTGGTTTCAACACATTTAACAACGGTGAGTGAATTATATTGGTCTGTTCATTTATTAAAATAGCTTTAGGTTTATTAAGGTATTTGTTAATTTCTAGTTGTTTTAAAAGATTAAGTTTATGTCCTTTATTTTGTATATGTAAAGGAGTTGGCTTATTATCGTCGCTAAGTGAGTGATTATTATTTAGGAGATGTTTAGCAAATTGTGACTGTATTTTATTATTATTTTTAAATGATCGCGATGTTCTTTGAACCTAGTATTAAAGGACCGGCCAGTTTGTCCAATATAAACAGCGTTGTATTCCTCAAACTGGAGTTTATAAATGCAGCTATTTCTAAGTTTGGGTATTTTATTTTTTGAATTTTTGAGAGATGATCCAAAATTATTAGTAGTGCGGAAGGCAATATCTAATCCACAATTTTCGAGAACTTCGAAAATTTTCCTTAAATTTTCCTCAAATCCCCTAAGATGGCGTAGATTACATGACATTAGCTTCACGTTGGCGTTTTTTAAAATAAAAATGTTGTTTTTTTACATTAGCTCCGCACAGGAAGCCCTGAGGAAAATTATTTTCCTCGGGGCCTCCTGTGTGGAAAAAACCCATTTGAAGACGTTTTTGAAATATTACTTTTTGATTTTCAATAACGCCAACGTGAAGCTAATGTCTTGTCTAAGCTAATGTAATGTCATTTTAAGGGATGCTGTGTTGATGGTCTTTTTTTTACATGAGCTCCCTACCGGAGGCCCCGAGGAAAATAAATTCTCTCATGGCCTTTGTCATCTTTGGGGATGCTGTGTGGAGGTTTTTTTTTTAGGAAAAATAGGAGAGGAGTGTTTTGAGAAGGAAAAGGGTTTAAGGGATGGGTAAAAATCTGGGGTTCAGTGTTTCCTGGCCATCCGCCTTCAAGACCTAGATAAACCTCACCCCGTGAACCCGGGCGCCCCTGCTAAATCACCGTTTCCACGATTCGTTCTTGAGTTCAACAGCTCGGCTGTGGAACGATTCGCCGGCATCTGTGTGTCTCTTCAAGACCCATGTTCACTCCTTCCTCTCCTCAAAAGGACCCTCCACACAGCACCTTGAAAGATGGCACAGGCCCTGAGGGAAATTATTTTCGTCATGGCCTCCTGTGTAAAGTTAATAAAAAAAAAAAATAAGACTGATTTTACTTACTTACTCTGTCAAAATATTCAAGGGCGTATACACAAGTCAGGTATGCCTCCTAAATCTTACGTATATGTCTGGCAACGTTGTTAAATTGTCCTGACAAGCTTATGGTTCCGAGTGATTAAACGAAAGTCAAAATAAAACTAGAAATAATCATTCTCCCTACCTGACAGCAGCTTATCTTTTAGCAGACATGCCTATCTACTTCTCCGGAGGTCATTGCGGGTCTCAAAATGTGACCTTGGATGACCTACTATTAGTAAGGTTACTGTTTGGGTGTCTGCCGTTCTAAACAAATGTCGCTGTGAATAAAACATCGCGTTGTTCTCATTAATTTTCTGGAAAAACTCATTTTTAAATTCTCAAGTATGATGGCTGAGTCACTCTGAGTGCTTTTAAAGTGGTAAATTCAAACAAGAAAACTTTGTAAACTAACTAACTATTATCCCGTTTCCCGAAGGGGGGGGGGAATATACCGACACTCGAGTCGGTCTCTCCCGGTCCGGTCCGCCTTGCATTTGGTGGGCAAAAGCATCCGCCGCCAAGACACGAAATCTCACCCCGTGAATCCGACCACCCCTGCTAAGTGACCAATTTGAACTACTTGGGGTTTTTTTTTACATTAACTCCACACAGGAGGTCCTGAGGAAAATAACTTCCCTCAGGGCCTATGTCATCTGGGATGCTGTGTGGAGGGTCTTTTTGAGGAGAGGAAGGAATTAAAATTGGTCTTGAAGGGACTCATGTTGTAGGAGGGAGGAAACACAGAAGCCGACAAATCGTTCCATAGCCGAGCTGTTGAACTCAAGAACGAGTCGAAAAAACGACCCGTTCTCATGTGACAAATTTCAACCGTGTACATATGTTGGGCGCGCGTTTGGCGTGTCTCCCGACTATGCACCGGTGCCAAAGGGATCAATGACGCTAGTTCCTCAGAGCATCTTCCATTGAAATACCGGTAGAACATGGATAGCATTCCCACCCGACGCCTGTGCTCTAAAGATTGCAATCCGTTCGTTAAGATGGGAGAATCTATCAAACGGCCTGCCCGTCTCTGCACAGAGTCGATAGTATTTTTCAAGTATTTTGGAGCTCCAGACCAGAGGTGGCTGCCAAATTCAACCGTGGGGCGCACTTGCAATTTGTACAGGGTTAGCAGTTGTGTACTATTAAAGTATCTGCGGGCCCTGTACAGTACGCCCAGTTTTTGAGAGGCTAACTTTACTCTGGCTTCGTTGGAGCCCCCATACCTGATTTGGTCACTTATAGTTACACCAAGCATATCAATGGAGGGCCTGTTTGGAAGATCGTTTTCGTTGAAGGAGACTAGATTTTCATTTCGATCCCTTTTAGACGTAATCAGACATGATTGGGTCTTTGAAACATTGAATTCGACGAGGTTATTCTGACCCCCGTGAGATTTATGGCAAGAGAGTTGATTATCTCGCCGCCCAAATTGGAAAGTTATGCTAATTTAATTGTTAATATATAATATTTAAATCGTTTTAATTTATGACTTTATGTTCTGGTAAATCTTCCCCACAGGAAAAACTAAACCCTTCCACACACTTTTTCCACAAATGATCATCTAGTCAATCCACGCTATGCAATTGCACTATACAAGTATAATAAATACAAAACTATACAAGAACAACATGTCAACCTACCAGAGATCAAATGGGAAAATAATTCACCGACTCCAGATATTTTCATATCAGAGGGTTTGGCTCGATAGAACTCCTAACTGGACCGATAAATCCCACTGATCCCTCAATATAAATTTTTTTTAAATCTTTCGTAATCCTACATGATTTAATATGACTGATTTTTGCATTTTTTGGGTCACGGGATGGGGAGGGGGGAAGTCGATAATTGATAAGTGCAAGCGCTACAGTAATATCCCCCTAATACCATGCGAGCGAAGCCGCGGGTAAAAGCTAGTATGTTATAAAATAGTAGAAATTCGGAATGGCGCGACTTAAAAGGTCCACTTAATAAAAACAGCAAAAAGGGTTTTTTTTTTTTTTTAAATGTAGCAGAAGATTAGATATGCCCTTCTCCCTAAATTCATGCAGTTTTGGGTGCCAATATTTAAGCATTCACTATCCGAATTTCTACCGGTTTCTTGCATATCTCCCTTGAAAATTTGAAGTTTTTAAGCTCTTAAAAATATAAATTTTATATATGAAGATAATATCTATACACCCCCTCCCGCCCAAACGCAAATTATATGAAATTCCCTCCATAGAAAAAAATCGCAAAGTATGATCCAACATTTTTTATTTTTGGAGCATACTATATGTATGTGAGCAAGTTATATGTACGAAAAAATTCACAGTGTTTCTTTGAACGTTGTTTTAGACAACCCCACGAGATTTTTGCTCTGTTCTAAACGAGTCATGTTTTATTAAGCATTTTTACAATTTTCGCTTCAATTTTATTATTGAAAATATTAGCGCGCTCTGTCCAACATTCGTAATTATATGTAATTATATGGAGAGATATGTCTCTCCATCTTCTTCTTTTTGAGCCGGTAAGCGTCGCCTTAATCGATTCTGTAAATTTAGAAACACAATACAAGTGCTTACCTTTCGATATCTCGTCTTATCCGATTGCAATCGAAGATGAACCGATAAGAAAGAATGGTTAAAAAGCGTCTCAGCTTTTGATGACATCCAAAAATACAATAAAGCCGAGTAATGCCGAAAGGTTGACTGCCGATAAATCCAATAATATTCGGGTGACATTCACAACCGAGGAAGGATACAATTCATCCTTATTTGATCATCCAACTCTACCTATTAGGAGGTACACGACATATCACATGTAAAGATTGAAATATAGGATGTTTTGAGAAATGAAAAATTTAATTTTTTTTTTATTAATCTATAAACATAGGGTTTTACATAGGGTTTAATTGATGCCTGTCTCACTAGGATTTACCTGTGTTGAGACAGGCTTAGAGGTACATATTTAAAATTACAAGAATATTTTAAGTAACATACAAATTCAATTGAATACTATAAAAATGGAAAGGTGATTGGAAGTGTGGGTTCACTTTAAAGAGAGTTATGTAAATGTAGGAAGAGATGATGTACAGTAAATGATGATGTATAGTAAATCCTGTCAAATCTATTTATGGGATTGATTAATTAATTTGACATGATTCTATTTTTAAGTTATTTTACATGGATTAGGTCCTTCGACCAAGTATATCAAGACATGCCCTGTGAAATTAAAAATGACGCCAGAAACCAAATAAAACTGGCTCAAGGCCCATTTATGAAAAAGTGCGAGCATTGTTTCGTACTATTTGGATCGCGTAGTGCTTTGTGTTTTACCTTTTATCGGTCCACACTGAAACTAATTGCTGTCCCAGCCGTCCTGACGGAATTAATTTTTTCAAACACAAAAATATCCTACTTCCGAATATTGTACAAGGTACAGTCCGCGGACTTTATTTTCGATAATGTAACCAGCTACCTGAATACATAAAAAAAATTATGCCTTACCGATAGCTTTAAGGCAGCGTTTTAATAAATGTAATAATATTGACGTATTATTTTTTTGGCAAGCAAAGTTTCTGACGTCACTTAATCACCCAAATGCTTGTGACGTCACCACACACCGATACTAACACATAGACGAAGGGCCGGCATCACGGTATGGCAGGGGTTTTTAAACTTTTTAAAAACGCAACCCGGTTTGTATAAAACGGAAACCTTTAAAATACATTAAATGCAGATCTTAACAAAAACCGCTGCACTATTCTTCAATTAAGGTCGAAAGTTAACCTATCTTAAGCCATAGCATTCCGAATTTCTACCGTTTTACGACATATTTCTCTAAAACACTTAAAGTTTGTAAGTGTCTAAAAAAATATATGTTGTTTTTGACGATAATATCTATACATTTGCCACGCCGAAACGGTAATAGAATGAAATTCTTCCGAAAGAAGAAAATCGTATTATCGTATATTTCGAAAATTATTATAAGCACTTTATTTTTGTTACATCACAAGTTATATATATGAAAAAAATCATAATTCATTTTTTTCTAAACTATGACATTTCCCGCGAGATTTTGGTTCTATTTTAAAATAGTTTAAACGAGTCATGTTTTTTTAAACATTTTCACAATTTTCGCTTAAATATTATCGTTTTCGCGCTCCCTCTAACATTCGTATTTACATATCTCACCTTCCTCTTCTTTTTGAGCGCTTACTAACGGGCTTTAATTAACTACGAATTTCTGTCATTTTTTAATTATTACCTATAACAAAAAAACTTAATGATTGAGCAGCTGATTCAAAACTTTTAAGAAAAATTATAGTTTTCGGCTAAGACATTTTGCAAAACGGATTAGAAGCCTTTGAATATTTTTTAGCGCAATTTTTTTGATATTTTTGTAGTCAAAAGTCCGGAAAGCAGTAAAAGGGCTTGCGGGCTGCTGGTTGCTCATCACTGTGTTAATGATAAGCGACCAACCTGGGCAGCCCACGGTGCGTGGGCGGTAAAAGGGTCAATTTTTCGTAATTATTTTCAAGCAAACGATGAATGGATTTTTTTATTTTAAAACTCATGATCAATATATACATATACGGGACTGTGTACAAGTTTTTGTACACGAATCTAAAGTATGGTTTGCAGTGTACACCGCTTTCAACAGGAAACTTCGACGAAATTGCTGCTTGGTGGTTGACAACGAGCCATACGGTTCATCAGAAAAATAAAATTTAAAAATTATCAGACGCATCCGCCGCCAAGACCCGGACAAACCTCAATCCATGAACCCGGGCACCCCTGCATAGTCACCAAACGTAGCGAACCACTTGGGGTGACCTATACGCAGAGGCGTTGGTTATCCAATAAATGGTTCCCGAGGCGGCGGTACCCATACTCGCCTCCGAAATTGAATCGCTTGTCATAATAAAGTAAAAAAATATTTTTGTCTAATTAAATTTATGAATGTCTCGCGATCCCCACTTTGAAAACCATTTGTACACAACACAGCTTGTCGAAACGTCACGCATGCAAAACGTGGCCACCTATTGAAGTGTTAGTTCGACAAATCACACAATGGGATTAATCGGTGCTCAGATTTATATTGCCGAGAATTCGCATGCAAGACGGCGGAATTCGAAGGAGAGTTGTATTGCGAAATTACTGATACTTGGGGTTATTTTTTTCTGATTTTTACTATGAGACGGCTTGTCTAGGTTATACTAGGTCAATGATTAGGTCGTATGCAAATTGTTTACTGTCTATTAATTAAAATAAATAACTTTGAAAACATCACTATTTAATCAAAATAATCAACATCTTTTTTTTTTTTACATTAAGTCCACACAGGAGGCCCTGAGGAAAAAATAGTTTCCCTCAGGGCCTATGTCATCTTTGACGAAATTGAAACCGATAGCGCCTTAGTTCGTATTTGTCCAACAGACCATTAGAAAATTTTACAGGAGGAGAAGGTTATCTTTCATTATTTCAATGAAACATTATGATAGTTGTTTAAGATAAAGCTTTTTCCGTAAAGGTACAGGTCTCATTAGTTTAAATAATTCATTTTTAAGTGATTAACCTTACTTTTTTATAGCCTATTTTTAATTTTAAAGTGGAGATTGAACAAAAACTAAAATGGTCTGTTGGACAAATAAGAACTGAGGCAACGATATTGGTGACATCATCGTCAACCATCTTCAAATAGTATTAATAGGCTAGAGACTATACGGTTGAAATTTAAGAAACCGGCTAAGAATGCAAGTCTGATGCCGCGCCTTACACAAAACCGTTTTTGTAAGTGGAGTTTGTACACAAATGCACTTTTGTAATAGTACCGAACTAAGGCAACGCCAAAAGATAGCGCCTCTTATGTTAGCAGTTTGGGTGATTTGCATCGCCTGGCAGGCGTAAGAACTACAGATTTGTAATTTTGTGTATCTCTGCCACGCATTCCATATATGACGCCAATGCCTGTCGCGGTTACTTTGTCCCGGTCGGTGACTAGCTGTCACTGGATCGCAGTGGATCCGAGAAAAGGGCTATTTTTGAACCAATTGCTATGGTAAAATGGTTGCCAAACCTCAAACGTGTACGGTCTAGTCTACTTTAGTTTACTGAAGGTGTCACTTCTAACTGCGCACTCTATCTTTCTATATTAGTTATCTACGCCAGCAGTAGAAACACTCAGACAACGCGTACTTGACGGCTAGTGACGATTGATAGAAGTTTACTGCAGAAACTGTATATTAGCCAATTCCATTAGGTTTTGAGTTACGCCAAAAGCTGATAGAATCGTCTAAGTGCAATGAAAATTACTGACAAGGGTTGTGGTCCTTGCATTCCTCAACATTCCATGCGTTTCGCGTGCGGTTCACCCTGTATTCACAACAACTCAGTTAGGTATCGCATTACGCTCTAGGCTGATGGAATCCTCAATTCGTTAGTAGAAAGCATCCCTTACAAAAGTGGTGCGCCCTTCCCACCGCACCGATCGGCCTCAAAGCCGACCCTTCATTAACCGACTCACCTCGGAAATCGAACCCGAATTCGCTTTGCACACAAAATAAGGGTTTAAGAACTACCCCTCATCGGCTAATCCACTTCGCATTAAAAAGAAATTCGATTTGGTAGAAGGCTTTTGAGTAGATACTACCTCCATTGTTAAAGAGATTGGGAGGATGGGTTACATAAAATACGCAGGTGGAACGGTGAAAGGTTTTAGACATCAAAGAAACCATTTTTCTTTGTTTTATTGCTGAAATTGATTGTAAAGAGCACTCGGTAGCTATTACTTGTTTTGTGATATTGAACAATAGTTAAAATTGTGGGAGGGGTAGGACTGGAGTGGTAGAACGTTGGAAAATACACGGTTATTAAGGCCCAGTCACTAAACACACAAATGTTAAATTTTGTCGAACACGTCTCAAAGGAGTAGACGAACCTTATATGAACCTTGAAGTTAAAGGGTGAGATTTATCCGGCTCTTTGCGGCGGAAGCGTCTGACCATGCAGGCCGGATCGAGAGACAATGGTTGAGGGAGACCTTTCGATCTCTCCAGTAGGACCCTCTCAGGATGGTTCCATACCAACTGAGAATAAAGTCAACTCAACACCTCCTTGAAAAGTCATTAAAAGCTATGAAAAAAATCATTTTAAATTAGCCGATAACCCTAACCTAACGTAACCTATTTAACCAATTTTGTATATATTTTTTTTGATCACTCTAAATGACTTATCTGAGATGGTTCTGATTTGGTTTCGTTCCGAGTTGTCCGGTCACCCTCAGGATATCGCCTTGTACTGCAGTGGGAGGGATAAATTCGTACGTTCGTCACTCTTGGACACGCTGACCTCCAAATTCCTATCCACCCCTCATTACTTTACTTTCACAGAACTCTTCTCTTTCTTTTCCTAAAAAAGACTCTCCACACAGCATCGTCAAAGACGACGTAGGACCTCAAGGAATTATTTGCTTCAGGGCCTCCTGTGTGGAGTTAATGCAAAAAAAGCTTACTGCGTAGCATTCTCGAGAATGGGAGCTAGAAGACCTGTAGGAGTTAACGTTTACATTGAGGTGTGCAAGGGCAGCAATCTCCACTTTTGTTTTTTGAAAAAAAGGCCAAAAACACATTGAAATCTTTGCTTTTGATACATATTTTCAAACTCTGATTTTGATGGGAGAAAGCTGAGTTTCTAACTAACCGGATTTGCACATTGAATTTAGGTTTTCCATTCGAATCACTATGAAACTGCATTTACAACTTTTTTCCGATATTTTGGAGATTGCTGCCTTTGCTTTTACAATTTAAGATGATGCCTTGCGACATAATGCAAAATCATACAAAATCGTGTTTTTTTGTTTTGAAAATTTAATCGCTTAAAAGTATTATACATGCTTCAATTAAATACTGCGTGTAGAACATATTTTTGCCCTTAAAAATATCGGTCATTTTATTTATTTTAAGTCTTTTAATAAGCCTAGAAAAAAATAAAGTATTAGGTCTATAAAAAAACACTTTCAAGTGCAAACTCTCCTACTTGTAAACCCCTCTTCGTATTTAATTTTATTGCATAATGTGGCAAATTCAGTTTCTTTTATGATAATTGCGAAAAAAGTTGATATTTATGCATGAACTTCCCGAAATAAAATAAAATGTGCATTTTCGCGTTGTTATTTTTGACATCAATCAAGACCGCCAGCATTCGACGAAAATGTTATTTCAAAGTGAACCTTATGTCATGGACGTAAGGACCACACAATCGTCACCGCCTTTTTGTCGCATTCTCCACCCAACCGTTGTGGTGGACAGACGTCCTCGATGTCCGTGACTCTCTGCGCCGCAAAATGTTATTCGAGTTTACGTACTATCGATTTTAAAATTTCCTAGTTATATACGTAGATGTTTGAATATACCGGTTAACCACTTTATAATTTACTTTATTTATATAATAATACTCGTATTTGAAAAAAAAAAAAATAATTCTGTTGCCAAATGTCGTTTGAAGTAGGCAATAACTTTGCCTATGATTTGACATTTACAATTTTAAATCTGGCGCGCTTTTGAGTATTAAACAGTGACAACAGTACCGCACAGTGAGCAAATTTCAATATATCGTTTATAATTATTTATAATAAAAATTTAATATTTATAAATTCGATTCATTTTCCGTATAAAGCGACTTCCTTGAAGTACTCGATTCACATTTTGAAAAAGTTATATTATTTTTATTTAAAAAAACACGATTTTTTAAATTCCGCCGTAACATTAATGAACTTAATTATTTTTACGTTGTTAACACTGGCATAAATCTAACTATGCACATCAAATCTCCGTAGAAGAGAAACGTATTAACTTTAATTAATTAACGTTTATTGCCAAGTTCTTAATTTCGGGGAATGATTAAATATATTTTTTTTTGTTTATTAATACCTAAATTACAGTCCGAAGCTTTCCCGTTCAGTTGTTAACCGCCAAGCTGTTGGTGAATATTTTTGTTGAAAATTGTTATTTCCAATATTTTTATTTTTAAATAAATGCAAATTGTCCAGAAGAATTTTAAACAATCTAATTTATTAGCAGTTCAAATAAAATTGTAGGCCTCCTGGTCAAATGTATTTGACGGCCTCCGTGTTTGAGGGGAAAGGCTCTCGTCTAGCGATACGATGGTCGCGGGTTCAAATAATTAAATATAATATATTATGGTATATTTGTGGCATGTTCCGGAATGGAAGATACTCTCAGTATCGCCCTGGTGTAAGACCAAAATTCGAAATCGAAAAGTTGCTTAGTGACCAGATCTGAATAGTCAGGACTTCCCACCTTCCTCTTCCCCATCTCTTTCGCTTCCTCTCTACCTTCAGCCTCACAACATACCCCAATTGGGGATGCCATAGTCTCACTGACTCCAAATAGCAGTAGTTGAGATTCTTGTGTGGTATTCACATAAAAAAATAAAAAAGGCACTAGAAAATAAGACAAATCTTCTTGATAGAAATAACGCCATAATTTTGTTAACTGTTAATTAAAATTTAGTCGGTATTATATAAAACAGATTCCCAAGAATGAAGATTTTTTTTTATCCACTTAAAATTTGGAGTTCACCACTCTCAGTCAATTACTTAACTGTAAACTAAATGTTTGCATTAATGTACCCTCCTCCACCCAGAGCAAATGATTCCTTCATATATTCCGTCCTCTTCAAAATTCGCGTTAATACATCCCTTCTTACAGATCCTTCTTTAAGCCGCCCCACAACGCTGCCGAACTGGTTGCTTGAAAATAAAAACTTTTCAAAAGAATTCTAAAGAAATGTGAACTGCAAGAGAGTATAGAAGAGTTAAATAAATCGTATGATAAAATAACTGCAAATTGCATATTAATAACTACCTATAAAGTTATATTATAAAAAATAATTTAAAAATTCAAAATTATTAAACATTTTTTATTAATAAACTATACAAATCTTAAGTACGTTCAAATGTTTTATAAACTTAGTCTATTCCGTGCGAAGGAGAGCGGTTCATCTTGGTTCATGAGTTTAAAAAACAGTCTTTACTGCCTCCTGTAAAATTTGATAAATGAAAGTTACTTGTTCTACAAATTAGGCCCATAATATGTTAATTTTACCATGTATTTTGATAATCATAAATAAGTATCTAATATAATAATTATGTTCATATTTTTCACAATTTTTACCACAGTGTATTTGAGGGCGGACCTCTGGATTTATGAGCCTGACGCCTCTCGTCTATTATTGGTTGTCAAGTTTTCTCAAGTATTTTATAATCCCTCGCAAAACAGACGATTTCGAATTTTTCAAGGACTATGGGATTACCTTAACGATTACTTTCGAAGATAACGCGCCGCATTGATAACCCGAAGTACAGTTATATTTGCGTTTATTTAATTTTGTTTTTTTTTTTTTTAAATTATAATGTTGTTACATTTATCCCTTAAAAAAATATCTGTTACAAACTCACTCAGTGTTAAACATATTTAACGTCAAAACTGTACTATAATTTTGTTCATTGAGTCAAACAGTTCCTTGCGAATTTATAAAACAGCAAAACAAGTAATGTACTTTTGGTCACAAGTCATTTTATATAGTTTTGCACACAAAATTATTCCTATTCTATTACCACATCATTTTTTATTTATTTTATTAATCATTTACACCGTTACGGGCTTTTACATACATAGTAACATTTTTTTATGATTTATTGCATACAGGTGTGTTTAAATGACAAAGATAACATAAATAGGTTTTACACATGGTACATAGAAGTAAAGATGATAGGTAAAAAGTACAACGTTATACAATAAGAGAGATTGAAATAATAAGATTTTGAACTGCAGTTGAAATACGTATATAACAAACAATATTAATGTGTGGGTTCTTAATATATAATTTGTATGTGCTGAATATATAGCGAAGTTGATTTAAGGGGTGACATGGGTTTCACGGTTTCAAAAATTCATTTTTTTTATTATTATCTTATTAGGTTCTACAACATCTCTAGAATATTGTCCTAAACTTTCAAGACGATCCAAGAAATAGTTTCGGAGATACAGCCTTAAGAAGTTGCGCCTTCAAGGCTAAATAATAATGAAAGCTTGAACCAGTTAATCTGGAAAGTTAGTCCAAAAATACTTCCTGCTGGTTCAAAGGTCGTTGATATTGCTGCATTTTTTTTTTTTTTAAAGTTTTCTTTATTCATTGAAATGTTGGTTACATAAATTTTAGAATTTTTCGACCACCATGCTAGGCACATGCCCGTGTTGTGGTGGTCATTAGTTTCTGCTTGCACTTTTAATGAAGTAATACCAGCTTCATCAACTTTATGACCCTGGAATCGACGATTCATTGTAAGTTGAAAATAAAAATAAAATTTCCAGTTTTATTGTCACTCAAAACTTTAAACACATTTTTCTCGAAACTGTGTTTTCAAAGTCGGTTGTCAAGATTTCTCGAGAACTACTCAACCGATTTTGATGAAATTTTACAAACGTCTTTGAAATACAATTCTTAAGAACTTGGACGAAGGATTGACTTTTCTTACGATTACAACTGCTTAAAAAAATAATAATGTAGAGCAAATTTCACCAAAATTTGCATTTTTTTGTAAAAAGGCTTACGGAAAATCCAATTTTCACTTTTTTTTACCCTTCGTCCAAGTTCTAGTTTATGGTTTTAACTAAAATACGTAATTTTGTTTTTTACTTCAAATGATCCTGTCGTGAGTTCTGCTGTCAACGCGGACGCACCTTTTTTCCGAAGGGTCACCGGAAATGACGTCGCAATGGCAGAGTTTTAAATATTTTCGTTCGAAAATTTCAAAAATTCTTTGTCGAATGTGTATGTTCAAGAAAATAAAAAGTTTTAATAAAATATTTTATTTTTTGTAAGGAAAAAAAATTGTTGAAAATAGGCCGATTTTACCCCGATTAAACCCATGTAACCCCTTAAAACAAAAATACACACTACCGACGTGCACAGCACTAAAATTAATATTCAAAGCGAGTCAATTTTGACCAAATTATATTTTCGTCAGAACTTCTGCACAGAAATCAATTTCAGAGAACAAAATAATTTATACTGTTATTTTTTTTAAACCATGGAACATTTCAGGTTTAAACAAGTAATGTCAGATAGTTAGGTACACTTTCATCGTATATTTTCATCCCTCTACTGCTTTATCTGTGCGTGTATTGTCTTAGAAAATTGTTTTCTTTTTCCTTTTCAGGCATTATTTATCTAACATGTGGAGCATTTTAGGGAATGTGACGTCAATGAATCACATAGATCGATCTTAGTACTCTTCTAGAAATTAAGTCAAAACTTTTCAACCACTTGGGTCACCTTATCGCCTTTGTGTGTATTTTTGGTCTTAACGAATTGTCAGATTGATAAAAAAGTGTTATTTCCGTTTTTTTTTTTTTTTTACATTAACTCTGCACAGGAGTTATACTATGTCATCTGGGATGCTGTATGGAGGGTCTTTTTGAGGAGAGGAAGGAATGAACATCGGTCTTGACCCATGTTGTAGGAAGGAGGAAACGCAGATGCCGGCAAATCGTTCCATAGCCGAGCTGTTGAATTCAAGAACGGGTTGAAAAAACGACCCGTTCTCATGTGACAAATGTCAACCGCGTACATATGTTGTGTCTCCCGACTATGCACGCACCGGTGCCGAAGGGATCAATGACGCTAGTTCCTCAGAGCATCTTCCATTGAAATACCGGTAGAACATGGATAGCATTCCCACTCGACGCCCGTGATCTAAAGATTGCAATCCGTTCGTTAAGGTGGGAGAATCTCTCAAACGGACCGCCCGTTTCTGCACAGAGTCGAGGGTATTTTTCAAGTATTTTGGAGCTCCAGACCAGAGGTGGCTGCCAAATTCAACCGTGGGGTGCACTTGCGATTTGTACAGGGTTAGCAGTTGTGTACTATTAAAGGGCTCTGTACAGTACGCCCAGTTTTTGAGAAGCTAACTTTACTCTGGCTTCAACGGAGCCCCCATACCTGAGCTGGTCACTTATAGTTACACCAAGCATATCAATGGAAGGTCTGTTCGGACTGTTCCAGTATTTTGGAGCTCCAGACCAGAGGTGGCTGCCAAATTCAACCGTGGCTGCCAAATTCAAATTCAATTCATTCAATTTTGCAATTAAAGTTCAATAAATGAAATTTCTAAACAAAGCCAAATAATAAAAACTGCGTTTGAAAGATGATAAAATTCGAATTCAAATTCTTGTAATACAAATAAATAATAAAATTTGCAAATATCAAAATTTAGAATGCAAACGTAGAAAATTGTAAAAATGACTGAAATGATGTTTTTAGGGGAAAACGGTATTAAAATCAAGGATAACGCAAAAAAAAACCCACTTATTTTACTTTATAAATATATATTTGATAATTTTATCACCTCACTTTTTTACCATTTCATACAAAAACATTTAATAAAAAATTAACTAAGTCTAACGGCCTATGCGTTTTGGCGGGCGAAAACTGTTTCTACAAAATAATTATTTTTTTAATCTATTTCTATGGACAACTTTGAATAGAGATGTGAAGCGTGGCTCATAACGAAATGGTTCTAAAGGTTCCATGCCAACTGAGAATAATATCCACTCAACACCTCCTTGAAAAGTCATTAAAATCTATGAAAAAAATAATTTTAAATTAGCCGATAACCCTAACCTAACATAACCTATTTAACCATTTTTTTTATATATATTTTTTATCACTCTAAATGACTTATCTGAGATGGTTCTGAGTTGGTTTCATTCCGAGTTGGCCGGTCACCGGTTCTAAACGGTTCCCACAGAGATGGTTATGAAAGGAGTTATAACCATTTCTGTGAGAATACACGCGTTAGCTTGAAAACAAGCTTATTGTACTTGACTGCTATTGATATATTGTCGTGAAAACAAGTTTAGGGGTCGGAGTGGTTAAAATTTGCTTGTGTATTATTTGGGGACATGGCCAACAAAGGCATTCAACCTACAACGACTGTGTGCGAACTCAGAGCTTTGAACTACGTACTGTAACTAACTACGTAAGCAATATCCCATTGGCTAGTTTCATTTACCTATGAAGAGCTCTTATATATTCTGGTTTTTGGTGTTTGTATTTCGGAAAGTATTAGGTAAACAAAAAAGTATTCAAAATTAATTTAGAAAATTTTATGGGACGCGCTATGAAAAAGTTATTTGGTGAAAACCTAAAATCGTGTCAATTTGGGAGGCGGGAATGGGTACCCTCACCCTAGGAACCATTTACTTGATAACCAACACCTCTGCCGTAGGTCACCTCAAGTGGCTTGTTATGATTAGTGACTTAGCAGGGGTGATACTGTTAATGGGGTGATCTTTCTCCGGATTTTGGCGGCGGGTCTTTTTTTTACATTAACTCCACACAGGAGGCCCTGAGGAAAATAATTACCCTCGGGGCCTATGTCATTTGGGATGCTGTGTGGGGGGTCTTTTTGAGGATAGGAAGGAATGAACATTGGTCTCGAAGAGACTCTGCTCATCATGAGCGTATGCTCATCAACTGCGTGGCAGGCCGGATATTTGGCTCCGTTGCCAGTGCGGCAGACCCACAAAACGTGACGTTACAGTTCGTAATCCCACGTGTATATTTGTTTGTTTTTATTTATTTATTTATTTGTTATAAAAATACATTAACAGTACAAGGAAGCTTTTGACTGTCCAACTAGGAAGGACTCCCGTTCTAGGACAGTCAAATTTATATATTAGGTACATGATGATTAATATATGTAGTGTTAAGTAAGATTCCCAAATTCCATTTACCTAATTATAATATATGATACAGTAGAGTACTACGTTCTAGAATTAGTTAAGCATCGAATATACAACATAAAGTGTTTTCGAAGTAAGTATACAATAAAAACAGTAAGGCAAAAGAAAATAAACATTTGGGAAACAAAAGAAATATAAGGCGCTCGTAAGACATAATTATGAGATAGCATTTTTTATAATATTGTGCCAGATAGCTTCTTTACATTTTTATAATTCAATACACTTCTGAAATTGAGTATGTTTTTTAGTTTCGTATGAAGTGGTTTTTTTTACAGTTTACAAAAAAAATATAATCGGTTAGCGACAAAACAATCGTAAAAATTAGTAATATTTTTTACATCAACGTCATTTTTAATTGCGTGTATTACGTCGGTTTTCATGATCAAAAATTGAAATAGTCTTTCATCTAATATAAAAAACTTTTTTTTTAAATTATTTTGTGGT
Organism: Glyphotaelius pellucidus; assembly: GCA_936435175.1. Lineage (NCBI taxonomy): Eukaryota > Metazoa > Arthropoda > Insecta > Trichoptera > Limnephilidae > Glyphotaelius > Glyphotaelius pellucidus. Next base: position 26,556,792 of record OW386558.1, on the reverse strand, counting down.
AAATACATAAAAACAGTGAATCTACTTAAAAAATAATGTCTAAATAAATTTTGAATCTAACCCGTGATATCATTCTTTACGTTTCTCAATTATATGCAACATTTTTAAATTTCTTTCACATTCAGTGCAACTAATCGATTTTAAGGTTTTTAAAACTGAATCTAATATCTAAGGCTAAGGCTTCAAGAAGTGCCTCTGGCCAAGAGCCAGGGGTGGTTCGTGGTTTACCTGGGTGTCTACAATTCCCCGGTATTGACGGAAATTCCAGACAAGCGTACCGAGCAACTTTACCTCGCTGGAGTAAAGTGAAACTTATGGAAACAATTTGAATTGATTTTACGCACAGCCCTGAAAGTTTTAAGCTGTTTTAATTGGAAAGTCTAAACTTTTAAGTGATTTTTTTAACTGCGTCCCTGTTTCGAAATTAATATGTATATTTTTTACATTTGCTCCATACTGTGGAGGCACAGAGGAGAAAAATTTTCCCCTCGGGTCCTATGTTATCTTTGAGTTTGCTGTGTGGAGGGTGTTTTTAGGAAAGGAAGGAGATGAATTTATTAAAGAAAAATGTGTTAGGGATATGTAGGAACCTAGAGGCCAGTGTATCCAGGAGTGACGGACGTATAAATCTATCCCTTCCATTGCGGTGCAAGGCGATGATCTGGTCTCCCTCAACCAGTCTTGTACCAGGTTGGTAGGCAGACGCATCCGCCGCCAAAATTCGGAAAAATATCACCCCATATATCCGGGCACCCCTTTTTTTACATTAGCTCCACACAATGGGCCCTAAGGAAAATAATTCTACTTAAGGAATGCTGTGTGGAAGGTCTTTTTAGAAGGAAGAAATTCAGAGAGGGAAAAATGAGGATTGGGTAGGAATTGGGGGGCCATTGCAGTTTCTGTATTAGAGTAGATCACAAATGTTGTTTGCGCCAATCAATGTTCTTTTTTTTGTTTAAGATTTAGTACTGGAAAACTGCTTATTCCTTCACCCACCAAGTACTTACATTTCTACCTTTCCACCAAGTACCTACCCATCCCACGCCAAGACAAAATAAAACGTTCGATTTCCGCATTCCTTTGTTTTTCTTCACTTGTTGAAAACGCACCCGATTCGATAAAATTTGTGCATCTTACTTGATTTAAAGTAACGCAATAAGTTCAATTTGGGAACTTATTATTATACCCGCCGCGGCTGCAGATGTAACCGTGTTTGTAAATATATCTTGCTACAAAGTACAATTGCTGGTCAATGTGTGACCAACGGTATTTAACCGCCAGTGTTTTAACTGTTAGACGACTGTTATAAGTGAACTATTATAAAGATAAAGGAAAACTATTGAATAGTTAAAAGGACCACAGAAACCAGCGGCAAATGTCCATTCAAAAGTGAACTCGGTAAGTCTTGGCTTCCTTATCCATATCTTTCCTTTCCTTTGGGCAGTTTTCAGTAAAATTGTTGTTTGAGATTCGCACCGCACCCGCCTGCGAACGAAAGTGAATTGATTTGCGCAACCAAATGTCATCTGTCAATCTAAATCCTTCTAATAATTGTCGCGGTTGAAATTTAGTTTGTGAATACGTTAAAGTTGTAAATAAAAATGTAAATCACTAATCGCGAAGCGTTATTATTAAATATTATTATATTTTTTATATAATATATTATTATTATATTTACGTTATTATTAATGGTATATCTTACCTGGAAAAACCATGCTGTAAGGGTCGCGGAAATGTAGGAATAATAACGCTTGGCGATTAGTGATTTGCATTTTTATTAAGGATTTAACTTGTTCACAAATTAAATTTCAACCGCGACAATTGTCAGAAGGATTTAGATTGACAGATGACATGTGTGATCTACTCTAATACAGAAAACGCAATGGTGCGTCTAGTAAGATTATCGGAGCTTCTCGAAATTCTGGTTTGGCCAGTAAATGGAAAATAGTGATGCCACTACAAAAATAGTCAACTCGCTACATACTGAGTCGCAAGCCTTCCCCCCAGTTTGGAAAACGATTGGAAAATGAAAAGAAAATTGTCCAAAGAAATGTCCAGGAGTGATGGACGAATAAATCCATCCTTTCCACTGCGGTGCAAGGCAATGTTCCGAGAGAGTCCTGCTGAAGAGGTCAAAAAGTTTCCTTTAGTCTCTTCCGATCTGGCCTTCCATGCAGTGGGTGAGCAGACGCATTCGCCGCCCAGATCCAAACATGTACTCGGGCATTCCTGCTAAGTCACCAAAGTTAACCACTTGGGGTGACCTATGGCAGAGGTGTTGATAATTTAATAGATGGTCCGTCACTCCAGAAAACATTGATCCTAGATTCCTTACCACATACCGTTGTCGTTCCCAGAACTTTCTCTTCTTCGTTTCTTAAAAAGGCACTCCACACAGCATCTCTAAAGATAACACAGGCCGTGAGTGGAATTATTTTCTTCAAGGCCTGCTGTGTGAAGCTAATGCAAAAAAGACAGAGATATATAGCGATCTGCCCTCTCTATCTAACAGCGTGATGTTAAGTTAGTTAAGAAAATTAATGCTACCATAACTTACTCCCATTTTAGTTAACCCCTCAAGACTCGACCGTACTTTATCAGAGGATCAAAATATTTTCGTTTTGCAATAAAATGCAAATAAATGGAATATTCCTGAACACATCCGAAAAATAAAAACTGTTTTAGAGAAGTGATAAAACATGCTTTCAAATTTTATAATTCGAAACAAAAAGTTTTAAAAATGGCTCACTTCTTACTCACTTCTAACCCCTCCCACATTCCATACATTCATTCTCGTTGCGTTCAGTTTTCAAACAGCTCGCGTGTCACCCAAATTTCATAATGTCAGAGCAAACCAGTTGTAATAACAAAAGAATATTATCCAATTTGGTTAAGTCGTTCGGAAGTTATGCCCGCACCAACATTTCGAAGATTTATTTTTATTTATATAGATAGATAGATATTAACTATGACGCCTGAAAAACGGCAACGATTTGTTTTCTGACGTTAGCAATAAATCGCTTTTGTTAGCGACAGAAAACGTAAAATAAATATAAATACATTAAATTTTTTAATTTCATTACGCCAGAACTTACCATTATATACAGCTTATATTACTCGAATATAATGTAGCTTTGTATTAGTAAAAGAATTTTTAAAATCGGTTTATTGGTTTATGCGTGAAAGCGTAACAAACAAACACACGCAGTATCGCATTTATAATATTAGTACCTATAGATGAGGCAAATGCAATGTTATCGTCAACTCATTTTCTGTCGTTTAATGTAAAAATAATGAATGAAAAATTCTTAATTTTTTTCAAATTGTGGTCGGAAACTTTGGATTCATAAATGTGTGCAATTTCATAATGAGGCTAAATTTTTGATCTGAATATGAGGCGAGGTATTTTCTCTTTCTTACACCAATAAGACCATTTTTCTAACCATGATAGGTAGTCAAATGATTTTTACGAATTTTATGTTACGAGTTGTTTCGAAAACCAATCAAATAGACCTGACGGGTTAAAAACACATTTATAACAGCACTTGAAATATATACACAATCTTCTGCACCTACCTAATGTAATGAAGGAGCCAGCGCCCGCCAGTTGCCTAAATTAAAGTGAACTGCTCCATAAAGCACGCAGACAGTTGCGGCGGACTGTCCCAAAGTTGGAGAACTACTGGAATGCATGTAAATGTGACCGTCCTGTGGCCGCTTGCATCCCTTTTGCGGTTCCCTCTCACCGATTCAGTGGTTCTAAACATAGCATACCACTTCAAACAGAACTGCTTTTGACACTGTCCAAAAGCTACTAGAAACAAAGGACGTAATCTCTTACTTATCCATTTCATTAGAACAACTTTTGGCCAAAGAAATTTTAGATATTTTGCAACAAAGCTTTACAATGCACTTCCACTGGCTATTAGGCAGAACAGAGCTTTACTATACGAGGAGAGGTTTTTATGTTCGAGGAATGGGTAGGTAGAAGATAAGTGAGGGTGTCGCTGAATTAAGTACTAATTGAACAACTCATTAGTATAAACACCGGGTTTTATCGTAATTAGGTCATTAGTCTTTGAGCTTTCGTCGACCAAACAAGTCAATCGCAAGAAATTGTGAAATATGGAGAAAATCGAAATCTGCGCTCTTACAAAGTTCCTTACCAAGCACGGAAAATCAGTTCAGACCATACTGAAAGAGATGTCATCTGTTTATGGGGATTCTTGTCAGATAAGTCATTTAGAGTGATTAAAAAATGGTTAAATAGGTTACGTTAGGTTAGGGTTATCGGCTAGTTTAAAATTATTTTTTTCAAAGCTTTTAATGACTTTTCGATGAGGCGTTGAGTTGACTTTATTCTCAGTTGGCATGGAACCATTACAACCACCTGACAATACATCGGAAAAGTTTTTTTAATCATTCTAAAAACTGTCACAATTTGAGAATGACGTTTTACACACCATCGATTGTTAAATTAAAATTCAATTTTCGAAAATATTTAAATTAATGAATTTATTCTCACTTAAAATTTATATTTATTTTAAATAGGCACCTTTGTTAGATACCAAATTTGATATAGAAAATTTGTAAAAAAAATTGCAAAAAATTGAAAGAGTGAGAGGGTTATGAGCTTATGTAAAGCGAAACTGGTCGGTAGTAGAAAAATTAAATAAATCGTGGAAACAAACAAAATAATTTGTTATTTCAAAAAAATAAATACATTTTGTTTTTATGTAAATATACAAGTGTCCCAACTGTTTTCTACTGTCAGAAGCCAGTAGGGCTATGGCGACCCCAATTGGGGTATGCTGTAAGACTGAAGGGAGTGGGGAAAGGAAGGGGAGAAGCTATTTTAAACAACGTTTCGAGTCAGAATGCTGGTCTTTCACCAGGTAAAAACTAGTATAACTACCACTCTAGAACATGCCGCAAACACATGATATGGTCACCTGTTATTAATTAATTGTAATAAAACCTGTTTTGCAAGCTGTGTCTTGCATTCTCTCTAAAGTTCAGTGATAAAGAAAGCCGAGCTTAGTATCAAGACAAAGATAGCAGTGTTCAAAACGTTATACCACCCGACGCTTACGTACGGTCTCCAGATATGGATGCTAAATGAACGAACACGCTCTAGAATAAAAACTGCCGAAATGAGGTACTTGAGAGGAGTGGCAGTTACTCATTGTACCACTGTTACTCTTCATAGGAAAATCGCGTATGAGGTGGCTTGGTCACGTACTAAGAATGTCTGATCGAATTCCTAGGAAAATACTGAGTGTGATTCCAGAAGGTAGACATCCAGATACAGTTGGGCGAGACAGCTCCAGAAACTGTGTGATGAGAGGATGGGACTGACATGAACGGAAGCCTCACATTCAGCGCAAGACAGGGACGAATGGAGGTGAGCCTTGTCGATGCAGTGGGTCTCCAACCCAAATAGGTCAAGGAGAAGAAAATGATGTTGATGATGATGATGAACATTTTGTTAGCCGGGATTTGAAACCACGACCTCTGAATAATCATCGAGGTCACTCTTTGTAGTTTATTAAAACAAAAAACAGATCTGTGGTAATAACAACAACATCTCTTTCAAAATGTATTTTCAAAATATATTTTCGTTCCAATATAAATCACTAATAAAATCTTGACATGATTAATTTCAACTTATAAAAACTTATTTGTTCAACGAATGGGTTCTGAGAATTATTGAATAAATCATTTATCGGCTTAACTTTTGGGAATATGTTAAGAATAATATTATTTGTTGAGGTTCATATTGAGGATTGTTTTTGAAAACTTTATTTGGGTCAGAGCGGTTCGTTGTGGAAATTTTACAAAAACAAAATAAAAATTCAATAAATATTAGAATCTTTGGTAAGTAAGACCATAGATGAAATACCTATTATATATTTATGTTTAACATTGTTCTGTAACTACTTTCATAGCGTATAATATTACTTCTTTGATATTTGATTACTTCGTAGATAGTAACTTAGTCAATGAAATCAATTTATACGCCAGGCCCAAATCTACCAGAAAATTTAACATATTTTGGACCGAAATTTTTAGCAATAATACGGAATACTTTAATCCCATATCTAAAATGTCACGATCATACAACGATCTCACTAAATCACACACTATCCATACTAATATTATAAATAATGCGAAACTGCTCGAGTTTGTTTATGACCTTTTCACGCATAACACAATATAAAGACTTTAATAATTCTTTCACCAATATAAAGCTAAATTATATGCGCAGACTACAGGTTGTATATGATGGTAAGCTCTGGCGTTATGAAATTATAAATATTAATATATTATGTTTGTTATACGTTTTCTGTCGCTAACAAAAGCGAGTTTTTGCTAACGTCAGAAAAAAATCTTTTCCATGGAAACAATGTTGATATATTTTTGGGCTCTATGCTGGTAGGTTCTCAGTCTACTGGTCAGCTACTACTGCAGAAAATTCAAATATTAGAAGTCGTTTTTTTTTTGGACAAGCTTGGAATAAATGTCAGATGAGAGTTCCTATATTAAAAATATAATTCGTAACGATTATAAAGACTGAATGATAAATAGAGTATTTTTTATTATATTTACGAACTTCCAAATATTTAAATAAAAATAAACATCCGAAATGTTTGTAAGCGCATAAATTCCGAACGAATGAACAAAATTGGATAAGTAATTCTTTTTTTCTTTGAGCTATAGCATTATGAAATTTAGGTGGTAGGCGAAATGTTTGAAAACTGAATGTAAGGGAATGAATATATGGAATGCGGGAGGGGATGGGGGTGGGGGTGGGGGGGGGGGGGAGATAATTCATAAGTGCAAGCGCTACAGTAATTTCCCGTAATACCATGCGAGCGAAGCCACGGGGAAAAGCTAGTAATAGATATTTTTGTAAATAATTTTACTTGTTTTAAGAAATATCTCCATGATTTGTGCAACTAAAAAAAAAAAAATTGTTTTTGATTGTTGTTTTATTATTTTTTAATAAACACTTATATTTTGTAGCTTTCATGAATTTCAAATTTTCTCTTTAAGTTTTTAAGTTATGTAAAAAAATACTTACATTGTTTTTCATGTGTCTGTGAATACGCAAATGTTATTACTGTAGACACATTAGTCTAGGGATATTTATATTTGTATCTTAATTTGTTATGCATTAACCAAAATAATGCTCTGTAAATATCCTGTTTGTGTCTCAAATAAATAAATTAATAAATCTTTGGGAATTCACTTCGTGGCGTCATTTTTAATTAAACGTCAACGAACACCACTATTTTATCATGATTATCAACGTCTTTCGAAACTAAAGATATCTTCGTCAGGACAACATTAACATTAATAAAAATAACAAAAGACAAATTAGAACTATTGACATTTGATAGATTTCCCTAACTTAACAAACGATTGTGATCTTTGGAGCACAGGCGTCAGGTGGGAATGTTGTCCTTGTTTTACCGATATTACAATGGAAGATGCTCCGAGGAACTAGCGTTATCGATCCCCTCGGCACCATTTGTACAGGGTCGACATTAGTCACATGAGAACGGGTCGTTTCTACGACTCATTCTTTAGTTCAACGGCTTGGCTGTGGAGCCATTTGCCGGCCTCTGCGTTTCCTCCCTCACTTCTTCTTCTCCTCAAAAAGACCCTCCACACAGCATCTTCAAAGAAGACATAGGCCCCGAGGGAAATTATTTTCCTCCTGTGTCGAGTTGTGGAGTGAAATGGCTTTAGCCGTGTTTGGTGACCAGATCTGAATAGCCAGGTACTCCCCACCTTCCTCTTCCCCATCTCCTTCCCCCCCCACTGCCTTCAGACTCACAACATACCCCAATTGGGGATGCCATAGTCTCACTGGCTCCAGACGGGAGCAGTTGGGATTCCTGTGCCGTATTCAAATAAAAAAAAAGTTTGATTTAAAAATTTAAAAAAAAAAAACAGCGTTTGCAATTCACATGCGATAGAAATAAAACCTTCAGAAAACTGAAATAGACAAGAGTGGGGAGGCTACGAAGCACCGCACAGAGAGGAGACCGATTATACTATTTCATTCTGTGTCTCTTTTTAGTGTCACTATATTTCGTTTCATCAATTTACAAATCACAACGGCACTAAGATGTTTTCACTTCAAAAATATACTAATGATTTCATCATAAAAATTGTTCAATTTCAAATTTTGAACTTTGGTCAAACACATTTTACGGTACTACAAATCCATGCAGGCAGTCGCATGTGGAACACACGAACAATCTAACTGGGTACTATTTTTAATTCGTATTTTTTACATCTACAAAATCCACGGATAGTATTGACTTTCCGACCCATCTGCACAGATAAGTTAGCACATCAGTAGGAGACAACAAACTTTAACCAACAGTCAGAATTAGAATTCAACCCTTCGTCAATATGTTGAAGGAGTAGATGCGATTGTGGCCCACGCCGCACAGAGTTGTCGAGGGAATTGAAAAACTTTTTCGCTTTTCTAGAAGCCCCTAAACTAAATTCATTATTTGGAAACTAAATAAGTACGCCAACTTTGTTTCCGTACAATTTTTTCTGATGCTCTTTTTATTCAGTACATGGATTAATTTAGGATTTAGGATATACGTGGAGAATTGTGGAAGAGAAATTTTTGTAAGTTTGAAAACCGATTTTGCGCAATAAACATGAAAATATTCAATTAGGGAGGCTTACCATTTATTGGATTACCAACACCCCTGCCATACGTCACCCCAAGTGGTTGAATGATTTAAACAAGGTATACGGGTTTGTGGGGTGAAGTTTATCTAGGTGTTGGCGGCGGGTGCTTTTACGCTCCTTCTGCGTAGCGGGCCCGGTCGGGAAAGGCTGGTTGGGGGAGATCTAACCTAGACCTTCCCAGCCGGACTCTTTCGGCGAATCGCCTTGCACCGCAGTGGGAGGGGATGGACTCAGACGTTCGTCACTCCTGAACATACTGACCCGCAGATTCCTAACCATTCTTCACACCTTTTTTCTTCGCAGAATTTCATCTCTTTCCTTTCCTTAAAAAGACACTCCCAAAAATGACAAAGAAATTGAAAGATTTTTTCCTGCTTAGAGGCAATGTAAAAAAATGCACTCTTTTAAAGTTTCGTAAAAATAAATGCCATTTAAGAAACTAAGAAACATTAATATTTCTATTACAATAAATACGAAAATTTAACAACGAAATAAACTGAAAAAACATTTTGTCATTAATTTTAAAAAAATCGATATTTAGAAAACACATTCCTTAAGTGTAGGAAATTAGTAAGACAACTAACATTTCTTTTTTTATGCCGTTTATACAATAACTTTCAACTGTCAACAACTTATATCTTGCCAATAATAGGTAATCATCCACCCATTACATAAAAAAAGATTAAAATATATTTATTTTATAAATGTTAGATCTGACCTACAGAGGCTCTAATTGAAAATGACGTTTGTAGTTAGTACTGTCACAAGGCTTGAAGAGTTAATAAACCGTAAAATATTTGTGCTGCGCACTTTAATATTATTTCTTACGTGATTTTGATAGTATGGGGACCACATTGTTGAATTGTATTCTAACAAGCTGTGAACTAGTGACATAAGTACGATTTTATAACTTCCAATCATTTGATAGTTGTCTTTGATGGTTCTGATTATAAATCCCATTGTCTTCATGCCTCTCTTAGTTAGTGGTTATTTATTGAATGTGTTTAACAAAATTTAATTGGGTGTCAAACATAACTCCAAGTTTACCAAATTCGTTAACTTTTTCCAAGATTTTGTTAGGTGGGTCGTTTTTAAAATAACAATAAAGATAATGTGCACAATTCGCGGAAATTACCGTCATTGGAAATTATAATTGTGTTTCGAGGAATAATAATTACGCAGAATAGAAATATTTCTTTAATAATACAAGTTAATGTTAATTAAATCTTTTTTTTAATATTATAAATGATTTCCCGATAATTTTGAAGACGTTTACTTCCTAAAACATCCCACTGGTCCTTAAGCACATTAGTCAGAATCGTCTATAAGTTCATCTTCACCATTTATCTCCCCACTGACTGAATATCCTAAAAATTATTCAATGGAGGAATCTTTATCTGATTCCTCAAAATATATTCTGAACTCATTGATGTAATTATCAATCTTGGGTTCTAATTTTTCATATGTATCTTCTTTTTCATTGACTTTTCTAAAATTGTCTTTGAATGCTTGTGCCTTAATCCAGACAACGTCTTTTCCAGGTAAAGTCTGGACGGAATCCATTGTGAAATTAATATTGGTACCACTACGTGTCCTTTAATTATTCCCCGACATAGTTTGATTTGGGTTCAGCTCTGGGCGGAAGACGTCACACTAATAAAAAATCATATTAATCATTCATACTTTTTAAAAATTATTTCCACACATGAAGCCCTGAGTAAAAAGAATCCCTCAAGGTCTACGTCATATTTAGGGATGCTATGTGGAAGATTTTTAAGGGGAGGAAGGAGAGAAAGTTCTGGGAAGAAAGAAGTTCTGAAAGTTTCAGCTTCCTTTAATAGATGTCGATATCATAGTAATACGAAGTTTTGCTATATCCAAACAGATGGCAGTTGAGTACGAGAGTACCATCTATCGTCGTACGTGCTTTAGATACGAATACGATCAATACGGTGGTTACCGAAGGCAGAGCGGCAGAACTACTTCTAACGCCGCCCCGGGAACCTTTATTGAATAACCAACACCTCTGCCATAGGTCACCCCAAGTGGTTCGCTACGCTTGGTGATTTAGCAGGGGTGCCCGGGTTCATGTGGTGAGGTTTGTCTAGGTCTTGGAGGCGGATGACCAGGACACACTGAACCCCAGATTCCTACCCACCCTTTAAACCGTTTTTCTTCCCAGAACTCTCCCCTCCGTCTTTTCCTTAAAGATAAACCTTCCACACAGCATCCCCAAAGATGATGACATAGGCCCCGAGGGAGATTATTTTCCTCGGGGCCTCCTGTGTGGAGCTCACGTAAAAAAAAAAGATGGCAGTTGAGAACGAGTACCATCTATCGTCGTACGTGTTTTAGGTACGAACGGTTCCGATGATTACCGAAGGCATCGGCAAGTTGGGCCGGCGCGCGCCAGCGGCAGAACTACTTATAGAGCCTAGTCTAGAAAGGACGTCTTGTCCAGTAATAGTTATATTAACTTAATAAATTATCTAGAAATCAATACAAAGTTGTTTGGAAGATACCTAAAACCAAATGTCATCTTAAGTTGTATTAATATTGGAAATTAAAAGTCACTACATAATTTATAAAAAAAAATTTAAGTTTTTTTTCGAATCACCTTTACATAGATCTCTTAGAAATGCTCACACCTTTTCAAATATATAAAGCTCAGTCCAGTAGGAAGGTATTTGACAAATAATTATACATTTTAGTAAGTATTTACTGTGCAAATCTTTACAGCAGGTCCTTCTTTGTCTTTCTCAAATGGCTTTTATTATTTCTAGAAATACTCCTGCTAGACACTTAATTTAAATTCTGACCTTCTCTGTCTATACAAGAGAATATGCTTTGAAGAAATTAATGAAATTAAATTAATTTTTCTTTGAGACTGGCTCGTTATTTTTTCGTCTGACTGCTGCGATATTTTGTTGGAAATTTGGTAATAATATTTAGGATCATCTAAACGTCTGTACTGATATTATATTTGCTAAACTGCGTGGGTTTGTTTGTTACGCTTTCACGCATAAAACGATAGCAATTATATGCAAGTAGTATATGATGCATATAATAGTCTGGCGTTATGAAATTATAAATATGAATATATTGTATTTATTATACGTTTTCTGTCCCTAACAAAAGCAAGTTATTGCTAAGCAAAACAAATCGTTGCCGTGGAAACGATGTTGATAAAGTGGTAGTTAAAATCTACCTGTAAAATTGTGCTCGTTATTTTAAAACTACTGGTAAGCTCTGGCATGGAGGCTCTGGAGGGGGGAGAGGAAATCGGGTAGGGGGTTTGCGGGAGGGTGAGCGAGTAAAACCAGGGAGGGGGGAGTGGGACCTGGGAAGGGGGAGGGGAACTCGGGAGGGGGGTTCGCGTGACGGGGGAAGGGGAAGGGGGAAGGGGGAAGGGGGGATAGAGTGGAAGGGGAACGGGACGAATGGGAAAGGACACGCAGGGAGAAAAAAGTTATTTTTTAAATAACATATCAACGTATGCCGGGTACCAGCCAGTTTAATAATATTGTATAAGTCCCAGAGAGAGGTCGTATGTGCGTAATCGACGTGTAATCGATGTGTAATCGATGTGTAATCGATGTGTAGTCAACGGTCATCCTCATCCTTCTTACATAAAACGTATGAGAAGAAAGGAAAAAAAAACATAAAATCAGACAGAAGATACATTTTTTACATTAACCCAACACAAGAGGCCCGAAGAAGATGATTTCCTTCGCAGGATCAATGTCATCTTTGCAGATGCTGTGTTATTATCCAAAAGATACAGCCCATCCGTCAAACGAGTCAAAACGTGTTTCAGTATTTGAAAGGCGGGTATGGGTACTGCCGCTCCGGGAACCATTTATTGGATAGCCAACACCTCTGCCATATGACACCCTAAGCTTTTCGCTACGTTTTGTGACTTGGTGCCCAGCTTCACGGGGTGAGGTTTGTTCAGGTCTTAGCGGCGGATGCGTCTGCCTATCTGCTGCGTGACGCGCCGGATCGAGAGACTGGTTGAGGGAGGCCTTTTGCCAACCGCACTCTCTCAAACCATCGCCTTGTATCGCAGTTGGAGGGGTGGATTAGTACGTCCGTCACTCCTAGACACGCTGACCCCCAGATTCGTACCCACCCAACATACCTTTTTCCTACCCAGAATTTCCTATAAGGAAGGTAAGGACCTTCATTAAAAAGACTCTCCACACATCATCCCTTAAGGTGACATGGGCCCTAAAAAAAGACTTGAACAACAACAGTAGCTTTCAACTTTAGTTGTTCATCTTTATTGAAAGGGTGTGCACACTTGTCAATAAGCTTTCAACATTAACAGATAGAGCTGCCCTTAAGATGAAGTTATACGTGAAATCCTATTTAGGTACTACATATATTCATCTTTACGACGAATCGGTTTACATTATGAACATCAAAAAATATGCTACGGATAAATTGAAGCTTTTAATAAATTTTCTATGTTTTGGAATTACAATAAAATTATTATTTACATTACAAAAAATATAAGCGTAAACCACAAAAAATATATTTTTTCAAGACGTAACTACGAAGAAACAATTTTTTTTAAATATACTTTATGGCTAAGACTATAAATTTATGAAATTTACGTGTTCTAACTTTTTTTCATTCTTATAAAATTGTGCACAAAATAAATAAAAACCATTTTTCGCTTACTTGCCTCGTTCAAATACGACGCGCGATTTCAAATTTTGTAGGCATGAGAATCGAAATATTTCTAGCATTTATATTCCTCTTAAGGCGCCGCATCCCTGCGCGCGCTAATATTTTAAATGATAAAATTGAAGCGAAAATTGTGAAAATGTGTAATAAAACACGACCCGTTTAAAATAGAGCAAAAATCTCGTGTATCATTAAAAGAAACATTACAAATTATTTCACAACTTTAACTTGTAAAATTATAGAAAAATCAGTGTTTTTATAATTTTCGGAGCATACTTTGCAATTTTTTCTATCGAGGGAATTTCATATAATTTGCGTTTCGGCGTGGAACGTATCTAGATATTATCTTAAAAAATAACACATATTTTTTTAAGAACTTAAAAACTTCAAATGTTTAAGGGAGATATGTAAGAAATCGGTAGAAATTCGGATAGCGGCGGATAAGGGCGAGGAGAACAAACCAGGTGGTGCGGAGCAGGGGGGGTGGCGTGGGCGCGTCCCTATCAGTGATTTGTCAACAATTAAACCTGACAGTAAACAGGCAACTCGCATTGTAATTTACCAGTTAGTGCGTGAAAATAAAATTTGCTTACGAATTACTAGTTCTTTTAACAATGACGCGCAATTGCTGGCTGTCTAAAAAACTTTACCACAAAAATCCCAAATCGAGTTGTGTAATTTTAAGTTTTGACAAAAAAAAATCAAACAAAACCAATAAAATTAAAAAAATCAGAGTTTGCAATTCACACGCGTAGAAGGTAAAACATTACCGCTTTTATATTCAGAACATGCAATGTATTTGATAAGAATTTTAATAATGTAGACATATTCTCATGTAATTTAAGTTCCTTAAAAAAGTATGTCATAGCCAACATTAAATAATTTTTTGACCGTGTTGCAAGTTACCATAATATTGCTGTGAATCCTTTCCAGTTGCATACTTGTCATTCGACTTAACTATTGAGTTGTAGGTGTGTACAATGTACATATTATTATTATTGCTGTGAGAATACTCCATGTTGAAATTTAGTAAGCAGGTTATTATAGTTTATATTGTGTTTTTATATCTTTTTTTTAAATAATTTTTATATTTTTAAGTTCTTACGGGTACAGGACCCTTACTTTTATGTTTTACTTTTTAATTATAATTTTAATTATGTGAAAATCTATCATTGGATTTTATGTATATTATTAAGGTTATTATTATAAGTGTAATATATCTGTTGATTTTCCAAAAAAAAAAAAAAAATTAAATTAAAAAAAACTAAAGTAGACAAGAGTGGGGAGACCACCAACCACTTTTTTATCATTGTGAAGGATGATTTTTTCCAAATTTTTGTAATCGAATTTCATTGCACCTTTTCCTATACATTTGGTCATCTTATTAGTATTTGTGTTTTCTTCTTCGGAGTCTCTACGTGACGTTTTCTTTTGTGTTCATTTTGGAGTGGTTTGAAGATTGGATATTGATTTTACAACAATAGAATTTTTTTTTAATTCAGGAAGATTCGATCCTTGGTCCGTTGAATGTCTGGCCGCTTAAATTCGTCAGGCGCTTTATACCGGAAACTTACGTAGGACCGTGGATTTATCATATTATATCGGAACCGAGTACCGAGGAATAAATAAATATTTTATTGCTACCTTATTCTCTCGCAGGCTAAATCCTTTAGATGTGTTTGTCTCTTTTTAGTTTGGCTCGTTTCCGTTTCATCAAGTTTCAAATCACAACGGTGCTAAATAAGTTTTCACTTCAAAAAAGTTTGCGTTTCTAGCTATATTTAAACAATACTTTGTTTGAATATAACTAGAAATCAACTAATTCAGAATTTTTTTTCATTGACGTGATTTCTGAGTGGTAGCCGAAGTTATACATATATTCACGATTATCAAAGTGACCCCTAGTTTTAAAAGCGCCCAGTTTTGTTTATTTTCTTTGTCAATACATTTCATTTAAAATCTTCTAATCAGCTACCAGAAATTTTCATATCCACTTTATTTATGACTGCACTGCGCTAAAGGGAAAAGCAAATCGAACTTCCCATAAAATATATATAATACCTAACTCTATGACCGAACCGGTGAACGTTAGCAGGGTTAGCAGTCCCGTAATCCCGCAATCCCACAATCTCACATCCTGCAATCCCGCGCGATGCGAATCACGTCATTCGTGATACATCAAAGTTTTATTAGAATACTTATTACGTTACGTTTTCATTGCATTTTTACAATATTACTAGTACCAAAAATGATTCCATTACAGCTGATCTGCCGACAATTGGCCCCTCGGCATACTTATGTATATAATATACGGTCGGTATAGGGAAAAATCGGTAAACACAAAACGGTACTACACAAAATACAATATGTATAGTAAATATCATATTTGGGGGCCAATTGTCGACGGATCAACTGTTGGGTCACCACCAAAGATGACGATTGATCTCAAAATTCTGTGGAGAGTTCTGTCAGTGACAATAACTTTTTTTTTCTTTAAATTTTTGAAATTTTATCTTTAAATCATTGAAGAAGAAGATAATGCTAATTAGTATAAATAAAAAGAACAAAATACAAAAAATAAAATCGGTCCTAAGTGGGACTCGAACCCAAGATCTCTTGTTTGAGTCGGGACAAACGCCTTGTAACTCGGCCATTTTTATCTCTTATTTTGAAGTAATTTTTGTCGATCTCGTTTTTAAAATTCAGAATTCACAATATTACTTTCAAAACCTAACCTTCAAAAGTTATTACAACAAGACTTATTCCAATAAAATTATATTTTACTATCGAGTACCCGGTGTGTTGCGATGCCATTCAAATAACGAAAGTGTTTTAATTCTGTTTATTGAAGTGATTTTGGAGATACAATTTTTTTTCCGATCGGTGCGTACATCTAAAGGTTTCTATACATCTGAAGGTTTTCCAACGCATGAGTAGGCCACGTACACGTCTCCTTTGCAATCCCTCCGTCACCCCTCCCCTGCGTGTTTTTTTCCGTGCGTTCCCGTTCCGGCCCCCGTTCCCCTTCTGCGTTACCTTCCTCTTTCCGCGTTTTAAAATTTTTGAAATAACTCGGGCGCAACCTATTGTAACTTTTTATAAAAACTTTATAACGCTAGAGCTCACCATTTCATTTAAAAACCTTCGCAGACGTGCAAAACAACTCACCATAGTTTCATTGCAATCGGATGAATGGTACAGGAACGCATACGAGACGAACAAAGAAATATTCATTTTTATAAATTAAGACCAGCTCCTAAACTGGAGAGAGTTGGCAGGAGCTTCTAAACTAGAGAGAGCTGGCACAGAACAGAGAGAGGTAGACTCTTGAGGAGGCCAAGACCCACCAGGGGTTTGAGAGCCAAGAGTGATGATGATGATGATGAAGACCAACACCTGTCAAAGATAATTGATTCGAATTAATTAAAAAAAATTGTAACGAAACGTTTTATCCGGATTTCTAAATTGTACCCTGAATCCCGCGGGATTTAAAAAAAGTGAGGGATTTACAAACCCGAGTTGTTTGAATTCCACAAAAATTCATCATTTTTAAACAAAAAGAAATCGACATGGCATCTACCAAAGTCCGATTTTCCCGGAAATATTTTCGGAATTTTCCCAATCTGTCTGTCGGAGTATCTGCATCGTAAATCATTTTCGTTATTCGCCCCTCAATATTCAGCCAACATCCCACGTTGTGATAATGCTATTACCATCTCTCTACAAAACTCTATCCGAAAAACCTTTATCTCTCTGCCATATTACGGAATTCTTAATGCCTGCTCTCGTGAAACTTTCAAAGAGAAACTATGTACTTCATATGAAAGATATTGATGTAGGTAACGTATCTACCCGTAGTTTTACAGAAAATATTACCTAAGGGTTAATTTAAAATAATGCATAATCTACTCGTTCATAGATGGCGGTAATTTAATTCTTTTTGGAAAAACACTTTTGGCAAGTTATTAAAGTTACTTACATGAAAACTTATTTAATCAAGATTGTCAACATGTTTCAAAACCAATGGTTTCTTCGTCAGGATAAAATAAATATTTAAATTAAAATGAATTTGTGAATATTGAAGAATTTATTAATTAGTTTTCGGTTCTTAATCGGGGACTCTCACCAGGGCGATACTGAGATTATCTACTGCTCTGAGGACATGCAACGATAGAGGTGCGTTTTTGATGTGTCTGTGTGTCTAAATTAAGCTGAATTTCTCTTTACTTCGTGTGAAAACGGTCGAACATTGATCAAACGTCAAATATTCGACATGTTTGTCGTACTACATATATTATATGCTCATTTTACATAACAACGCTACTAAAATTAATTTAAAAAAACAAAATTTAATTAACAATTATTCATGTATCAGTTAGACAAGCGTAGCATAAAAACTCCGATGGTAAACACAAGCTTTAGACAAAGAAATCCCAAATACCAGGGTAGCTATTCCCAAGCATCATAATCAATCGTTAATCGCCATGCGCCAGCTGCGAGCGAAAAATTCCTCGTCGTCGCGACCAACTTTTTCGAATGTTTCATATTTACGTATTCTTGAACGGCGAGCGGTCGCAAGGATGATTATATTGGGAGCCCTGTAAATTTTGTCTATGTTCCTGATGTTTTTGAGATTTCTATGGTATAACTTTGAAATGTCAAACGTCAAACAGTGAAACGGTAAGTTTGTTGGGTCGGTTGATAATTTTCGAAATGGCCATATAACTAATAATCAAAAGCAACTGCCCATAGAACTAGTTAGTTCTGATCAACAATAATGAGCGGAAAATTAGCCATTGTAATATGTAACCTTAAAACGACTTTATAACATTATTCGACGTCTTGCGGGTGCGAAAGTTCGCGCGGGAAAACGATAATACTAGATGTTGACAGCCAATTGCATAGACACGCAAATAAACAACCACTCTCTTCTCCGTTTCTACTGGTATACCCCACTCGTTGTTGTGGCGAATGACTTTTGGCGTTTGGCGTCTAAAAATGTTCCGTCGACTGGCTCAAGAATAACCACGTCGACCAATGTACGTACTTTCGACGGCGATTGCGAGCGACGAGGGCTTGGAGAATAGCTACCCAGGCATTCAATTTTTTTTTTCTAAAAATGAATGAAAAACAAAATATTTCAGACACATAATTAAAAGATGGATTAAAGAATATTTGGGAGGCGGCTGTGGGTACCGCCGCCCCGTGAACCATTTATTGGATAACCATGCCATAGGTCATAGGTCACGCCATAGGTCACGCCAAGTGGTTCGCCACATTTGGTGACTTAACCGAGGTGCCCGGGTTCACGGGGTGAGGTTTGTCCAGGTCTTGGCGGCGGATGCGTTTGCCCACCAGATTGGCAAGTCGGATCGAGAGAGACTGGTTGAGGGAGGCCTTTTGACCTTTCCAGCCGGACTTTCTCGATCCATCGCCTTGCACTGCAGTTGGAGGATGGATTCACACGTCCATCACTCCTGGACACACTGACCCCCAGATTCCTACCCACCCCACCCATTCCTACCCACCCCACCCTTCATACCTTTTACCTTCCCAGAACTTCCTATCCTTCCCTTCCTTAAAAATACCCTCCACACAGCATCCTCAAGATGACGAAATTGTTTTCCTCAGGCCAGGGCCTCCTGTGTGAAGTTAAAGAAAAAAAAATATCAAAAAACGCAATATTACAAAATTATCATATTGTATATTATTGTTTTGTATATATATGTAAAATAATAAAATATACATACATAATTTAATATAAACATCATTATTTTCAACCGTTACACGGCCCGGGTAAAGTCAACCCGAGTGAGGACCACATTATCGAATAATGTCATAAACATGTAAATTTATTGTATTTGTTCGCGCCGATTATAGGTGACAACCCGGCGGGTTATTTTGTGTTTTGTTTGGGAATAAATATTTATTCTATGGCAATGAATTGTTCTCATCGCCTCTCTCTATTTATCACCCCATCATTTTAGTGTCCGCAACAACCACCCGCGCCATTGCAACGGTATCTCCGTGAATTTATAAATAGCATATAAACATTCATCGCAAGATTCCCTTGAAAACTATTTGTGTTCATTTTGAAATCATTAAAAAACATAGTTACGTGCAGAGAAGTCATCTCACCTTTCACTGTAATAAATTGCAGAGAATCCATCTTACCCTTACTTGCTATGAGAACCTTCCTTACAAAACAATTTATTCTCATTGTAAAAACACAAAATTCATTTTGCCGTGGAATGTAAGAGCCATCCGTAAAAACTGCGAGTAAATTGAATTGAATTGGGTGACCGGACAACTTAGAATGACACCAACTCAGAACCACCTCAGAAAAGTTAAAAGTGATAAAAAAATTGGTTAAATAGGATAAGTAAAATTAGGGTTATGGGCTATTTTAAAATGATTTTTTAATCGATTTTAAGGGGGGGGGGGTTAGGTTCTCTTTTTTTCTAAATGTACAACATGTCAAGAATATTGTGTCAAAATTGGAGCTAAACCAGCGAAGATTCAGCGTTTCAAGCGACCGGCCCTCTTGCTCGATTCAAGATATTTCGAGTGTAAAAAACTTTAAATCGATTTTCTCGCAAAAAAATTTTAAGTTCGTGAACATTATAATGTCAAAAATTTTATTAAACGTTATAACTCAAAATCTACTTGACCGATCCTTTTGAAATTTTGTACACTATTTTACACCTAAATCACAACAGGTAGTGACGAAGAGTTTTTTGCACCTTTTTTTTCCTTTTATAATAATAAATTCACCGAAAATTTTAGCGAAAATCGCATTTTTGATTTACGACATGCTGCCAGAAAAAAAAATCAAGAAAAAACGTTTCGTCACTACCTAAGAAAACATATCACCTTTTAAATACATTTCGACTTTTTTGTTTTAGATGATTCGTTTACGAGTTAGTTGAATGTTCATCGCATAACAACTGTTTGTCGAGGCGCCTCCGGAGATTCGCTTTCACGGACTTATTTATGGATATTTTTTATAAATTTTTTTTTTCAAAGATTCTTTTGAAGTCATACTATAACGTGTGTGTATATAATAAATACATCATTATTATTCATATCTCCAAAAAAAATAGGTATGCGGAGGTGTTGAGTTGACTTTATTCTCAGTTCGCATGGAACCTAGTATTGAAAGGTCTTTAATTTGTAAATTGGCCAAATCAGTTTTCTTTAAAATTGGTTCACACTTCTAAAAAATTTCCGTTCAGTGGCCGTAAAACAACATTGTTCAGGTTTCTTGCAGTTTTCAGAGTTTTTTACAGGTTTGCAGTTTTATACTTTAAGTTTATAAATTACAAGTTCTCTACGCGGATTCCCATGCAAATCTGGGTAGCTTTTGATTGTTGAAAGCAAAGTATTTATATTTTCTTGGAATTCATTGAAAAATATAAAAGAAGTTGTGTTTGAAGAAGGAAGAAACTACACTGAAAAACTTATTCTAACATTTTATAGCGTTAAACATTATTTTTGAGATTACCGTTATGTAAATATGTAGTCGTTACTACCCGATTTCGCCAGTTTGTTAGTAATATAATGAATTAATATTTTATTGCGAGTGGGCACCGCGCAAGAGTCCCAATTGCTCACGTCTGAATGTAGTGAGACTATGGCTTCCCCAATTGGTGTATTTTGTGAGGCTGAACGTAGTGAGGAGGGAAAAGAGGATGGAAAAGATGAAAGTGGAAAAGCACCTGGCTAATCAGATCTAGTCACCAAATACAATTTGAGCAATCTCAAGCAACGTTTCAATTCTGAATGGTGTCTTTCACCAGGGTGATACTGAGAATACGTTCTTCCACTCTGATAATGTTGTGAAAGAAACCATTTTGCGTTTATTGTTATTTTAACGGTTAAAGCGAAATTTCTAAACTCTATAGCTAACGATGAAAATAAAACTACCAGCAAAAATTGTTGCGCCGATCTTAAAAATCTCGACTAAAAAAAATGTACAAAATTTCATAACGCTGGAGCTCACCGTTGTCGAGTTCTTTTCGCATATTTTGATCTACATAAATTATATTTTATAGTTAGATTGTGTGTTTATTTTAAAGAAACACTCATACCACAATCATCATCGACGGTCGGCGTAGTCCAGCGGTAAAGGTCTTGACTCGCATTCGGGGTCGAATCCCAGCGTGCCAAATAAATTTTATTTGATTAATATGTGTTATTTCACAATTCATTCATTTAAAATAATATAGGTACAGTATATTTGCGGAACGTTCCAGAGTGGAAGATACTCTCAGTATCGCCCTGGTGTAAAACCCCATTCAGAATTGAAACGTTGCTTGAAATGGCTTTAGCCGTGTTTCTGACCAGATCTGAATAGCCAGGTACTTTCCACCTTCCTCTTCCCCCACCTCCTTTACCTCCTTCACCTCTCCACTACCTTCAGCCTCACAACATACCTCAATTGGGGATGCCATAGTCTCACTGGCTCCAGACAGGAGCAGTTGGGACTCTTGTGCGGTAGTCATATATATATATTTTTTTTTTTTAAGTACAGGATTGAATACGCGACATTTGGGTGGAAACCCGGCGCATTTGTTCACTCTCCTAACCTGTTAATTCTATACAATGATCTCTTTTTCATGCGTGTAATTTTAATGTGTTTGTATTTTGGTTTTCAATATTGGTTTTGCTGAGTGATAAAGTCTAATTTATGTGAATTACCATCGGTTGACTTAACACAGAACACATTAAGCGGAATGTTTTCTGATTTTCCGAATGCTCAAACACATTAACTGTATGATGAAATATAACCCAACATTTTGCTAAGAATAATGTGGTCCATTTTTATCTCGTCCTTTCTCATTCCGGGGAAGATTTCAATCCGTTTTCCACACTCCCTCGGTACATAAATTATCGCGAACAAGCAAAGAGCTCAGAATAGTGTGGAGACTGAGATAAGTGAATATTTTTGAACACCAAATATTGTTGAATAGTTTGTTGTGTTGTGTTGTGACCACGTTAGTGTCCAAAATCCTCAGTCAGTGAAAAAATGGCAATGCTTAAAGTTAAAGAAATGGAAAAGTTTTAACAGTAGCAATGTGGAATATTTTAACATGAGCTTAATCAAGGTGGCTGGAGGCCGCAAAAGAAATTGTGGAGTAAGGTTTTCCTAGGTCTTGGAGGCACATGCGTTAGCCCACCTACTGCTTGAGGGGCCGGATCGGGAGAGATTGGTTAAGAGAGACCCCTTTACCTATCTAACCGGAAGTTGCTTGAAATGGCTTTAGGCGTGTTTGGTGAACAGATCTTAATAGCCAGGTACTTCCCACCTTCCTTTTCGCCACCTCCTTCCCCTCCCTACTACCTTCAGCTTCACAACATACCCCAATTGAGGATGCCATAGTCTCACTGGCTCAGACGGGAGCAGTTGGGACTCTTGTGCGGTGTTCATATAAAAAAAAAATTGTACCTTGTACCTTGTACCGCCTGAGAGGGATGGATTCATATATCCATCACTCCTGGACACGTTGATTCCAGATTCCTACCCACCCCGTATATATTTTACTTTCCAGAAATTCCTCTCCTTTCTTTCCCAAAAAAAAAACCCTCCGCACAGCATCCCCAAAGATGGCAGTAGGCCCCGAGAGAAATTGTTTGTGTGGAGCTCTTGTAAAAAAAGTTAAAAAAACGAAATACACTGGGAACAAAAATAGATCACCACCTTCACAACAAATTCAAATTTCGAGCCCCCTTCCAAGCATCACAATAAGTTCCAAAATTGGCCTGATGTTCTATTGTTTTAAAATCTTGTATACATATATTTATGACGTTTTGAGCAACCTGCTCTCAGTTTAATTAAAAAAAAAACATTTTTTGAAGTGAATGAGCCTGTCGTTAATAAATCACAAACTACTTGACTTCATTCATAGAATTACCCCTGACTTTAATCATATAAGAACACTTAAAACTCTCTACTTTTCGTTGGTTCACCATCATCTTGAATTCTAATTTTTCTTTCGTATGGTGGAGGAGTCATAGGGAGGCATTTAGATCTCTGGGGCTTCAGGCGTCAGTCACCCTGTGAACCTCATCAATCCAGCTAGGGAATGAACCAGGAATGGACCATTCGTTGACCACATTTCACAGACTCTTTAAGGCTCCATCTATGCGTCGTGTAGGAACAACCTGATCCCATTGTTGGCCGACCAGAGTTTACAAGGCAACGAGAACCAACACTGTCTGTCAAAGAGATCTTGTACGAGATGGGCATTTCTCACGTTGGCCGATTGCCACTTAATTTTTTTATCGTAGTGAGAGGTCATCAATAAACCATCTTGAATATTCTAGTGTCATTAATTTAGTCTCCTTTCCGTATAATACTCACCACGTTAAATCCGTACAATATCGCGTCTTGCGAGGAATTGCTTGGTGGTTAGATCTTTAAAACATTTAATAAAAATCATTACAGAAGGTCCAAGGCCAAGACCTACGTCACCTCTGGGGAAGCTATGCAAAGTTCTCGTTCAGTAGAGAAATGAGTGAACCTGGCTTTTAAAGGGTAAAAGGTCATGATTAAGCGAGTCCATTTATTTAACTTGATCCGTGCGAACCATCTTTTATAATAATTTACGAATTCACTTACTCATATCTTTCAAAAAGTTAAATCATTTGAGATTGCTACGACCAGTGATTTCCAAGAACTAGAATGGTTCTTGTCGTCATAAAATATGACCTCATTTCAAAGATCGGTTCAAAGCCAACCAAATGATAACCATCATTTGTATTCAGTCAACCTATGTCACGTCATTTGTGTCACTGATACAAAAATTATTCGTTTATTTTCGGTATCGATTTTGGCGGGCGGCATGTTCGGCAAAATAACTCATCTTTGTAGAGAATTAAAAAAAAAATCACGAACAGAATCTTACATTAAAATAGATAGAGAATGGTGGAATGTACGATATTATAACTGACAGTAAAGCGCTAAACTTTGTTTGTTGCGTACTTGACGCCAACATGCATATCAAAAACAATGGCAGGTCAAACTGACAGTTAAACATCAATCAGAAAATTGAACTCAAAGCTGACAGTCAATTATAAAACAACACAATTTATGATAATAAAGAGCGCTTTTATTATTACCGGACGATTAACGATTACGGTACCGTGACGGCATATAAAAATGCAATACACATACGTTCCTTATCACAATAATGCTGCAGTTCTTTTAAAAGATGAGGCACACAATTTAGGTCTGTTTCCTTCAAAGGAAAAAGGTACAAATTTTCTTGCATCTCTCTCACACACTGCACTGTAACGTCTCCGTAGACCCTTACAATACTGCTAGCCATCACGATAATTTTGAAAGTATGGAATATAGTTACAATGATAATATTGAAGAGTGAGTGAATTCCGAAAATTCTAAAACCCCAAAATGTCAATGTTGTGAAGGATTTGCTATTGTTCTTGCCGCCACTACCCGAATTTCTACCAATTTCTTGCATATCTCCCTTGAACATTTGAAGTTTTTAAGCTCTTAAAAAATATATGTTATTTTTGAAGATAATATCTATATAACCCTTACGCCGAAATGCAAATTATATGAAATTCCCTCGATAGAAAAAAATCGCAAAGTATGCTCCGAAAATTATTATTTTCAAGCTTGTCTCTATTATTTAATAAGTTATATGTAAGAAAAAAAATCATAGTGTTTTTTTTAACGTTGTTATAGACAATCCCCACGAGATTTTTGCTCTATTTTAAAGAGTCGAGTTTTATAAGCATTTTCACAATTTTCGCTCCAATTTTATCATTGAAAATATTAGCGCGCTCTGTCCATCATTCGTAATTACATACCTCTCCATCTTCTTCTTTTAAAGCCGGGATACGTCGCCTTAAACACATAATACTGCAGCTCATTCTTACACACAAAATAACAACAGTTAAAAATGAGACAAACGGTGAAGAAATCAACATTGGCTAAAGAAGGTAGCGCAACACGGCATGATACTAATCATGAAAATACGTTTTTGTTGTTAAGTAACTCGCTAGTACGAAATATTACATTTTCATATGGGAATTCTTTTGGACAGACGGAGCGAAATTTTATTCATATAATTCCCGTGATGTATTTGGCTCCACTGCTGCTGGTATTTGGTGTTACATTGCTGCCATATTAATTTATTACACTATTTACCATATGCCGATTTTACGTAATGCTACCACGAGAATGGCTAGACACTGTTCACAGAAAGAAATCATTTTAAAAATAATGCCTTAAACTTTTCACATTCTTATTCTATGTATTCTTTTATTATTATTCTAGCGAAATCTACAAAGCATTAGAAGTCATGTCAATAAGACAACTTTATGCCAAATCTGCTATAATATACCTTGTCCAAAACAAACAACACATTCCAATTCAACCAAAAACCATAACAAAAACCAGGTCCTCAACAAATAAAACACTGAACATACCGATAACCCACACCACACATGGACAAAGACACTTTCAGTATTATGCAACCAAACTTTTTAATTGCATGCCCATTACTTTGAAACAAATACTATCTGCAAATACATCTACAAACATTCATAAAAAACATATCACTGACTGGATTAAAAATCAAGATATTAACTTTATACAAAACATTATTATTCCCAACCAAACATAACAAAACTATAAAAAGTATAAAATTAAATAAACCTAAAAATTAAGTAGTTTTTCAAGTATCCAATAACTATACATACACTTACAATTTATATATGTGTGTACATATATATATGTGTATGTGAATGTGTATGCGGATGTATACGTATGTATATATATATTCATATGCATGTGTGCAGGTACATGTATTTATATGGATGTGTATGTATGTATGTGTATGTTTATATATATATATATATATATATATATATATATATATATATATATATAATTTTTTTTTATATTCCTCTAATATATTTAAATACTTTTTTTTCCCTTCTTTATAACCAATGTACAATAACTGTTAAATTTTGAAAAAAAATACATATAAAACTTTATATTACAACACATAAATACTTGTCACACATAAACGTAAATAAACACGTAAACACCTCAGCACAGGTTCTCCTAGTGAGGTGTTCACGAAACATACAACAATACCTATCCACAGTTTCACCTTCACAAATCTACCTTACACCCAACATAATAAAATTATAAAGGTAAATACTGTAATGTATAGAAATAAATAAAAAAAAAAAAATAAAAAAATAAAAAAATTATTCTGGCCCGACTCAAATGTCTGATTCACTTCATCGTTATATGCCTTTTTCGGACGTTCCCGACTTTTTCTACATTTGCATATGGGAAGATACTCTCAGAGTGGAAGATACTCTCAGTATCGCCTTGGTAAGAGCACCATTCAGAATTGAAACGTTGCTTGAAATGGCGTTAGCCGTGTTTGGTGACCAGATCTGAACACCTTCCTCTTCCCCATCTCCTTTCCCTCCCCCTTCCTTCTGCCTCACAACATACTCCAATTGGGGATGCCATAGTCTCACTGGCTTCAGACGGGAGCAGTTGGAACTCTTGTGCGGTATTCATATTAAAAAAAATTAAGAAATACTCAAATCAAATTACGATTTTCCGAAGGTGTTTGACTAAACAACTGGACGATTATTGTTATTTATTTTGTAATTAATTACGAAAAGTCATAAAGTTAATTTAACTCTTTTTGCGATTACGTAGAAATATATTTTATAGTGTTATTTTAGTGGACTTTTTTAAATCGTCGCCTTTCCCGGGTCTCGTGGAGTTGATTGGTTTGTTACCTTCATCTGTCCTCTGGGAGCTGGAACGTCGCGGTCGTCTTCTACCTCTACTCCGCTTGTTGTCATTCTTCATAACTGGGGGATTTTATTGCTGCTCCATTTTATTGCCGTCCAACCGCTATTACTAACTTGGGATGGTATCATAGTCAAAAAAGGATCTGCTTTTACGATGAAACTTTTTCACAGCAGGAATATTTTTGTTCCGTCGTTATCGGTGACCCGACAATTGATCCGCCGACAATAAGGAACTCCAGTGAAAAATATTATGGCTTTAAAAAAATATGTTCATATAGACCAATAAACGCTGATTCTGATAATATAAGTTTTATTAAATAACATTATACGTAGAGTTTAAAAAAAATTATTAAAAAGTCTATTTTAAAACGTGTCATTAAAACACCTTGTCAAGTTGGTATTATTAGATTGTTAATGGTGACGTCACCGCGTCCATAATTCTCCAGTCACGTGGTCGTAGTGTATAAAAATTTTTACAAGCCGTTCAACATTCCGTGTTATTGGTTTATAGAGATTTAGACATATAATGGTTCTTGTTTTTATTGAAACATTATTTAGGACTTAATAATTCAGTATCAAATATAGAGTATCTCTATTAGTTTTTCTATATTATTTAAAATATTCAAAAACTTTAACTGTACAAAAACGATCGTAATGCCCAGTAATGCCCGTTTTCAAAATGGCAGGCGACCAACAGCTGATTCCAGTTGCCTACAAAATTGATGCTTCTGTTTCCATAATATTGATTTCGATTCGTAAAGCTAAAAAATAATAATTTCAAACAATTTTTATACCACTCTCCCGTAATAATATTGAAAAATATAATAATATAATAAATATAATATAATAAATAAATACTTACCCCTAAATAACGTTTTACTTATTGAATAGTTTCATATCCTGATAACATTCCCCCAATCTTCTTATCGAAATGCATATCAGTCTTGACTTATCCCCTTACTAAAATTTTCAACTTGTCAATAAAAACTGGCACCTTTCCGAAAAAATGGAAGACAAGCTTTCTGTCTCCAATTTTTAAGAAAGGAGATAAATCTGATATTTCCAATTACAGACCTATATGTATACAGTCGTCGATCCCAAAAGTATTTGAATCTGCTCTGCTACCTAAACTCTCGCCTGAGATCAATAAAGTAATTTCACGTCGACAACACGGTTTCATGTCAAATCGGTCTACTCTTACAAATTTAATGATCTATCATGAAAATTTATTTAGTACGATGCATAATCGTCTTCAGACAGATGCTGTATACACAGACTTTAGTAAAGCCTTCGACAAAGTCTCACACAAAATCCTTATACATAAACTAAGATCATTTGGAATAACGGGGCATATTTTGAGATGGTTTGAAAGTTATTTACGTAAAAGAAAAATATCAGTTAAACTCAATTCGCACTTTTCTCACCAGTTTGAAGTATACACCGGTGTTCCACAGGGGTCACATCTGGGTCCAGTGTTGTTTTCATTATTTATCAACGACATAACCACCATATTCGATGGAGTTATGATTCTATTATTTGCAGATGACCTTAAAATTTACAAAACAATAACTAATCCGAATGACTGTTGTATATTACAATCAAATCTTGTGAGGCTACAAGAGTGGTGCACCCTAAATGAACTGTTTCTCAATATTGAAAAATGTCAAACAATTACTTTTGCCCGAATAAAAAATCCCATTAAATTTAATTATAGCATCAACAACATTTTTCTTAAAAGAGTAGAACAAATTAAAGATCTCGGTATTATGTTTGACAATAAATTAACTTTTGTTCCTCATATAAATGAAATAACCAACCAATAAGGCCATGAAATGTCTGGGGTTTATTCTGAGAACAGTTAAAGAATTTCAATCAATTAATTCCTTTAAATTATTGTACACTGGGTTGGTGAGAAGCAACTTAGAATATAATTCTACTATCTGGGCTCCATTATATAAAACCCACCAACAAAAAATTGAAAGAGTTCAGCATAAGTTTTTAAGATTTATTAACTACAAACTGGGTATACCGATTGAAGAACTTAATTATATATACCTAATGGAATTACTTAACATAACCGATTTGACATCAAGGCGCATAAAAAGTGATTTAGTTTGTCTCTTCAAAATAGCGAATGGCAGACTGGACGCCCTCGATTTGACAAATTTTATTAATTTGCGAGTACCTACTCGCGAAACTCGGTCGAATGCATTGTATTCTGTTACCAATTCCGCTAATAATTATTTTATAAACTCTCCTATCCAAAGACTCCATTTACTCGGAAATAAATACAACTCAATCGACATTTATCGTCACCAATCTGTGTCTAAATTCAAACTCAGTATATTAGAATATTTAAAATAAAGCCATAAATATCAATCAATCAATTGCACCTTTATCAAATTATTAATTATCGCAAAACATGAAATATGTGAATAATAAAGGTAGCTAAATAAGAACACATTTAACAACAATCCTCTCGTATTAACTAACTTATTATAACTAACTCACATTTTACTTATATTTCTATTTAAATCTTGGTGCCCTAGCAATAATAATATATTAATGATTAAATTAAAATCGATGGTCTCTTCATGTTCACAATAAAAACAAAATTTAATACTTATGTATACAAAGATTACCTAAGTACTTACCTTTTTATCCTCTCTCTCTTTTGTATTAATATTATCTTGTACTTTTTGTACCATAATTTGTACTATTTTTTACTATCACACTATACACTTGTTGAACTCATCTGTATAACTTTTTAAGATATTACAACTCATGTATTTTTTATTTATTTTTTTCTATGTGTAGGTACTATTTATCGCTGCGTTAATTTTGCTGAATTCTTGAAAAACTTGCTTTCGAACAATTTATTCATGATCAAGTTAATAATAAAATCAACATAGTAAATACCTACACGTTCCTCAATAACTACTTTTAAAGTATCTTAAGCACTCTTCTGTTTTACCATTATTACACTATGTAACTTTTTAACTCCTTTGTACAATTTTAATGATAACGAAACTACATACCTATGTTCATATTATACCTGTTTGTATCCTTAAATTACAGTTTATAATGTTATATACTTGCTTACAATTATACTCCTGAATAACATGTGTAACTTTAATAATGTGATTCTGTAAAAGCCCTCAAGGCGTGTATGAATAAATAAATAAATAAATAACTCCTTCCATACAAAATGACAATATCTGTTGGAAATCAATAAAACTTTTGGTCATGATGACGTCACACAAGATACGGTGGTTTCCGGGGGATCTTGAAAAATTAAAACTTTGACATTTATTTTAACTAATAAAACTTAATAAATATGCAGTTATTTAAGTAAGAAGGTCATTATTCATTTAAAAAAAAAAAAAAAATTGGACTGGAGTTCCTTATTAGTCCCCCGAAAGCCCCCCGAAATCTTCTTCATACATAAAAATGAATGTTTGTTTGTTTGTGTCTTATGCGTTCCTAAACCATTTTTTAAAATGTTTTTATTGCTTAATTTATAACATTGTTACAGCATTGAACATAATAGTAGGCAAAACAAAATAGTGAAATACATAAATCAATGATTTTCTACGCCAATTAAGAGTTCTATCTCTTGAGCTTAGCGTAGGAGTTATTTCATAATTATTTAATTATTATAACATAATTTTACAAATAGTGGACAATAAATATAAACTTAAGTACTAGATTGTTGTGACGTTATTTTTTAAAATGGATTGAAATGAAGTTATTACATTCTGATTGGTGATGTTATGGTTGTTATTTATTTTAAAAGATTAATTTGACCTTATTCTTGAATAATATGAAATCTGTTATTGTTTTTGCTTCTTCGGGTAGACTATTGAAATATTAAACTTTGTAAATAAAATTATTGTGTACCATACATGAAACTTATAAATAAGTGGCATTGCTTTGCAATAATCTCAAAAATTCTCGAGAGCTCAAGGTTGAAATCGGTTACACAGCGGAACGCTCCATGAATGAAGGCAGGAAATTTCGAAAACCGAAATGTCAAAAATTCTCGAGAGCTCAAGGTTTAAATCGGTTATACAGCGGAACGCTCCATGAATAAAGGCGGGAAATTTCGAAAACCGAAATGTCAAAAATTCTCGAGAGCTCAAGGTTGAAATCGGTTACACAGCGGAACGCTCCATGAATGAAGGCGGGAAATTTCGAAAACCGAAATGTCAAAAATTCTCGAGAGCTCAAGGTTGAAATCGGTTACACAGCGGAACGCTTCATGAATGAAGGCGGGAAATTTCGAAAACCGAAATGTCAAAAATTCTCGAGAGCTCAAGGTTTAAATCGGTTATACAGCGGAACGCTCCATGAATGAAGACGGGAACTTTCGAAAACCGAAATGTCAAAAATTCTCGAGAGCTCAAGGTTTAAATCGGTTGGTTATAAAGCGGAACGCTCCATGAATGAAGGCGGGAAATTTTGAAAACCGAAATGTCAAAAATTCTCGAGAGCTCAAAGTTGAAATCGTTAATACAGCGGAACGCTCCATGAATGAAGGCGGGAAATTTCGAAAACCGAAGTCTCAAAAATTCTCGAGAGCTCAAGGTTGAAATTGGTTATACAGCGAAACGCTCCATGGATGAAGGCGGGAAATTTTGAAAACCGAAGTCTCATTAATTTTCGAGCTCTCAAGGTTGAAAAAGGTTTTACAACGGAACGCTCCGGTGTATAAACTCCATAATAAATGGTAATTGGTGGCTCTTTACGACAACAAAATACAAAATGTCAAACTTAAACAAACCAAAATGGCGGGCGATTTACTGGGTGTCTAGATATAACTACATTATTTTAGCAACATCACTATAATTTTTGTTTTGTCTGGCACTGCAGAAAGTAATAACTAAAAGGCGAAATTCGGAGGCAAAAACATTGGGAATGTATGGCGAGCGATATGCTGAAAGAGGCTAAAACAAATGATCTTTTATCTTTTGTAGCTAAATCTGTTGGCCCCATAAAACAAATTACACCGGTCAAATAACGATAGTTTAATTGTTTTGCCTTTAATAATTAGCGGCACTGGAATTTTCGTTTTGCCTCCGTATTCCGCCTCCTAGTAATAACTTATTAAGAAAAACATTACTTGAATTCATGATACAATTGATCAATGACATGATAACTTGTTAAATTTTTTATTGCAGAAACGACACTTAGCGCTTGACACTTACATTTACAGACTGCAAAGAAGATGTTAAAAGTTTTTAATCCAAAGGTTTTTGTAACCCTAAAATCCAGTCTAGAGTTCAGTTGAGTGTCAATCTGTACACACAACTGTGGAAGTATATTTGTTATAGAGCGTTTATCTGTTTTTATTAGCATTTACTCGCGGCTTCGCTCGCATGGTATTAGAGGGAAATAACTGTAGCGCTTGCACTTTTCAATTATCCCCCCCTCCCGCGTTCCATATAATCAATCCCAGAACATTCAGCTTTCAAACAGCTTGCATGCCACCTAAATTTCATAATGCCAGAGCTCAACAGAAGTAAAAAAAATAATATTTAATTTGGTGCAGTCGTTCGGAAGTTATGCGCGTACAAAGAATTCGGAGATTCATTTTTATTTATATAGATAGATAGATATTAACTACGACGCCTGAAATAAAATTTCCCGCAAATATATGAACATCTTTTCTACGGCAATGATTTGTTTTCTGACGTTAGCAATAACTCGCTTTTGTTAGCGACAGTAAACGAATAATAAATATTATGTATTAATATTTATAATTTCATAACGCCATACCACTCACCATTATATACAGCTCATATTACTCGCATGTAATGTAGCTTTCTATTGGTGAAATAATTTTTTAAATCGGTTTTATTGGTTTATGCGTGAAAGCGTAACAAACCACACGCGCAGTTTCGCATTTATAATATAAGTATAGATTTATATATGTGCCTGTAGCGGCGGGCGGTTTTTGTTTGATTTTTTATAAACATTTACAGTTTTATTCCGAGACGGATGAAATTTCGCACACTTGACCTTCAAAACGAGAGAAAGACCAAAGATTTTGAAAAACTACCCCCATCCTTTTTTCTAATCCCTAAAACAGAATTTTGATTCTTCCTGATTAAATTTTGCTCTGTTCATTTTCAAAAAAAGATGAAAATTACTGTCCATACCTGATTTAGAAAAACTCTGCGTAAAACCAGGGCTACGCCGCACAGTGTACGAAATGGAGAAAAAACCCGAATTAAGTGGTTTTTGCAAACCTTAATGTTTTTAATTCTAAATTTTTTTTTAGTGGAGCACAATAGTTTCTGCATTTTATGTGTTTATTTAAGTTTCTCAAAAGCGCTTGACGGAAGTTTGGTAACGCCTCAAAGTGTGTCGTAAATTTGATGTTCGGCATCGCATTTTTCACTTCGCTCCTACGCGTGGGCAGAGACGGTTGTGTATTAAGTGACGTTTAGATATAAATAAAAAAGTTTGTTATGTATGACATTCTTCAAAGTATTCTTTATTTTATTTACTGAACTATATATCAATATCACATGTGTGTGATATTTGAACTAACGTCAAATGTTTCACTATTTTTGTATTTTTTTGCTGTTAAAATGCTTATTTCAATTAGCATTTAGAAACAAAACATCATTTTCTCCCATTTATGAGTATATACATATTCTAGACTGAAGTCTCACCTTTTATATAATATAAATTGTGATCATCTTTTGTCCCCCCTTGAACAATTTTGATATTTTCAGGAAGGCCTTATATGCATTCCCCGGAGAGAATTATTCGAGGCATTAAAAGAATGGGGTATATTAAATGCCAATTCTGTGAAATCAAAGGAGTTTTTAATTAATTACATAAAACAAACATACCACATAGCAGGTACGAACATTTTGAGCCCTACATTTTACAAAACCGTAAAGAATTTTTCACTAAAGTTTATGAAGAAATGGAGAAAAAGCCGCAGTTACATAGTGAGGTTCGAAGAACAACTTTTTGACAAACAACAAAAAATTTTTTTTTACTTCAAAATAGTTATAATTCATTAATAAGATCAAAAAAAATAAAATTGCACAAATATTTAGTCAGCAAACAATTAATTCGTGTTTTTTCTTCATTTCGCGCACTGTGCGCCGGTTACTTTTAATCTATACTAATATTATAAATGCAAAAGTGAGTGCGTTTGTTTGTATTGCTTTTACGCCTTAACCACTTAACCGATTTTAAAAATTATTTTACCAATAGAAAGCTATGTTATCAGCAAGTAACGTATGCTGTAAAGAATGGTTAGTTTTGGCGTTATGAAATTTATTTTAGTGGCAGAGAGAAAAGGCAGGGGGAAGGTGGGGTTTGCGGAGAAGGAAGAGACGAGGGATGGGAAGGCGGGGAAAGTGGAGAGGAACGGGGACGCACGACAAAGGACATACTGGAAGAATCAAT
The DNA here is from genome assembly GCA_936435175.1 of Glyphotaelius pellucidus. Lineage (NCBI taxonomy): Eukaryota > Metazoa > Arthropoda > Insecta > Trichoptera > Limnephilidae > Glyphotaelius > Glyphotaelius pellucidus. The sequence goes on along the minus strand of OW386558.1, from coordinate 26,522,136 downwards.
TTCTTTCTTTCAATAGTATTGCAACGCATGCCGGGGACCAGCTAATATATAATATAAAGAAGAGTGTCGATGGTGGGCGAGCGAGCTTTTTTAATATAAATCTACAGTTAAGTAATGAAATTGTTGAAATTTTGAAGACTTTGGAGTTTGGAATTTTAAACCTGATTTATTCGTGTCCGCACCAGACAGAAAAACAAAAAATATTCTGTACCCAAAAGCACTTCAAACACTTTATTTCCCTGAGTGGCATTGCAATCCATGCCAGATTCTCGCTGATAGTTAATATATCTGAGAAATTTATGTTGAATTATTTCAATAGACCAAATAGAAGAGTTATATTCAACGTGACTTCGAACAAGAGAATATAAGATTTTTAATATTGAAATGAGGTCACACTTTACGATGTCTAACTACGATATCACATACTTTATTTTTATTTCATCTTCTCAGAAGTTGTCAAGTTTTTCGCAGTTATTGAAGGAAGGCTGCAAAATGCTTTTGAATGAGAATCGTTTGTCAGAGATTCGAAGAAAAGAGAACAAAACATCATTTTAATAAAAAAAGTATCCAAGGGAAAATATCCTTTCAATTGAAAGCTCAGCGAAAAATACACCCACTTAATTATTCCGTTGTCTATTCTTTGATTTTGTTACTTTTAAAAGAGACCTGACAATTTTCTTTTCGTTGGGTTTAATTAGACGATTGCCTTCGAGTAGATTTTTTTCAATTATCCATTGTTGAAATACCAGTTTTAAATACTATCGAGAGAAAATTTCTCATTTTCGTGTTTTTTCGGGTATCATGTTTTAAAATTTTACTTTTTAATTTTTTTTTCTATAAATATATAATTCTCAAATTGATTATTCTATTCGGGAGGCGGGTAAGGGTACCTCTGCTGCAGAAGCATTCTTTGGATAACCAACACCCCTGCCATAGGTCACCACTACGTTTGGTGAGTTAAAAGGGGTGCCCGGGTCTGTGGGGTGTCTGGATCTTGGCGGCGAATGCGTCTTGGCACGCCGGAATGGGAGAGACTGGTTGAGGGAGAGCTTTTGATTTCTCCAGCAGAACTCTCTCGGTACGTCGCCTTGCGTCGGAGAAAAATGATATGGTTAACTGATTTTTGGATTTATTATCCTTTATAGAATTTCGAATTTCCGCTATCGATATTTGTCGGTTTACAGTGATACATACATTCGTACACCTTTTTTGCCCTTGACTGGAAAGGAGTGGAATGGGGGTGGAAAGGAGTGTAAAGTAGACGGAAGGACGCACTTAGGGCTCCGTTATATGCGTTCAAAAAATAACTGAAGATGTTTTACAGGAAGATATGTTGATACCAAAGATATTGAAATATAAGAGATGTGCTATCTGCAGTTTTTACTAGGTGGGACTGTGTTTCCTGGCGTTGCCGATATTGTTAACCAATACTACTGCACACTTTAAAAAATCAACTAAATGAACTTATTCTTTCCGTATTCAAACTATGCCCAATAAGTAGTGGTCCGCCGACAGTCGGGCGGCCATCATAGCATATCTCTTGTATTTCAATATATTTAGAGGGAGCGCACTTATATTAAAACAAATAGGCGTTAGTGGATGCTATGAAAGGTATTTCATAAAAAGGACTTATTTAAAATTCAATAAAAATCTCTTGATATTTGAATTAAGTAGAATTTATAGAAACACAGTGAATTTTTTCATACACACAGCATGTTAAATAAAAGAACCAAACGTGTGCACTATAATTTTTAAAGTATTCTTTGCAATTTTTTCTTTCGAGAGAATTTCATGATATTACTTCTTAACTAGGCTATTGACCAGAGATTATCTTAAAAATAACGCAAGCATTTTCGATCTTAAAACAAGTGGTCAATAGAAATCGATTCACATATGGTTCGCTACGTTTTATGATCTAGCAGGGTTGCCCGGGCACCCGAAACCGATTCATGGGGTGAGGATTGTCCAGCGCTAGGCGGCTGTTCTCTTACTAAGTGGCGGACCTGATCGCTTGCCTTGCACCGCAAAGGGAGGGACGGATTTATACATCCGTCACTCCTGGACATTCAGATTCCTACCCACCTTTCATACCTATTTCCTTTTCAGATCTTCCTCTCTTTGATTTCATTTAAAAAGATCTTCCACACAGCATACTAAAACACACATTACGTTGGTCCTGAGGGAAACATTTTTTCCTCAAGGGCCAAAAATTCGGAATATGGGGCCTTACAGATAACCTTTTAACACATTTACAATACATCGTTAGTCAAAAATATCCATACAACCTTAAAAAACAGGGAATTTCGAGTTCCATAAACAAATTTCTGATACAAAAGATAAACGAAATTTATGATGCGACTTAGCCTAAGGTGATCCCATATATTATATAACCCCAACTCATTTTTCAGGATCAAAATTCTTAGCAAATCCTTCCGATATGCGTTCAGGTTTTATAAACGTAAGTCAGTAAGGGTTCCTGAAAAAATACATTATTTCTAGCCGCAGATATAACTGATCTATGATCTCTCGTGTCTCGGATAAACGACACACCGATCATCTAGTTGATTAGTCAGAATTAAACTTTAATTTAAAGAACTAAAAACATCAACATTTTGTTTAAGAGGGAATAACCAGACAAAACCGGAAATATATCATTTTTAAATCAAATTTTAGACGTATTGACTCTTTTCCACAAAAAATTATAAATTGATTTCGAAAGACTGTTCTTTTACATAGTAAAGCTATTTTTAAAATTTTGAGAAAATATGTTTATTTTAAGTACAATAAGGTTTTACCGTAGATTGTTGGCAGATTTGTTGAATTTTCAAACAAAAATACAACGCACATTTCAAATCATATAATCATGCAGTAAAATAAACCAATAAATTATTTGGGAAAGCTACTTTTCAGAATTTTAATTTAAATTTAAATAAAATCATAAAAAAAGATCCGCGCCCTTGTTTTGTGACAAAAACATCTCAGTTTGTCTATTTATTTACTGTCTTACAAACATAAAAATAAAACAAATACATTCTTATTTTGCTTAGACATTATTGAAAAATCATAAATGCTTATTATCAAAAAATAATAACAAAAAGTACATAATTTTAATAGTTTTATCATCACGAGTTTGAGCATTTTTGAATGTGGGTATTTATCAAAGCAAATTTTGAATGAAATAAAATCGATATTGAGTTATGTTAAAATTCTGTTATGGAGAATAATTAATCGTTCTCATCGGAACTGCCCTGTACAGTTGCAAGCGTACGATCGGAAGATCATCGTTCGACGAAATCTAAATTCTCGGCCGCTGGTTAATGGCTCTTAAAATATCTATTTTTGATACAGGCAATTCGGGGTGGATTTCCATTTTAATAATATGTACTTTTAAATTTTTGGCATATGTAGTGGCAGTAGTCATACTAAATTAGAATTTAGATCACCAATTATTTGTGACGCAGGTACCGATATGAGTACCGCCGCCACGGAAACAACTCATTGGGTAACCAACACCCATGCCATAGGTCACCCCAAATAGTTCGCTACGTTTGGTGCCCGGGTTCACGGGGTGAGGTTTGCCTAGATAGAAAGTAAGACCACCTTTCAGAAATGAAACTTAGCTTAAAATGGCTGTAGCTAAGTTTGTTGGCTAGATCTGAATAGCCAGATACTCCCCACCTTCCTCTCACTCATCTTCTGCCCCTCCCCACTCCCTTCACCCCCACAAAATAGCGAAATTGGGGATGCCGTAGTCTCACTGGCTCCAGACGATTGGAAGCAGTTGGGACTCTTGTGTGGTTTTCACATAAATTTTTTTATCATATATTTTTTTTGTTTTTTTACGCTTGTATAGGTTAGATATTAGACTTTTAACTTGAAATGGCTTTAGCCGTGTTTGGTGATTAGATCTGAACGGCCATGTACATTTTCCACATCTCTTTACCCTCCCTGTCTTGGTGGCGAACAAGTTTGCCCTCTTACTTCTCGGCGAGCCGGATCGGGGGAGACTGGCTGAGGGAGGCCTCTCTCGACCCATTGTCTCTCACCGGCAGGGATGGATTCGTAGGTCAGTCACTCCTGGACAGATCGACTCCCAGATTCCTACCACCCCAAGTGGCTCGCTACGTTTGGTGATTTAGCAGGGGAGCCCGGGTTCTTGGGGTGAGGTTTGTCTAGGTCTTGAAGGTAGATGACCAGGATACACTGAACCCCAGATTAATACCCACTCCTTATACCCTTTTCCTTCCCAGAACTCTCCTTTCCTTTCTTTCCTTAAAAAACCCTTCCCACAGCATCCCCGAAGATGACATCTCATCCTCAAGATGGCCTCTTGTGTAGAGGTCATGTAAAAAAAAACCTTTTCATAATTTGGGAGGCGGAAATGAGTGCCGCCTCCCCGGGAACCATTTATTTAAAAAGCAAAACCTCTGCAATATGTCATCCCAAGTACTTCCGCTACTTTGGTAACTTAGCAAGGGTGCCCGGGTTCATGGGGTGAAGTTTGTCTAAGTCTTGGTGACGTATCCTACTAATCCATCATACCTTTTACCTTCCCAGAACTTCCTTTCTTTAAAATCATTTAATCTTTCTTAATCACCCACACAGCATCCCCAAAGATGACATAGGCCCTGAGAGAAATTATTTTCCTCAGGGCTTCCTATGCGGAGCTAATGCAATTTTTTTATTCTGCTTTTCCATGAAAAGACTCTCCAAACAGCATCCTCAAAGATGACGTACGGGGGAAGTTTGTTGGAATTAGGAATAACTTTGAAATTGGAAGGGAAAATCCAAAAAAGTATATTTAAAAAATTAGAATTCAGCGAGCATATTTTATAATCCTTCATTTATTTTACCAACTCGGTGACAGAAAAAAAAAGGAAAATCTCTCCAATAAAACTGTTATATAACTTTTCCCCTTACTGAATAGATTTTTTATTGTGTGTCGCTCCTGAAACATTTTCAAAGAGGTTTGATTTCAAAATAACAATGAAATACGTGATGTTGTTGGAATGAAGCATTAATATTTTTATTTCAGATTCCTGAATAACATTTTTTTCGTGAAACGGATATTACACGCAAGCTTTTAAAAGCTCAAAGTTGAAAGGCAGCTTTGTCGATTTTTCAAAAGATTGTAAACAATGGGTGTGAATGAAAAACTGAGTATAGTTTATTTTTTGTTTCGTTTTTGGTGTATGTGATTGAATTCAAAGCGATTTTTCAATATTATAAATCGTGACATGCATATGATTTATTGTTATTTTTTAAAACCCTTTGAGCATATTCTGTCAGAAGGTCAGAATATTTATGCTTTGCAATAAAATCGGAGTACGTGGTTTTTTTTTAACGTAACAGAAAACTGAGAACTCTTTTTTCATTCAAGAACTAATGTCAAATTTTGTTTTTAGAAATAAACATTGATATTTAATTTTTTTAATGGAAACTTGAAAATTTTAACAAAGTGGCTTAACTAACGTTTTCTCTAATTAAAGTTATTAATACCGAAAAAAAAATTTACACATATTTTATTATACAAATAAAAGTATTATACAATCATTGTCACTTCGTCATCACGTAAAATGTATTTAAAAAAATCACAAAGTTTTATAAGCTTTTTTCAAATTGCGATCGCAAACTTTGGTTTCTTAAAGTTGTACATTTTAAATTTTTGTTACTGACTTTTAGATTTGAATATAAATCGTGGTGTTTTCTCTTTCTAACACCGTTTTGAACCTATTTCTCATCATGAAGCAACGATACGAGAGAGATACAACGTTTTCTATGAGATTTCATTTTGAAATGTTTTTTCCGTGTACCTACATTTTTTACTAAAAATTTAAATTTTCTACTACCGGTTTTGACACATCCGTGTCATTCACTAGAAAACCTAAAACTAACTTAAAAAAATTTATATAAGTACAAAAATTATTCAATTAAATTAGGTGGGGGTAGTAAAAGTGAATGCCCAAGAAATAAAAAAAAAATAAAAATTTCTTCGAGACCAAAATGAGTTTTTCCTAAACGCGAACAAATCAGCTTGAGGTGTTGAAGTGGGTATCTGTACCCAAATGTTGTTTTTGTTTTTATGTTAGAGTTAGAGTTGTTTTTATGAAGCGGGGTAAATGCATGTAACTTCATTAATGGAGGACTGAAAGCCGTTAATAATAATAAAAAAAAAATAATAAAAAAACTGTCAAAAGAAGCGAAAATATCAATCCACAATGGAGTACTGGTACCTACCCTGATGTATGGAACTGGCAGAGGACTGAATGCTGTTGAAATGAGATGACTGTGGCGCACGTGTGGTAAAAATGATCGTGTGAGAAATGTGGAGATCCGCAAATAATGCAAGGCTGATTGATGTAAGTGTGATGAGTAAGATTGAAAGGGACTCTTAAATGCATTAAGCATGTAAAGCAAATGAATGAAGAAAGGAGTACAAAGAGAATATATGACGCAAATGTGAATTGTAGAAGAAGTCGGGACGCCAGAGGAAGACACTATCAAGTGAATCAGATACTTGAGTTGGGCCGCATCAAAAGTCAGAATAATAGCAGAGTATGCATGAGACAGTGTATGAATGTGAATGAGGCGATGACTGTGTGCCAAGACCGAGTCGTTTGGCGGTCCGTCCTTTCTGCCTGTCCCTGCAGAGAAACGGCGTGATGGTTAGTTTTTAGATTTTCACCGCCAAAAGTATTTTTGTTATTTGTTTTGGGGTGTTATGCCGTGTTGCGCTACCCCCTTCTTTAGCCAACGTTATTCCAAGGTTTATTGGAACCAGTTCCACGCCTGATTACGGAAACAAGTGAAATCTTCAACTATTCTGAAGTAAAATGTAATACCAGCTCATAGTGAAGTGGAGCTGGCAACACGGTATTGCTTCCAAGTACGTAAGCGCACATTTCGCCACAAAAAATTTCACATCTGCCCTGGTGATGGATACTGTAAAGCTGTCCAAAACTTTGGCTAAAGAAGAAGGTAGCGCAACACGGCATAAAATCCCACGAAAAAAAGGCATGATGGTTAATTATTTAGTTAGTTGGCCATAATAAGACCGTGGAAAAAACTCCATCAATCTGGAACACCTTGTACTTTGTGTTGAGTTATGATTTAATATATTAAAGTACGTCACCCACAGCCAGCAAAATAATAAAGCGAGATTTAGCGCTATCTAAACTTGAGCTCTTTTTAAATCTTTTTCTGCAGTTCTCTGGGCGCTCTTCTGGGAACAGATTTATGACGTCGTGCAGTTGCGAAAACAATTCGCTTAATATATCACCTCTCGCAGCACTGAACAGACAAAACCTAGAAATGTGATGAAGTCTATGATTTAAATAAGAAAAAAAAATCGATAAATGTGATGAAATCTTTGATAACCAGTTTCTGTGCTACAGATTACCCCAAGCGGAGACTTAGCAGGGGTGCCCGGATTCATTTGTAGGTCTTGTCGGAGAATGTGTGCCCATTTGCGTGGCAGGCTAGATCAAGAGAGACTGGTTGAGGGAGGTTTTTTTATCTCTCCAGCCGGATTCGAACCACTCGTGTCGCAGTTGAAAGGATGGATTCTTACGTCACTCCTAGACACACTGATCCTCAGATTCCTACCTTTTCTTTTCCAGAACTTTTTCTCCTTCCTTTTCTTAAAAGACCCTCCACAAATTCTCTTCTAAGATGACATAAGCTCTGAAAGAGATTATTTTCCTCAGGGCTTCCTGTATGGGGCAAATGAAAAAAAAATACATTCATTATTTTTTTTTCATTAGCTCTATTCTGGAGGCTCTGAGAAAAATAATTTCCTTCGGGGCCTAAAGCAAGGAAGGAGAGGAAGTTCTGGGAAGTATAAAATAGGGCTTTCACAGTACATGTATATTAAGTTTTAAATTTGATGAATTGTTCAAATTCTTTGGGATGTCCCTTCCTAAAAATGTAAGAGTTGATTTTTTTTATGCTATTTGAACTTAGTTGAAATAATCTATTACTGCTTCATACGTTATTATACTGCCAATTTCGTTTTTCCCCTCACAACCCCTCGCTTTCTAACCTCTCTCCCAATATTTAATATAAATTTAAAATAAGTGTATTGTAATATGCGAGCCTGGGTCGCCTAAGAAATCAAAAATTATGATTTTGAATTTACCTTGCGTGAACAATATATTATAAAAAAATAGTGATTTGACAAATCTCAAAGGAAAAACAGATTCACCAACCTTGATTGTCGAACTCTGTGACGTGTGGGAGGCCTTTCGATAAATTCCATCCACTTAAATTAATCACACTAAAATTTTGGTTATTTTGAAACATACACAAGCCCGTTGTCAACTTTACACAACTAGATATGAAATCACAATAAAATTGCAAGATATTCAAATCACAAGATGATATGATAATTATTCACTGGTCACAATAATAATTGTAAAATTAATGCGTTTAAAGAATGCAATGGACAAGTGGGCGACATCTCTTGATTCGTTTGGTCAAGCATGATGGTATAGAAGTTTTTTCGAACAATACATTTAGTGCCTCTTGTCATCCAAAGAGACCGCCATAATAATAATAATAATAATAATTTATCTTTATTCAATGAAGATTTGCAAGATTTATAACTAGAAAAAGTACATGTTACAATGGTTTATAAGTTTTGTAAGTACAAAAGATAAACAACAGAAAATAAATATACATTTGAACAGTAGGTACTTCAAGAATAGAAATTTATAATAATAAATTTATTTTTCTCATAACCTAAAATAACTGCCTCAATACAGGCTAGCCTAGGCTGCCTCACTAGGCTAGCCTGTATTGAGGCAGTTATTTTAAGTCAATTTATAATATTTGTGAACATACCTAAATTTATATCACACAATAGATTGGTTGCATTAATAATAACAAACCACATCGGTACAATAATAACAACATTGGATTTATTACTAATTTTGAATTTGGGTGAGTGCACCTATAAATATATTAATTATTACAAAAAAAAAATATTACAATTCCTAACCACTAAATAAGTTTTGATCGTATAAAAATGTTCTCAAAACAAGCAGATTTTGTTGTAGGGGTGTAGTAGGTCTACCTAATAAAGGGGTGTAAAAAAATAAATTATTTTATTCTAATTGAAATCCATTTTTACTGTAAATCCTGTATTGCACTGTTTATTTTTAAAATATAAAAAAAATCTGTAGGGTTTAATTTTTCTTAAACATCGCGTGATTACTAATCTAAAAAAAAATTAATTTACTCTTTGTGATTTTTCTCAACAGAAATAAGGAAAGATTGTGCTCACCTCGCGCACAACAACACGCCTACAAAACCCTTCTACCAGTACATCTCTTCAGTGGCGTGCATTAATACAGCCTGCTTGCATATTATGTAATATGCAAGTCTCAGTTGGAAGACATTATTACTTAACCAAGTGGTGGCTATGAAACAAATACGTGCAGAAACTAAAAAAGTGAAGAATGGACTCATCTGTTTGCGAGGGGTAGTGCTATGAAACGATAAAATATGAACTAGTGATGTGATAAAGTGATATAAAATGATGTTTTTAAACATAAATGTTCTAATGCTGGCTGTGCTGTCAAGCGAGATTCGACAGAGCACGCTAATCGGTAAGTGATTTCTTTTAATATTTGAAAATTTACATGTAATGTAGTCAAAATTTGATTTATTTTTTCAAGGATTTAGGGCAGCGCCAGTGGTTCAAAATTTTAGAACCCTCTCCCCTCCATCTAACATCTCATCTCTTCTAGGTCTGAACTCGACTCTAATCTTCCACATAATTTTGAAATATTACCATTAAAATTAAATCTATATATATGAAAATCAAAATATGCTTGCTCGGGGATGTACATATGAGATGTCTATAAGAAATGTTTGAAACTTTCAAAATACCTTCTTTCCATCCCTGCGAAGGTTTTTGGATTATAAAAACCACATGACAATACATCTGAAAAGTTTTTTAATCATTACAAAAACTCTCACGAAACTGTCAAAAATGTCAGAATTTGAGAATGGAATTTTGTTTACATAGAAAAAAATAAGCATTTTATATTCAAATTTAAGTAATAAAACATGATTGTAAGCAAAATATAACCAATTTTTAAAACGATGAATTTTTTATGGATAAAATTTTTCTCTTTTTTGAAATATTAAATTGATATCAAATTGTGAAAAAATGGTGGGTGATAAAAAAAAACTGCTATGAAATACGGTTTCAGCACTCAAAATTGCATAAGATTTTGGTAAATTTGTTTAAAAAGTTTTCACAAACATTTTTTTTGTTGGCCTGTGTTATTTTCACTTATGCCTATTATTTCAACTTTTAAATTTCAATTTTTTTTAAGCGCCTTCCCTATTTGATAAATCTATCTTTCAAACCATATTCTTTTTCTTTTTGAATGCTTACTACGGAGCCTTAACTGAGTTCATAATATTATAATTAATTATTTAGTCCTTATCTCCCAGACCATGCTCAAGATTTGTAAGTTTTCTCCTTTCGCAATATTATTTTGGGGAATTTTCAAATAATGGCAGTAAATGTGTTGAAATGATTAATTTGGGCATGTTTCTCGCCTTTTGCCATAACTTGTAGCCGTTTACAGACCATTTGTGTCACCAATAAAGGGAGCCTTAGTCATGGCTGATTTTCCATTAACTTATTTCTTGACCATTAAATTGGTCGCCTCATTTATTTTATGACCGAAAATAAACAATCTATTAGAGTTATGTTTGATTAATGAGAGACTATTATTTTTGCAATCTAGTGCGACTTATCTATATACAATATATGAAAATACAGTAATTATGTGATATCGCACTTTTCACGTGAAAACTACTTAAGACGACGACATACCCTAAAATATATTCAGAATCTTAATGACGTAAGTAAAGAAGCCGTGTACACAAATAGAGACTCGCGACCCGTGTATTGGACGGACCTACTGTCCACTTTGCTCCATCAAAGAAAAGAAGAAAAAGACAAATAATGTGGGAATCTTAACGACGTAAGTGAAGAAAGCGTTTAAACAAATAAACGCCGGCACGGCGTATTAGACGAACACACGGTCGAATTCGCCGTAGCGGGCCTGGAGATTCGAACTTTCCGCCGCGTTCATTTTAATTAATACTGAAGAACGTGTAACAAATATTTAAGATGTTTCTTTATGAATCCCTTCCGAAGTTATTAATTCATCGTCTAGAAAAATAAAATCTGGTGCTCATCGCTAACTTTGTAGTTGAGAATCTTGCTATAAAGTTTTAAAATAGTTGTACGTAAAATATATTAATGGTAAGGTATTGTTTTTATTTATTTTAAATATAAAAAACTTACATCCCCAGGGGTCTGTTGGAAAAAAAAATTTTTTTGTTACGAATTCGCCGGAAATTATTAAAATGTGAGTTTTGAGCAAACAAAAATTATTATGGTTGTGTACCACCTGAAGCAGCGTTGTGATTTGAAACAGGATGAAACGAAAAAGCGACAATTAAAAAAAAAACAAACACATGCCTCTACAGTATTTAGCCTGCGAGAGAATCAGACAAATATATCGGTCTCCTGTTTCTGCGGTGCTTTGTAGCCTCCCCACTCTTGTCCACTTTAGTTTTCTGAAGGTTTCACTTCTACCGCGTGTGAACTGAACACTTGCAACTTTTTATAAATCAATGACATTACGTTGCGTCACCTCAGTGGTTAGGGTTCTAACTTCGCAATGGTAAAATATTGGTTTGGGCTTGGAGAAACGAAAATCATTCAAACAAGTTGTAGATAGAGGCCTCATTTACTAATTAACCCCCTTTTTAGTGTCAAAAATATGTGCGAACTGCTAATACAAATTTAAGTTAGTATTTCAATTCAAAATTTTCGATTCATTCGTATTAATACGTTGCGTTTTGACACAGACGGTTTGACGGTTACCTCGAGAATGTTTTCTCTTGGGGAAAGAATAACATCGTCGAATTCAATGTTTCAAAGACCCAATCATGTTTGATTATGTCTAAAAGATTTCGAAATGAAAATCTAGTCTCCTTCAACGGAAGCAATCTTCCGAATAGACCCTCCATTGATATGCTTGGTGTAACTATAAGTGACCAGCTCAGGTATGGGGGCTCCATCGAAGCCAGAGTTAAGTTAGCCTCTCAAAAACTGGGCGTATTGTACAGGGCTCGCAGATACTTTAATAGTACACAACTGCTAACCCTGTACAAATCGCAATTGCGCCCCACGGTTGAATTTGGCATCCATCTCTGGTCTGGAGCCCCAAAATACTTGAAAAATACCCTCGACTCTGTGCGGAAACGGGCGGTCCGTTTGATATATTCTCCCAACTTAACGAACGGATTTCAATCTTAAGAGCATAGGCGCTGGGTGGGAATGCTATCCATGTTCTACCGGTATTTCAATGGAAGATGCTCTGAGGAACTATCGTCATTGATCCCTTCGGCACCGGTGCATAGTCGGGAGACACGCCAAACGCGTGCCCAACATATGTACACGGTTGACATTTGTCAGATGAGAACGGGTCGCTTCTTTGAATCGTTCTTGTGTTCAACAGCTTGGCTGTGGAACGATTTGCCGGCCTCCGTGTTTCCTTCTTCCTACAACATGGGTCTCTTCAAGTCCAATGTTCATTACTTACTTTCCTCAAAAAAACCCTCAACACAGCATCTCAGATGACATAGGCCATGAGGAAAATTATTTTTCTCAGGGCATCCTGTGTGGAGTTAATGTAAAAAAAAGACAGCTAGCTACTAGTGTTGCCATCATTTCGCGATTTCTTATTTACTTCCAATATCGGTTCGGCTACACAACGCAACAACGCAACCGTGCTCGGGATATCAATATAAAATCGTTGAAAGTATCAAATTGATAACTTAACAATCCCCGCAAGAAGAATCATTGAATTTGAACATTGAAAGAGTTTATAAAAATTCTTACGTTTTTTTAAATTTTATTCTAGCACCTCCGTGGAATTTTATCTCACTTTATTCTAGGTATGATTAACTTCATTTGTTGATGTTTTGCACTATAATTTTTTTTTTTTAATTTCAACGGAAATGTCTTTTGTCGAATGGTGAGATTCTGGTACGGGTCAATCGTTTGTTCTAGAGTTTCATTCTTAAGAACGTATTTTTGTGGTGTCAAGGGAAACATTCAACATTGTACCCAAATTCAAAAATGTAGCATTCTTGAATATAATTCAACAATTTGGTCACCTGTCTTCAACAATCACATCAATACCATTGAAAGAGTCCAACACAAATTTTTGAGGTGTATTAATTTTAGACTTGGAATTCCCTTAGAATCAATAAATTATGATTTTTTGTTGCACTCACTAAAATTGTTGAAATTAAGTGACAGAAGAAAAATTTTTGATCTGATATTTTTGTATAAAATCGTTAACTATCAGTTGGATAGCCCTGATATATTAAAGTTGATTAACTTTCATATACCTACAATAAGATCAAGGTTCCCTAGTTTGTTTTATTGTGACAACTATATGTCGGTATCAGGCTCCAATTCAGTTGTAAATAGATTACACACCATTGGAAATTTTTATGCCAATGTGGCTGATATTTTTAATATTTCCATACTGAAATATAAGGTTGTACTGATCGAACATTTCAGCCAATTATACGTTAACGAGGTCACTACATAATGATTTTTTGATATTATTGTTTATTTTTAATGCCTGTATAATGTACTATGACTGTAATTAAATATACACAAGCTTGTAAATGGCACTTTGTGCCGTAAATTTTAAGTAAATAAATAAATAAATAAATAAATTCACCCTTAGGGAGAGCCACCAAACAAATCAACAAACCATCACGCGTTTCTCCGCAGAGGTAGGTAGAGAAGTAGGAGCGCCACACAACTCTGTCTTGGCGCACGCTTCTTACTCCACATTCATGCCGTATATTCTACTTAACCTTATTTTTTTCATTCATTAGCTCTAAATGCCCAAACTGTGTGAGCGTCCTGGTATTAAGGCCCCGTAACCGCTCTCGTAAAGAAGAAGATGGAGAGATATATAATTACGAATGTTTGAGAGAGCGCGCTAATATTTAAATCGATAAAATTGAAGAGAAAATTACGAAAAAGCTTAATAAAACATGACTCGTTTAAAATGGAGCAAAAATCTCGTGGAACGTATTTTAAGGATGGGTTGTTTCAAAAAATTTGAAGGATCCATCAAATACTTGAAGTTAATTTTCATGTTCTGTGTAAGGTTTATTCAAGTTCTATTTTTACAACATTATAGGCTAGTTGCTTCATAAAACTGAAATAATCATAGAACTTGAACTTACACAGAACGTAAAAATTAACTTCAAATATTTGACGAATCCGTCAAATATTTTGAAACAACCCGTCCTAAGTATCATTTAAAGAAACATTGTGAATTTTTTCACAAATATAACTTGTAAAATAATAGAAATAGACTTGTTTTTAAATAATTTTTGGAACATACTTTGGCGTGGAACGTATTTAGATATTATCTTAAAAAATAACATTTATTTTTTTAAGAGCTTAAAAACTTCAAATGTTTTAAGGGAGATATGTAAGAAATCGGTCGAAATTCGAATAGCAGCGGCTTAAGTCCGGCATATCTCACGCCTCACGACCTGTCAAGTATTCGAGTAATTTGCGATATGTCAGATCAGGAAAATATCGATTTGGTTCAGGAGGTAGATAAATTATTATTATACATTAAGGTTGATATTGATAAATTATTATTAAATTATATTTTTGTTAAACAAGCTGATACTGAAACGTAAAGATGATTTGCGCCGTGAATTGGGTTGCCAACCAGTTTTCAGTTTCTCCGTGAGCGGATGGCCTTAGACTTTCTCTAATATTGTAATATCATGTACTTCCACGAATAAAAAAATAAAAAAATAATAATTTGAAAATTTTCCATTTTAAAACAAAAAACCAAACACCGAGCGGAATTTCACTTTGCTGAAAACATATTATCTGAAATTTACACAGAAAAAAATACTACATAGAGTGTATTGTTAACCGAAAACGCGTAAAAATATTTATAGCTTTCCAATCAATTTATACAAGCCAATATATTACGCGTTTACCGCCCAGAAAAAACTATAAACACCTCGCAGGCCAAATATTTTCCATTAAAATTTCTGCCAAAGGCGAAGGCTGGGTCTTTATTTTTCAGACAAAAGGTCCCATTACCGGGCCCTCCATTATGTCTGTTTCACCCCCTCCCTCTGTAGACCCCATGCATTAAACCAAGCGTGGGATATTTGATGATTTCAGATCAATGATATGATATATACATAAAGTTGTCTCCGCCAGTTGGTGAAGAAAAATTCAACAGAATTACCATTATTATTATTTTATGATTACCTTAAAATCTACTGCATTGGAGGTTATCCACCACATACCCGCCCTGGTATAAGTAACAGATGGTTACTCCTTCAGGGTTCTCGCAAGGACTCTAATTTTTTTTTAAAAAACGAAGCTACATTTAATTTAGAACGAATCTAGACCTCCAGTGTCCCTGCATACGTTGTTAGTAAGCAGTATGCAAGTGCTTAGCGGGACATACAAGATACAATATGTGTTGTATGATAAGATATAGACAAGGCAATGGGACAGGTTGGTGACAGTCCACAAGGCAGCAAGCGCTGAGTGGTTGCATCCGGCATATCCTACAAGCACCTGTAAGGAAGGAATATACAGTACACAAATAATAAGGGCATGGCAAACGGGTGGGAGTCCTCTCCAATCGATTGGCAGTTCCAGCAAGAATGCACAAGACGTTCGGTCTAGCCGTAAATCACACTCGGCTTCCACGCCCCTAAGCCGGTTCCTCGGTGATGCCTCAAAGAAAAGTAAATGGAAGATTGGGGGAAAATGCCCGACGACCCTAGGGAATTCAGCGTCGAGTAGCCGGAGGCAAGGTGAAGGAGAGCCGATGTCGCCCGACCAAACCTCAAGCCTGCACATGTTGCTGGAGGTGGCCCAAATGATTTTAGAGGGCACCGTGCCGTCGTCGAACGACTCCTGTCGATGCAGAGACAAGGTCTAGCGCACCCCAAGATGGGGAAAAATAAAGATAACAAAATAGATAGGTGCAGTTCAGTTCAGCCTTCTGAGCAAAGCAGAGTAGAGGTTGTGAGACTAAAAAGAAAAAGAGAACAAAGAAACCAAAACAAACGCTAAAAAAATACAAAGTTGAAAATGTTGGTTGGATCACAACAGTGTTCCTTGGAACAGGAAACCGGAAAACAAATAATAAAACACAAAAATAATAAACAGGTATCTTGATAATACATCGCCTAGCATAGCTTAGTGAAATCTAAAATAAACAGTTTGCATAAAAATAAAATAAGCGAAAAGATAAGTCACAAAAAAACAAAATGCATCCATTAGAATAAGATAGAGATGATGTAAAAGAAAAAAATATATATATGTAGGTATAAAGCATAAAACATAAAATTCAAGCAGTAGATGTTAACATGATATAAGGAAGTCCGTGGATTCAGGAGCAGATACACCTGGCACCTACATGATTTTACAGATAATCAGCGACTCTAAGAACAGGAATCTACTGTATATCCCGACAAATCGAGAGCCAACTGTAATTTAATAAAAATATCAAATTTGAGCTGATTTATTGGTACGATGAATGGCGACTGGAGCCATTAATATTGGAGTTAATTGGCAATAATTTCCAATTAGTTTCAATAACTTTCAGATAATGATTTTAAATGTGAACAATTAATTAATTCATTAATAATACTGCAGGTAATTTATTGTTTCAATTAATTATAAAATACCTAACTATACCTTGTAATAAAGTCGTATACTGTTAATGTTTGTACATACAAAAAAAAATTGTGGAATTTAAAAATCTAGTAAAATTAATAAAAATAATAGGTAGGTACCTACTCAGAGCTTTTAAAATAATCATGGCTTAAAATGGGTGACCCGACAGTTGATATCCCCCGACACGGGGCCTTAAAGAATCGGAGTTGTGTGAATGCAGTGAGGTGCAGACCACCTAACACGTGGTCAACGAATACCCGCTCCATTCACTCCCCGGCGGGATTGATGAGGTCCACAGGGCAACGCCTGAGGCCCTAGACTGGCTCGCAGACCTAGATGTCCCCCTCTGACCCCCCCACCATACGAAAGAAGAAGATCCCCGACATTTAATCCACCCGACAGTTGATCTTCTGACTGTTGACCCCCTCTTTACACTTAATCCTTGACAGTTAATCCCCCGACAGTTGATCCCCCGACAGTTGATTCCCCGACATTCGATCCACCCGAAAGTTGATCCACCGATAGTCGATCCCCTGACAATTGATCCCCCGAAATTAAAACAATGTAAAAATTATAATTTTCTTTTATTAGGTTCACTCAGGAGGCTTGGAATATAATTTCGCTCAGGAACTACGTCATCTTAAGGGATGCAGTGTGGGGGTCTTTGTAAGGAAAGAAAGAAGAGAAATTATATTTATTATAAAATTATATTTTTTTGTGCATTATTTACCAATTCAAGCCTAAAATCGACTTCAAAAATACCTTTTACAATCAATCAGTTTAAGAATCAAACAATTTATTTGCAGTGTCGAATGATTGTTTTTATACGCTGGCATACACAGTTTATAGACAAGTCATTTTATCCTTTATACATTTTAATGAAAATATGATTGGATACTCTTGTTTTTCAGCGGTACATCCTCTCTGCACACCCCTTCGGGGACACTTAGGTATTTTTTCCTAAAGCGAATGTTTATTGTATGCATGCCGGGAGGCCAACGGTCGAGGGATCAACTTTAACGGAACCAAACTTAAATAATTAACATTTTAATTTTTCTAATAAACTGCAAAGAAATTAAATAATAAAATTTGCTCAATTGCCTTTAAAAAAGATCTTAAGACAATGAAGGTAGCATAAAACTGATATTTTTAAATGAATTTAAAATTTTACGTAAAAAATTAATTGAACTTAACTCTGATATTGAAAATGGGGATATGAAAATTAAAAAATCATTATTTTTAAGCAATTTCTAATAAGATGATATTTTGAAAAGAAATTTTATTAATTTCATTAACTAAACAAATTCTCTAAGTTAGGAAGAGAGTACCACCGCCCCGGCAACAATTTATTGGATAACCAACAGCCCTGCCAAAGGTTACCTCAAGTGCTTTGTTACGTTTGGTGATGTAGCAAGGGTGTTCGGGTTCTAGGGGTTAACATCGACTAGTTCTTGGCGGTGAATGCGTTTGCCCACATATTGCGTGGCGGGCCGGATCGGGAGAGACTGGTTCCTCTCCAGACTAAACTTCTCTAGCCGGACTCTCGTGACCCATCGTCTTGCACTGCAGTGAGAGAGATGGATTCAAACGTCCGACACTCCTGACCTCCAGATTCCTTTCCACTCTTCATACCTTTTTCATTCTTATAATTTTCTCTTTCCGCTTTCTTTGATGACACAGGACCTAATGGTTTTTTTTCATTGTAAAAAATCAGAGTGTGCAATTCACACGCGGTAGAAGTGAAACCATCAGAAAACTTAAGTAGACAAGAGTGGGGAGGCTACGAAGCACCGCACAAAGAGGAGACCGATAGGGTACGAAGCATCGCACAAAGAGGAGACCGATAGAGTATGAAGCATCGCACAAAGAGGAGACCGATAGGGTATGAAACCATCAGAAAACTTAAGTAGACAAGAGTGGGGAGGCTATGAAGCACCGCACAAAGAGGAGACCGATAGAGTATGAAGCACCGCACAAAGAAGAGATCAATAGGGTACGAAGCACCGCACAAAGAGGAGACCGATTATACTATCTCATTCTCTCGCAGGCTAAATCCCGTAGATGTACGTGTTTGCCTCTTTTTAGCGTCGATATTTTTCGTTTCATCGTGTTTCAAATCACAAAACTGTTAAAGAAGATTTAACTTTAAAAACTTATAAATCGATAGGACGCAAATAATCGTTGTGTTATAAACTGTTGCGAGGTACAAACACAGTGAATCGGTAAAAAATCACTTCAAACTATCCAAATCAATTCTTCATACATATCTAAAACTATTGTAATGAAAGTTGAATTCAAATATTGTATGGCTTTGAAGTATTCATTTACGTTATTGATGTTGGCGGTAGATTTTTGTGTAGGCAGGTACGTTGGTTAGCATTGTTACATTTTGGTGCGTTCACAATACGATTTCATTTGATTTTGTTTGATTTCTGTCTGAAAACGTGTTTGGTATATGATCGGGTGGTGGGTGTTTTTAAAGTATTTTGTCTAGATAGTTGTTCAATGTTAGGAGAACTTTTGATTAAGTAAATTTCTGATTGATTTTTGTGGAATTTATTCACATTTAATAAAGTATTATGAAGCATTAAAAATAAATAAATCTTAACGAATGCATTGGCTGAATATGCTAAAGCAATGAAATAAGGTTAAAATAAGTGACACGTGGGATAAGGTTTTACCCTAGGGGGGAGGATTAATTCTGGGAAAAGGGGAGTGGAGAGGGGTTGAAAAATGTTTGAGAAAGTTTTTTTGAGACCTGCACTTAGCGCAAATTATTATTTATAATATCACATTGATAAAAGAGATGGTTTAAACAATATTACCATAATTTCCAGAAATGCAATCCACGAGGACTCTTCTTTTTTTCCTACGCAATACTGAGGCAAATGGGGGGTTGAAACCCTTAACTCCCCCCCCCCCCCCCTTTGGTACTCCCTTGTTATAATAGACTACGTTATTGATGTTGTGTTGCATAAGATTTTTATATAAATATATGTATATTTTATTTTTATTTTTTTTTAATCATAAAAAGATACATGTATTACAAATAAGTTCTGTACAATAATTAGTTACATAATACATATTTGATGTACCCCCATAAATAAGCAGGGCTTGGGTGTATTGGGGGGGTGTTATCATAATAGTTTTATTTGACATTACTCATTTCAAATTTTCACTATAATTTTTAAGGTGATTTTTAAATTCTTTTACATTAGTATTCATGTTTCTAATTTTTTCTGGTAAGCAATTAAAAAAATTTAACACAGAGATATTTATGATTTAGCTGTCCTATTGTTTTTTTTTAATTTTGGAGTTGGGGTAATGACGTTTGTCTAAGATTTCTGTTATTTTAAAAGGGTTAATATAAAGCCATTTCAAGCAACGTTTCAATTCTGAATGACAGTGACACGAGTTTCCTTAACGAACAATGTTAATGTAAAGCCATTTCAAGCAACGTTTCAATTCTGAATGACAGTGACACGAGTTTCCTTAACGAACAATGTTAATGTAAAGCCATTTCAAGCAACGTTTCAATTCTGAATGACAGTCTGTGTTATGTTAATTTAAAGCCATTTTAAGCAGCATTTCAATCTGAGTGACAGTCTGACACAAGTTTCCTTAACGAACGGATTGCAATCTTTAGAGAACAGGCGCCGGGAATGCTCTCTCTTTTTTACCGATGTTTCGATTGATCCCTCGGCACCGGTGCATAGCCAGGAAACACGCTAAACGCGCGCCTTCAAATGTGCATGATTGACATTTGTCACATTTGAACGGGTCACTTCTACGACTTGTTCTTGAGTTCGACAGCTCGGTTGGCTTTTGTGTTTTCTACTTCCTACAACATGGGTTTGTCCAACACCCATGTTTACTCCTTCTTCTCCTCAAAAAGACCCTCCACACGGCATCTTCAAAGATGTTACAGGCCCTGAGGGAAGTTATTTTCCTTAGGGCCTCCTGTGGAGCTACTGTAAAAAGGGCGATACTGAGAATATTTCCCACTCTGAATAGTTTTGCCATGCAGGGATATCATTAATCCTGCCTCGCTGCCGTACATCAGGGCAGGTATCAGTTATCCATTGTGGACTGCTAGTTCGCACCCCAACTCCAGTAATTATTCATTTACTCGTTTTTACGCCCGTGGGGCTTTTACGTTTGGCATAATGTTAAGGATTAGTAAGAAACAACAGGTTAATAAAAATAATTTCTTACATTACAATGGTTTACAATTGGACAAATTTGAAGAAAATAAAATCATGAAATGAAACCAATGAAAAGTTCAAATTACCAGAAATAATACATTTACATAAAAAAAATGTTTCGGTATGTTTTCTACGTAGAAATTGTTACATTTAAAATTTCGATATTATTTGTTGGTTCACTTAACTATGTGAGTGAGAAATGGTGAGTTTGCTACATTATGTAATTTGTTTATGAATGGTGACGTTGAAATAGGTCCTTAAGGCGCCGCTTCCCCGCTCAAAAAGAAGAAGATGGAGAGATATGTAATTACGAATGTTGGAAAGAGCGCGCTAATATTTAAAATGATAAAATTAAAGCGAAAATTGTGAAAATGTTTAATAAAACATGACTTTTTTAAAATAGAGCAAAATCTCGTGGAAAGCGTCTTAAATATCATTTAAAAAACATTGTGAATTTTTTCACAACTATAACATGTAAAATAATAGAAACAGACGTGTTTTTAATCATTTTTGGAACATACTTTGTGATTTTTTTTTATCGAGGGAATTTCATATAATTTGCGTTTCGGCGTGGAACGCGTCTATCTTCAACAATAACAAATATTTTTTTAAGAGCTTAAAAACTTCAAATGTTTAAGGGAGATATGTAAGAAATCCACAGAAATTCGAGTAGCGGCGGCTTAAGCCTAGTGAATCAAGTAGGTACTCTTAAAATTACTACACAAAGGTATTAAAATATTTATTAAATTTTATCACTTATTACAAATAAATACACAATTTTGATCTATTCCTCTAAGGTGATCTAGTATTAATCATCCAAGTAGTTCTTTTCGGCACCAAATTTTTTTACTTCTCAAAAGTTTACTATCTCCTTCAAAATCAATGTTTCTGGAGGAAATAAATATCTTCCTTTAAAATAATAATAATCCCTCAAAGGCTTTTCAGGATTAATGGGAGTTTTCACTAATTGAAAGAAGAACTCCAACTTGAAGGATTAGGATTCAAAAGCGGCCGCTCTCAATCTGCCAGCACAACTTATTATGTGAAAATCTAAATCAAAAATCAAATCGATAAAGCCTCCTTAACAATACATTTTGCAAATCAAAGTTGAGACTCCTTAGATTGTACATTTTAAATTATTTGCATATTTCAAGAAGGGAAAGAAAAGAGTGTAAGTAGAGTATACGAAGCCAAAGTGAATAGGAGATTAAGTCGGGGGCGACTGTGAAAGATGTGGCGCATTTGAAACAATAATGCTAGATTTTTATTTCTAAATTTATGAGTAAAACATCAAATATTTGATTAAATGAAGACAATATTAGCGAAACTCAATCAAAAATCTGGAGACAGAAAAATCAAAAAAAGATATTGGCACCTCTGGGACTCGAACGCAGGACCTTCGGCTTTCCGGGTCGCTGCGCTACCAACTGAGGTAAGGTGTCGATATTCTTTTCGGTCATTTTTAACTGCATCATCGACTGAGAACTACCAAAATTATCTTTATTTTCTACCAACATTATCTTAATTTTTCTCAGCGAAACCGGTCGATAGTAAAAAAAAATTAAAATGAATAAATCGTGGTTACAAACAAAGTTTTTGTGTTATTTCAATTAATATTTCAAACCACAAAGTGACGGCTTTCTACCAAAATATGGATGTGTTAGATAATAATTTGAACTTAGCAAACTTCGAACGCCGTATGTGCCAACTATGTATTTATACCTATCTCATAAACTAATGTGAACAATTTTAAACATTTCCTACTTTCTGTCCACTTTTATATTTTATGCAACCTGTATTTTGTTTCTTATATAAAAATAACATAAATGTTACCTGTATTTTGTCAACGCTTATATTTTATGTAACCTGTAACCTGTATTTTGTTAAATCATTATTATTACAGTAATTAAAAAAAATACTGCATTCTATGTAAAAGTCCTATCAGCATTAAAATAAATAAACAAAAATAAATATAATTTCTCCAAACCAACAAAACCATCTCAAAAACAATTTGTTCTTCAAACTTTCTTTAGACATGTTAAGGTTAGATAGTTTAAAGTACCACGATTAATATTGGTTATTCCGATTTGACAGCCCATAGACGGATCTACCCTCAAACGAACTCTGGCGGCATAAAAAGTCAATGTCAAATGCGATCACTATTTCAAAAGTTCTTATAAATAAATTAAATATATTTTTTATTTGTTTCAGTGGTGAGTCCGTCCCCCGGCGAGTCCCACTACTCGCTCGAGCCCCCGGGCCCCGCCAGCCTGTGGGGCCCGGGGCCCCGCTGGGAAGGGGCCCCGCCACACTTCACGGCGCGCCAGGGACCCCCTAATGTGACTGCGCAGGTGGGGGACCACGTCAAACTTCATTGCGGGGTGGAAGACCTTGGCGATAAGACGGTACGTAGATTAGAAATAAGAACATCTTGCCAATAGAGATCCAAATTGATAGACGTGCCCACCGTCAGATAAAGTGGAAAAAAACCAAATTGACCGTCCCCCTTTCTGTAATGGATCCATCAGTGAATCTGACAGTATACAGGCAACTTGCATCATAAGTTAGTCAGTTCAACATCGTTAGTTCGTGAAAATTAAATCAGCTACGAATGAATAGTCTATTTTTCAATGGCGCAAATTGCTGACTGCGTAAAATCTATAACTTCCAAATAAGGTAAACAAAAGTTTAGGCTTTTTTCCAAAATTAAATATTTTGTCAACTATTTAGTTAGACAGCTTTTTTGTATCTTTGTATTTTTTTTCAATAAACATACAATTTGTATACGTTTATACCGTTTTGTAAAGGAAAATAAAATTAACTTTTCCTCACCACAAAGAGACAAGGCTCTTATGTTTGGTGAGGGTTTTCTAGCTTGATTATATAAAATCGTGTAAACAAGTAAATAATAAAGTATCACAAAAAATAACAAAACGATAAGTAAGAAAAACTCAAGATTTAACAATAAATAGATTCTACATTTGAAAAACATAATAGTTCAATTTGGGAGGCGGGTATGGGTACCGCCGCCCCGGGAACCTTTATTGGATAACCAACATCTCTGCCATAGGTCGCCCCAAGTGGTTCGCTACGTTTGGTGACTTAGCAGGGGTGCCCGGGTTCATGGGGTGAGGTTTGTCTAGGTCTTGGAGGCAGATGGCCAAGACACACTGAACCCCAGTTTCCTATCCACCCCTTAAACCCTTTTCCTTCCCAGAACTCTCCTTCCCTTCCTTTCCTTAAAAAACCCTCCACACAGCATCCCCAAAGATGACATAGGGCCTGAGGGAAATTATTTTCCTCAGGGCCTACTGTGTGGAGCTCATGTAAAAAAAAAAGTTATTAAAGATTAGGTCTCTTATAGTAGTGGTCCCCAACCTATGGTCCGGCGGACCGGTGCCAGTCCGTGGATCAAATGGTACATAAAATCAAAATTAATGAAAAAAAATCAAAACATAAACAATAAAAAAAGAAATAATTATCGACAAAAAAAAATACATTGGAACCTTTCATGATAGGCACCTCCCATAACGAGTAATTCACATAACGAGCAAAACAGATTGTGAAAAAAAACGCTTCCTTAACGAGCGACATTTCACATAACGCAAGGAGAAGTCCCACCTTTATGTCACCCACTTGTGAGCCGGGACTTCCGCGCCAGTTCATCAATCTCTGGTTAGCACTCATTCCGCTAGCTCGTTGGTATCGCATGTGATCATACATTTTTCCAAATTTGTGTTCAGACACTGTTTGTAATTTTTTTATTATTTGTAAATATGGACCACGAAAAAGGTTTTTCTCCACAGTGAGCAGCACGTGGATTTTACATTCACTTCACACATTTCAAAGTCACTTTAGAGAACATGAATAGTTGCAGTCGGAACATGAAAAAGGTTTTTCTCCACACTGTGATGCAGCTAGTGGACTTAAATATGTTTCTTTTGAGAGCATGAATAGTTACAATCGGAACATTAAAATGGTTTTTCCCCACTACCAGTAAGCTTGTGGTTTTTTTTAGCACATAAATAATTGCAATCGGAACATACAAAAGGTTTTCCTCCACCGTAGGACGGCTTGTAAACTTTTGAATTTTCCTTTAGAGAACATGAATAGTAGCAGTTCTTATATTCTGGGTGCAACGACTTCCTGCATACAGATTCTCTCTTAAATTAAAACTAGTTTCGAGATAAGCTTTTAATTCGAGGTGCCCAGTGCACACCGCATGTTGCTTAATTAATTTATAGTTAAGCTTGTGGAGTCTTAATGAGTGCAATTATAAATTTCTAGTTGTAGATTTTATGAAGTTAAATTGATTTTTAATGCGTAAATTAAAATATATTTTGTGTAAAATTGATTCAGTGACATCAAATTAAGGGCTTTAAAAACATAGTACTTAGGAGTTCTGATGAAGTAAAATTTTCAAAATTGCCTTTTTTGCTATGAGGGTTGTCTTTAGGGTGGAATCGCATGAGCTTCTCCATTCAATAATACCATATTGTGGATGAGATTGGGCTAATGCGAAATACATTTTAATTAGTTGTTCTTTATCTAAAATGTTTCTTATAGTTTTGAAAAATTAGTTTAGTTTATATATAAGGTCTACAACCACTAGGGCATCCCATTTTTTAACGGAAATGTGAATGGGCTTTTACAGTGTCCATCATCAGATCAAAAGAGTAGATTGTGTTGAAGTCTAGGTACAGAGATGATGTCGTGTTGGGCGCATTATTCCTGTTGGAGCCAGAATTTCAGTATAATGAAGTCAACATCGTGTCCAAAGTAAATACATTAAAGCTATTGTGACAAAGAAAGAAATGCACTCAGATTTTAAAACTTCAAATTAATGTAAAATATTATTTCAACAAAATTAGGTAAAAATGCTTTAGCAGATTAAAAGCAAAAACAACTGGAAAGAAAGCAAATGTTTGTCTTGTTGGACAAGTGACCGTACGATGATAAAACTATTATTGTAACTAAATACGTAGTAATTAATTAAATATGTAAGATTAATTATAGAACCGTGATATTTTTTTAATATCATAGGTTTTGATTTTGACATTTACAAAAATAACTATACTCGCGCCATCTACGAAAGAGAAGATTATGAATTCTTTTAAGTATCACCTTAATAAAAAATATGAATTTTATGGTGAGGTGTCCAAATCATGGAATTGTACTCTATTTGGCTACGGACTAATAACTCAACTTTTATTTTTTTCTCTCTTTTTGAGAGGCAGTTAGGGGCCATCCATAAATTACATCACACCTTAAGGGGGGGGGAGAGTAGAGAAGTGTGACAAAGGGTATGTGGGGGTCAAAAAATTATGAAATTCTAGGGGGGAGGGGGTCTCACAAATGTGACAGGGGGGGGGGGAAATCATGAAATTCGTGTGACGTAATTTATGGATGGCCCCTTATGGATACCGCCGCACCGGAAACCATTTATTGGATAACAAAAACCCCTGCCAAAGGTCGCTCCAAGTAGTGCGGTACGTTTGGTGGTTTGGATCACCTACCGCGTGGCGGACTGGAACGGGGAGTCTGATTGAGAGAGACCTAACTAGACCTCTCCAGTCGGATTCTCTCGATCTATCGCCTTGCACTGTAGGGGGAGGGATTTTTGGATATATTTTTCATACACCAAAAGATGGCACAGGCATGAGTGGAGCTATTGTAAAAAAAAATTATTTTGTGGTGACATTTTATATCATTAGATGCATTTGTATTTCTCTGCAATTTCTTCATCGATACAGTTAGAAACTTTGATGCCATTGTGTTTGTTTTTTTTTTTAATTAGTTACACTAAAATAAACTAGAATACGTTCGGACAGTGGTGTGTTGTGTACTATACTCCCCTTTATTATTATTTTTTTAATATAAAAAATATGATTGGTTAATATTCTTATATTCACCTAATTCGTATGGTGATATTTCACCAGATTATCCGTAGGATAACGTATATCAATAAATAAACAAATAAACATTCGCAATAGACACAAAACTCGGCAAACTTATTCGAATAGTAAAATCGGACGTCATAAATAAATAAACCGTAAATCGTAAATCGAAAACGTACATTATCCTAAACTAGGATAAGCTAGCAAGGGGATGAAGAAATACCCCCTTAGTATTGTACTCCCACGAGCAGTGGCGTTGAGAATTGAGAAAAAAAATCATCAAAAATGACACCGGAGATCCAAATTTCACTAGCATTTTTTTACTCCTGATAATGTCAGAAATCACTGGTTAAAATAAGTCAATTACGCCCCTTTTAACATTCTGTTTTTACATGAATCCTCATACTGAGTAGCATTTTAGAATATTTTTATATCTCGATTGTTCAAACTTCATCTATAGTCTGGACATCTGTAAAAAATGTATTTTTATAGATTTTTTTTGTTATTTATTTTGGGGTGTTTTGCCGTGTTGCGCTACCTCCTTCTTTAGCTAATGTGTGTGCACATCTGCCCTGATGACGGACACTGTAACTGTGATACTCGTCAGGGTGTAACTAAGATACTCATCAGGGAAGATATGTGCACATCTTCCATATCTGCCCTGAAGATGGACACTGTAACGCTGTCCAAAACGTTGGCTAAAGAAGGAAGAAGCGCAAGCGGCATAAGACCCCAAAAATAAATAACAAAAAAAAATCTATAAAAAACTAATTTTTTACAGGGAAATAATATAATATCAGGGATAAATTCATCTTTGGGGAAGCTGTTTGGAGGGTATTTTTAAAGAAAGGTAGAAGAGAAAGTTGTGGGAAGTAAAAGGGTATCACGGTGGGTTGAAATCTTGCCGTCAATGCATCCAGAAGCGACGTACATTTGAATCCATCCCCTCCTCTGCGGTGCAAGACTTGAAGATTTCTGCTGGAGCCCCTCTGTATCCAGAATCTCTTCATGTCTCCCTATCCGGCCCGCCACGCAGCTGGTGGACAGACGCACTCGCATATCTGAATAAACTTCTCACCACGAACCCGGTCACCCCTGCTTGATAACCAAACGTGATCTTTTTTTTTTACACGAGCTCCACAGAGAATATAATTTTCTTCAGGGCCTATTTCATCTTTGGGTACGCTGTGTGGAGGGTTTTTTTTAAGGAAAGGAAGGGGAGGAGAGTTCTGAGAAGGAAAAGGGTTTAAGGGGTGGGTAGGAATCTGGGGTTCAGTGTGTCCTGGTGCTGGTGGTCCTGGACAAACCTCACCCCATGAACCCGGGCACCCCTGCTAAATCACCAAACGTAGCGAACCACTTGGGATGACCTATGGCAGAGGTGTTGGTTATCCAATAAAGGTTCCCGGGGCGGCGGTACCCATTCCCGCCTTCCAAATTATAGCTATGACGGAAGTGTTGGTTTTCCAATAAATGGTTCCCGGATTAGTCATCTTTGGGGTCAGTCATCTTTAGGTAAGAACCCATACCCATAACTGCCACCGAAATTGGAAATTAACAACATCTATACTTGCATTATAAATGAGAAACTCCGTGCGTTTGTTTGTGACGCTTTCACGCATAAACCAATTAATCGATTTTTAAATTTTTTTCACCAATAGAAAGTTACATTATATGCGAGTAATATAGGATGTATATAATGGTAAGCTCTGGCGTAATAAAATTATAAATATTAATTTATTTATATTTATTATACGTTTTCTGTCGCTAACAAAAGCGAGTTATTGCTAAGGTCAGAAAACAAATCATTTCCGTGGAAACGATGTTGATATATTTCGTAGTTAATTTCTATCTATCAATCTATATAAATAAAAATTAATCTTCGAAATTTTTGTACGCGCATAATTTCGGAACGACTGCACCAAATTGGATAATTTTTTTTTTACTACTGATGAGCTCTGGCTTTATAAAATTTAGATGGCACGCGAGCTTTTTAAAAACTTTATGTACCGGGAATGAATGTATGGAATGCTGGAGGAGAGGGGGGGATAATTGATAAGTGCAAGCGCTACAGTAATTTCCCCTAATACCATACGAGCGAAGTCGCAGGCTTAAGCCACCGCTATCTGAATCTCACTGGAACATTTGAAGTTTTTAAGCTCTTAAAAAAATATATGTTATTTTTTAAGATAAAATCTATACAATTTCTGCGCCGAAACGCAAATTATATGAAATTTCCTTGATAGAAAAAAAATCGCAAAGTATGCTCCGATTTTTTTTATTTTCTAGCCTGTCTCTATTATTTGACAAGTTATATTATGTACGAAAAAATTCACAATGTTTCGTTGAACGTTGTTTTAGACAACCCCCACGAGATTTTTGCTCGTTTCTAAACGAGTCGTGTTTTATTAAACGTTTTCACAATTTTCGATCCACTTTTATCGTTTGAAATATTAGCGCGCTCTCTCCAACATTCGTAATTACATATCTCTCCATCTTCTTCTTTTCATGCTCGGATACGGGGCCTTAAGCTAGTTATAAATAAACCGGACAGTTCGATTCTAATCGAGTTAAAATAAAATTCGAGCTAAAATAAAGAATCGTTCATACTCACACATAACTAACTCGAGTACTGCATTGCTTAGATAAGGTTATTTGCATTTTCTGAACACAAAGGAATACTCATTTTATGCTATTTCAGCAAAAAATGGACGGTTGAATAGGGAGCTAAAAGGATTACGTTACAATCCCGAAATGTTTGCCAGAAAATGCATCATTCGATTAAAACTGCTGTTTACTTTATGTTGAAGTAAATGTAGGCAGTTTTTTGCTGAAAATCTAGTGTGTATTTTGTGCAGATTTTGTAATGTCACGATTAAAAAGTGTTGTGCTGTGTGAGAAAAGAATAATAATAATAATAATTAGACAATTTATAGAGTGGCGTTTTTGTGAAAAATCACCTCAAGGGCGCTATACAATTTATTTTGAATTCTTAGGATCTATCTAATTTTATTATTTACAAATAGATACAGAAACATACTTACCTGGCAGGTCACTTCCGATAAACACACTTTTTAGAAAGTTTATGCTTGGGGAAGATACGACTTTGCACGTGGAGGACATTATATTGAAAACACTGGACATTGCATAACTTTACCTTTGCTACCCTCATTACTGTTGATTTTACATTTACAAGAGGATTAATGCCGAAATTGAATAAATATTTATTTTGAAAGACTAGTGAATTTAGAGCTCTTTGGGACTGGGAATTTTCATAAAATGACCTTTACAAAGGCTTAAAATTAGAATTTGGTTATATTTTACACAATTAGTTATTTACAATGTCGTGAACGCAAAGGTGAAAGGTTTTTTAACTTATGGATACGACTGTTTGAAAAGATGAGTTTTAAGTTCAGCTCTAAATTCAGCTGAATCTGTGATCATTCAGTCCATTCCAGGCTTCAGGTCCTGAAACTCCGAAAGCACGCTCACCGAATTTAGTATCTGGTGTGCGTTTTGGTTCCTTCAACCTTCCGATAGCCGATATTGCTGCTGAACTGATTGTCGAGGATTGGAATTTTCTGGAATACACATTTCCGATAAGTAAGCCGGAGCCATTCCGTTAAGGGACTTAAATATCATCCAGCAGAGCTTGAACTGGATTTTTTCGGGACACTTGAGCCAATGAAGGTTTTGAAGAACTCTGTAAAATACATTATTGAGTTTATTTTTACAATAACGTTACAAATAAATAACAAAAATTATAATAATGTACTAATTGCATTATGAAATGATTGACGTTGGAACAAAGGTTGGAATAATTGAGGGGAAATTAATGACATATGAAAAAATCATCACCAAACCCCCGCAGGAAACAAGTACAGGCGACAAAAGAACATACGCAAGCGTAATTGATAAGGGAAAATCAATATTACCCAAAGAAAATCTACATACAATAAAAATAATTTCAACCAATAATGAAAACGCGGACCAAATAAAAGTAAACATTCAAAAACAGATAAGAGTCGGAAAACTGGGGATAGAAGTATCTGAAATAAAAAAATCAAATAAAAACCACGTAATCATCTCTTGCCCAAAGAAAGAAGATTCTGATAAAATAATTAAAGAAATCAACAAGAAGGAAAATAACAGCATAACCGCAACAGAAATTAAGAAGCGCAAGCCTAATGTTATCCTTAAAGGAATACACAAGGATTACAACGTAGAAGATTTTAATGAAGATTTTATAGAACAAAACGAAGATATTTACCAACTTATCAAAGACGATAGTAAACACATGCCCAAAATAATGGCAAATATAAAAAACAAAAGAAGCGAGAACTTATCCAACTACGTCCTAGAAACAACCGGTCAAATGAGAAAATTATTAATCGAAAAAGGAAGAATAAACCTGGGATTTATGCGGGTTCATGTAGGCGACTCAAACCCGTTGTCCCAATGCTACCATTGCTTGTGGTTCGAACATACTGCCAACAAGTGCCGAAAAAAAATGGAAAAACCCAGATGTCTCCACTGCGCACAAGATCATACACTATCGAACTGCCCGAATAAAACTCAACCACCGACGTGCTACAATTGTCTAACCTTTAATAAATCAAGAAATGTAAAAACAAATTCGGACCATCGAGCGAATGATAGCAAGTGCCACTACGTCAATAAAATGACAGAATCTGCTTACCAGAAAATTGACTTTAATTAAAATGTTATATTCTTTAAAAAAAACAAGTAAGAAATTAATATTTCAACTATATTTTGTTTACAGAGTATCAAAGTCGGCACCCTGTTTATTAGCGCCTGTTCAAATTCATAGTATGTACCTAAGAACTAGCAACTCCCAGTCGAGTGGCATTATTATTACTAAGTATATGATTATTATTGTTCCGCCCGACTATGAAGTTATTCATATAAACGAATTCTCAATTCCCTACAAAACGTACCTCCAAACATATTTATATACATACTCAATCATTTTACATAAGATACACGATTTCAAAGTAGGATGAATAATATTATTACGGACGAACTAGATAACACTTATAATATAAGAGAAAAGGTATGTAATAATGTTGATCAATGCAACCTTCTCTTCAAAAATATGACTAACTCATTAACCATTATGCACTTAAATATCAGAAGTATTTACAAAAACATAAATGAATTATTATGCACTCTTAGTCTATTGAAAACTGAACTCGACTGTATAGTTTTGACCGAGGCCCACCTTAATACAATAAATATTGATAGTATACAACAATTACCGAACTTTACATGTATTACCACGAAAATGCACATTAACAAGAATAGTGGCATAGTTATATACGTTAACCAAAAACACCAAGATATATCTTATAAAGAAATAAACATGACACTCACTAACTGCCTAGCATTACAAATAAAAGTAAATAAACAGATTTATCAGGTTATTGCTATATACCGAACCCACGGTTCGAAAACTCAACAATTTATAGAGCAAATTAAAGATTTAATTAATAAAAACAAATGTCAAAATACTATAGTAACGGGTGACTTCAATATAAATATAGGTTTAAATTCAAACAGTGTCGAAAAAAATGATCTACATAATACGATGGCTGAACTGAACTTCATTTCATGCATAAACGACTATACTAGAGTTGTGCCCCGACAAAACCCATCATGTATTGATCATATTTGGACAAAAGCTGACATAACTACACAATTAACACCTGTCATTTGGAAAACAAATATAACTGATCACTTTGCGTGTTTTTTAATTCTTGATTTTAAAAAAAAAATATCCTTTTCCTCAACTGCATTACAGCAGTATAATATAAAAACCATTAACACACAACTTCTAGAACAAAAATTAAAATCGGAAAAGTGGGAAGAAATATTAAATACCGAAGATGCCGAAAAATCTTCAATTAATTTCGAAAAAACACTTCGCGATCACATAATAAATGCAACTAAAGAAAATAACGTCAAACTAAAATCAAAACATAGAAAAATTAAACCTTGGATCACCCATGGAATAGTTACCTCAATTAGGAATAAAGAAAAACTATTTTATCAAACCCGTAAACAACCCAATGACTTTATTTTATTACAATTATATAAAAAATACAGAAATAATCTTACAAACTTGATTAAAAAAACAAAAGAAAATTACTTCAAAGAAAAAATTGAAGATTGTGGTGAAGATAACAAAAAAGTCTGGGCTACAATTAATAACATCATTGGCAAGGGTAATAAAAATAAACAAATAAATAAAATAACATATGACAATGAAACAATAGAGACAGTAAAAGAACCAACTAAAATTGCTAATATTTTCAACAACTACTTTGCAAAAGTCGGTGAGAACCTAGCCAAAAAAATTGACGCTGTCCAATCTAAAAAAACTTTCAGTACATCCACACAAACTTGCCAAAATATTTTCAAAAAGTTTGAAAAATGCACACAGATAGAAATAGAAAAAATAATAATGAACTTACGAGTGTCAGCGAGCCCTGGTTTCGACCATATCACAGTAAATTTACTTAAACAAATGAGACAACTAATATCAAAACCAATAGCACATATCATAAATAACAGCATGCAACAAGGAATTTACCCGAAAATATATAAAAATACAATAATAACTCCGATTTTCAAATCAGGAATTGCAACCGACATCTCAAACTACCGTCCCATATCTATTGTATCAAACGTAGCAAAAATATTTGAAAAAGTCGTAAAGTCACAATTAACTAAGCACATCACTTCAAATAAAATTATTAATGATAACCAATTCGGCTTCAGAGAAAATTTAGGCACGCAAGATGCAATCGCAAAAATAACCTCAAGAATATATAATGCTCTTGACTCGGGAAATAAATGTTTAAGTATATTCATTGATCTAAGAAAAGCTTTTGACAGTATATGCCACAAAAAACTAATCAAGAAATTAGGAAATATTGGAATTCAAGGAACAGTTATAGAATGGTTCAAAAGTTATCTACATGAAAGACACCAACACGTGAAAATTAACAATACATTGAGTGAACCCACCTATTCAGAATTTGGAATTCCTCAAGGGACAGTGTTAGGTCCAATATTGTTTATCATTTACGTGAATGAAATGCTTACAATACCGAAAATTGGAAAAATCATATCTTTCGCTGACGACACAGTCTTAATCATAGAAAAAAAAACTTGGGATGAAGCCTACCGAACCGCAAATGTAGAAATAAACAACTTAAAACAATGGCTGGATGACAACTATCTTTCCTTAAACTCTGACAAAACTTACTTCATGACATTTACACTATCAGACAAATTCCTTCCAATTATAAATTCCAATATAACTATTCATAGCTCTTGTAAAAATTATACTGACAACTGCAACTCATCTAAATGCACAAAAATTTCAAAAAAGAACTACATTAAATATTTAGGCATAATAATAGACCAACATATTAAATGGACAGAACATATTGCACAAACTATAAACAGAATACGTAAACTTTTTTACATATTCCTCAAACTAAGAAATATACTTCATAAATCTATACTACTGAAGGTTTACTATGCATTAGCCCAATCAGTTCTGCAATACGGAATAATAGGTTGGGGAGGAGCGTATAAAACCAACTTAGCCCCACTTGAAATAGTACATAGAAGACTTATCAAAATTATACTAAAAAAACCTTTAGACTATTCAACTCAAAAAATATTCGAAGAATTCAAAGTTTTACAAATAAACAGAATCTATCAAAAAAATGCATTACTCCAAATCCATAAAGACAAACTAACAATAAATTCATTTAGCACCAGGCCGAGAACAACAGGACAAATAATAATCCCTAAACTTAATACTACAACGGCCCAACACCACTACACATACTCAGCCATAAAATGCTTTAACGAACTCCCTAAAGATATTCAATCCGAAAAAAATTATAAAATTTTTAAGAAAAAAATTAAAATACATTTCACCAGTAGGTAATTTCATGTTTGTGTTATATTACGCCCACTTATATTTTCAATGTGTACACAGGTTTTATATTTTATAATTTAATTTAAAAAAAAAAAGTTTCTTCCTGAAATAGTGCACAGGTATATAATTTTACATACATGTTGTTTTTATTTTATTTTTTCATAAATACGCTCATGGTAGCATCAATTAAACATACATCAAAATATCAATTGTGTTAGTACTCCCTCCCTAAACACGAGAAATTCTCAATTAGAGAGGTATTATTACCACCGTTAAAAAATATTTGCATTACATGTACATAATTAAAAAAATAATTGTACTTATACCTAACTTTGTAAAATTGTAAAAATGGAATAAATAAATAAAAATAAAAAAAAAAAAAAAAAAAAAAAAATGGTAAGGGGAGGCGGTATGGGTACCGCCACCATTTGTTGAATTAACAGCACATCTGCCGTTGGGCGACCCCATAGTTTTCGCTATGTTTGCTGACTTAGCAAGAGTGCTAGGGTTCTTGGGGGGGGGGGTTAATCCAGGTCTTCGCGGTGGATACATGCGCTCACCAGCTGCGTCGCAATTCGGATAGGAAAAAACAGATTGAGGGAGACCTTTTGAATTCTCCAGCAGAAACCTCTTGGAACATCGTCTTGCACCGCAGTGGGAGGGATGGATTCATTCGTTCGTCACTCCTAGAGACACTGACCTCCAGATCCTACCCACATCCATACCCTTTCCTTCACAAAACTTCCTTTCTATGTTTTCATCAAAAGATCCTCCACACAGAATCCCCAAAGATGACATAAGCCATAAGATGTGGAGATGTGGATCAAAAAAAAATTTTTTTTTTCGTTTTTCGTAAACCCCCCTAACATTTCGCGGTATGAGCGTAGAACGCGCTGTACGTAGAAAAGCGTAATTTGTTTAGATAATATGCTGTCGTGACTGACCCACCTTGTTATTTTAACATGATAAATATAAACAAACATGCATCGGTAGGGACATCCCCCTTTATGTTTGTAGACAGAAGAAATTTCAGTGCAAAACCACATTAATAAATTTGAATGCTGTATTTCAACAGATCTCGGATTGTGTATTTTTAGGATTGCAGCAAGAATCATCCTTAAATGCCTCGGATGAAACTCGAAAATTTCGCGATGTTTTGACTTTGACGTAATATTTTGTGGGTTTATTTTATGCTTTCGTATATAATATTTACCGAAACACGTTCCTTGAACAATAAACTATGCATAAAAACAACATTACTTGCGTTTATTTGACAAATTGACACGTTTATCGATCTTTTCATGACCCGCGACGCTCACAGTTTGCCAGCTGAAATCGCGGGAGAAATAACATTTGGAAAGTCACAGAAATATTCACAGATAGTTAGTTATTCAAGTGGCTAGGTGTGTTTCTTATATCTGTTACGTCAAGAACAAGAATGCCACAAGCGATTCTGACCTTGTCCTTCATACATTTTCTTTATACATAAGGTTTAAAATCGCATTTCAAAAAGTTTTTTTTTTTAATTTTATTCGGCTATAGGGCACGCGCCGGCGCGTAATCGGCAAGCCACCGGTTTTAAATGTTTCTTATTTATTTAATTTAAGCTATGTAGCGCAGACCCTTAAAAAACAGGACATTACAATAAAGTTATTATTGGATTTGTAAAGCTGGACGTATTCAGTATTCAGCTGCACAATTCAACAGAAGTGAAACCTTCAGAAAACTAAAGTAAACAAGTGTGTGAAGGCTGTGGAGCACTGCACAAATAGGAGAATGATTATACTATCTCATTCTCTCGCAGGCTAAATCCTAGAGATGTATGTGTTTGTCTCTTCTAATGTCGCTATTTTTCGTTACATCTAGTTTCAAATCACAAAGGTGCTAAAGAAGTTTTCACTTCAAAATATTACGCGATCACAAATAATTGATTACATACTCGACTCGCTGTAGAGTGCTATTATAAGGTATACCTACTCATATTTTACCCTTGTCAAAGATTACAAAAATTTAGAGTCGATGCATTGCTTTTTTTTAACTGAAAAAATATTTTTAATTATTCATACATTCATTCCCGGTACCATTTCATAAAGTCAGAGCTCACTAGTTAGTAGTAAAAAAATAATAATCCAATTTGAAGCAGTCGTTCGGAAGTTATGCGCGAACAAACATTTCGTAGGTTATTTTTATTTATATAGATATTAATTACGTTGCCTTAAATAAAATTTCCGGCAAATATATCAACATCGTTTCCACGGCAATGATTTATTTTCTGACGTTAGCCATAACTCGCTTTTGTTAGCGACAGAAAATGTATAATAAATATAATAAATTAATATTTTTAATTTTATTACGCCAGAGCTTACCATTATATGTATATACACTTTATTACTCGCATATAATGTAGCTTACTAACGCCACACTACTGCAAATATCTGTAAAATAAATCATACATAGACAGAAAACAATTTGCATACGATCTAAACCATATAAAATAAATAAAAAAATAGAATCACGTCAAATTTAATTCCTTAAATAGATTTGACAGGATTTACTATTTTCTGTACATCATTTCTTCCTTCAGTATATGATAACTCTCTTTCAAATATATACCCACATCTC
The DNA here is from genome assembly GCA_936435175.1 of Glyphotaelius pellucidus. Taxonomy (NCBI): domain Eukaryota; kingdom Metazoa; phylum Arthropoda; class Insecta; order Trichoptera; family Limnephilidae; genus Glyphotaelius; species Glyphotaelius pellucidus. The sequence goes on along the minus strand of OW386558.1, from coordinate 26,484,642 downwards.
CAACCACCTTTATATTATTATTGTACTCAAATGAATATGTAGCATTTATATTCTTTATAACTACCAAATATGTTCTTAAATATATTAATTTATGTACCTCTATGCCTGTCTCAACACAGGTATATCCCAGTTAGATAGGCCAAAAACCTAATGTAAACATACTGTTTATAGATAAATAAATAAAAAATTTAAAAAAAGCTTTCTATTGGTGAAATAATTTTTAGAATCTGTTTATTGGTGTATGCGTGAAAGCGTAACAAACAAACACACGCAGTTTCGCATTTATAATATTAGCATAGAAGTAAGGATTTGCTTTTGTTTACATTTTTCTTTGGATGAGTTATTGAGTTTTTGGGTTATTGTGCCGCGTTGCTCCTCCTGCGCCGTGTCCACCATCAGGGCAAATGTGTAAATTGTGGCGAAGCGCACGTAGCACGCACGTATGTTCAATTTGGGTACCGCCGCTCCGCTTACTTACCACTTTGTACCTTGAATTTATAAAACAATGGCGAGTCTAGATGTAATGTACATATAACGTAATTGGTAATAATGTTGTATTATTTTAGGTTTCTTGGGTGAAGCGGCACGGCCAAAGCTTTGAACTTCTCACCTTTGGCCACTTGACCTACAGCAGTGAAGACAGGTAAATATATTGTATATACATACTAGCGAGTTCCTGGCATGCGTTGCAATGCCACTGATAAAGAAATTGTTTCTCCCTGCGTGCTTTTCCCAATCATCTCTTCCTTTCGCCTTCCCTTCCTCTCCCATGTCCCCTTCCCCATACACGTTCCCCCTCCACCTTCCCCGCCTTTCCTGTCACGCAATCCCCTCCCCTCTCCCGTTTTCAATATATTCAGTCCCACTACATTCAGATCTTCAAATGGCTCGCCAGATTTTCAAACAGCTACTTATTGCAATTTTTTTTAGAAATGTTCAATTACAAACCTTCATTTTCGTTTATTATAAGAACAATCAATCAAATTTCGCACCTAAAGTAGGTACCTTTTTAAAATAAATATATTTTTTATTAGATTCAAGTATTCGATTTTGGTAAGTGCCATAAGTGAGAACTTAGAACAAATTCATTAGTTTAAAGAGTTTTGAAAATTTAATTTTGTTTTAACAGTCGATGGTTTGCAAAATGTTAAGTATCTTAAGTATCATTAAAAGAAACATTGTGAATTTTTTTTACAAATATAACTTTTTAAATAATAGAAATAGACTTTTTTTTAATAATTTTTGGAGCATACTTTGCGATTTTTTTCTATCGAGGTAATTTCGTACAATTTGCGTTTCGGCGTGGAACGTATCTAGATATTATCTTCAAAAGTAACATTTATTTTTTAAGAGCTTAAAAACTTCAAATGTTTAAGGGAGATATGTAAGAAATCGGTAGAAATTCAAGTAGCGGCGGCTTAAGGTTGCGATATTGACAGGTTTTTCCGACGATAGCCGACCTCTGATTGTACAGGGAATTTGAATAATAAAGACATGGTATTTCTGTGCCTAGAGGTTCTGATGATCTTGGTGAATTTGCGTTGCTACTAAAGATTTACCCATTTTACTAATATGGCAGTACAACATTATTCTTCATAATATGTGCTTAATGATGGGCGTTAATAAATAAGTTCATTAAAGCCATTAATTTCTATATTTACATCAATTTTGTAATGGCTTTGAAACACAAATTAACATCAAAAAGCTCTTAAAGCAGATTTCAATAATTAGTTAAGAGGGTTGTTATTCTTTTTAACCTAAGTATATTACTTTTACCACTCTGTCACATTTTGTTTTTACTATAAATGGATTCTCTCTGGATCTCAGAGGTGAAATTGTAGCAAGGGGGAAGGAGGCCTAAAATGCCTATTGGGGGTGATAACAACGAGCTGCGTGTATACCTATTTCGAATTAAAACCCACGTGACAGAATTAACGTACGACATAAAAGTTGTAGGAGACAAGTTTTTGAGATTTTTAAAAAATATTTTATTAAACAACATTAAAAATACTAATCGCTGTTACTTGAAAGGTGGAAAGATGGAGTTTAAAAGTCATTTTATATCGTCATATCATTTTTTGTAACATTGTAGAATATACGCAAGTCAAGGTGGCAGATGACAACTGTGATTTGAATGAAATACATTTCTATCACGAGGAGTTACAACTCTGTAACGTAATTTTTACTACAAAAATATAAGCATATTTTTTTTTACACGCACACAATCGTTACGTCTTTAGTACAGTAGATTTTAAAGTAATTATAAAATAATGATATTGGTAATTCTTTTGAATTTTTCTCCACTAACTGGTGGAGACAACTTTATGTAGGTTAAAAAGAAGAATGACCCAAGAACAAAACACGTTAACCCATTGAGTCTAGTTATTGGGTTTTTGGAACAACTCGTAAAGTTTCATAGATATCGTTGTGCCTCCCTTGTTATGGTTAGGAATATGTTCTTAACTGTTTTAGAAAGAGAAAATACCGCTAAATCTATGTTTACTTTATATTCAAATCTAAAAGTTAATCACAAAATAATTTAAATGTACACCTAAACAAAGTTTCCGACCGCAATTTGAAAAAAAAATTACGAAACTTTGTGAATTTTTCATTCATAATAAATTAAGAAGTGCAAAAACGGGCGGTCCGTTTATTAGATTCTCCTAACTTAATAAGTGGATTGCAATCTTTAGAGCACAGGCGTATCAGGTGGGAATGCTGTCCTTATTCTACCGGTATTACAATGGAAGATGAGGATCTAGCGTCATTTATCACCTCGGCACCGGTGCACAGTCGGAAAATATGTCAAACACGCGCCCAACACATGAACACGGCTGACATTTGTCGCGTGTCAATAGATCGTTTTTACGACCTTGAGTTTTTCGTTCTTGAGTCCAACAGCTCGATTGTGGAACGACTTGCCGGCCTCTGTATTTCCTCCCTCATACGAGTCTCATGGGTCTCTTCAAGACCCATGTTCACTCCTTCCTCTCCTCAAAAATACCCTCCACACAGCATCTTCAAAGATGATATAGGCCCTGAGGGAACTTATTTACCTCAGGGCCTACTGTGTGGAGTTAATGTAAAAAATATTAAAATGTATATTTTTACATGAATCGACCAAAACTGAGTTTACAATAACGTTTGCCCGAAAAATTATGTGTACATATTTTTTTCTTCTTTATCAGTAATTTAAGTGAGAAAAACAAAAGTTGAGCCATTTTTAAAACTTTTTTATGTTTGCATGCAAAAATTTTACATTTAAAAAATTATATGTTTATTTGTTATTATAAAATTTGGAGGTGATATTTCATCACCTTTACATATTATTATTATTGCTGTTGTGGAGTGAGAATAGATTTCTGACTCTGAATAGGGTATATGCAGTATATGTATATATTCACATATCTGAACGACAGAGTAAGGAAACTTACATACATATTTAGATGTTTAAGAGATATTTTAAAAGAAAAATTACTTAGAACCACATACTTCGCTTTCTGTCAATCAATTATACAATACGGCATTATAGGATGGGGCGGTACATATAAAAATCTAACACAATCAATTTACGTATCACAAAAACTAATAATAAAAACAATTTAAAAAAAACCCTATACATATTCGTCAGAACTTTTATTCAAACAATTTAAGGTCAGAAAATTAAATGCATTATACTTCTACCACGCAACATTACAAATTTATAAAGATGATATCAAAATAAAGTAACACCCTTTAAAAATAACAGAAATCTCAGACAAACGTCAATACTTCCAATTCTTAAATGTAAAAAAACAAAAGGACAGCAAAATCATAAATATCTCGGTGTCAAATTTTTTAATTCCTTACCAGAAAAAATTAGAAACATGTACACTAACATAAAAGAATTTAAAACAAACCTTAAAAATTATAGTGAAAATATGAAATGAGTTATACCCTTCGACCAAGTATATCTAGGTCAACGGTTATACCAAATAAAACTATTATGATAACACCCCCCCCATACACAAGCCCTGCTTATTTACATCAAATATATATATTATGTAACTAATTATTATATTGAATCTTTTTAAAATACATGTATCTATTTATGATTCATAATAAATAAAAAAAATAAAAAATAAAAAAATGTAATACAGTGTTTTCAATGCATTTAATATATGTAAAAAAATTAACTAAACTCGAATATCTTACTCAAAACCCACAAAAAAAATTATTGAATTAATTAATTCACTTTTAAAGTTGTATGAAAATTCAAATATCAAAAACGAGTCATGATTGACTAGTGGAGTTGTGACGTCACAACGCACCACCGAGTCCCACATCAAGTTGTTTTTGCTCCAGTTGTTTGAATTTGAATAAGCTTGAGAGTCATAATCGTTTAGTTACGCATCCTTAACCCATTCGTTTTTATAAAACATATATTTAAATACATACTATCATGACAGACAGTGGTTTTCATAAAAGGACAGTCTGATAATTTTTCAAAAGTCGACGCGATTATGGTGGCAGTTGTTTAAAGTACGTTTCATCGCACTACATCGCTTTACAGATAATAACATCATTTGGGACGTTTATAAATAGTTTGTTTGGTGTTAACACTAGAAAGACCAGAGCAGTCATTTTGACGGCAGCCCGAAGTAATTTGAAGATACAATGCTTAATAATTGTTGTATTGGTATGAAATTTTTTTACATTTCATGATTTATGGTTTTACAACTATGGTGAAAAAAACAGGTACGTGTCTTTTATACTTTTTGAGATATATTGAATTATACCTACAAAGACCGCCGCCGTCAATGTGACTGTTTGGGCCGTAAGGCTGGGTTTGTTTATAATCTTCTTTACCCAAGTTTACAACATACCCATTCCTCCTCGTTTATGATAGTACTAATATGTTTGTCTCTGTCTTTCGGTATCGCGTATCATTCGAACTCGATCTGCATGTTAATTGGTCACTGTCACATAATTTATAAAAAGACCAAAAAAATATATTTCTCGCCCAAATTTATTTTATGACTTGTTTGAGAAGGATAGAGTATACAAATAACAGAGCTGATCCAGTTGCATTAGCTCCTGAAGATCTGACAGAACCATTTATTGGATAGCAAACACGTCCGCCATAGGTCACCCCAAGAGGTTTGCTATGTTTTGTGACTTAGCAGAGGCGCCCGGGTTCATAAGGTTAGGTTTAACCGGATCTTTGCGGCAGATGCGTCTGCCAAACAACTGCGTGGCAGACCAGATCAGCAGAGATGATTTTTTGACTTCGCTAGCAGGGCTATCGGAAAATAGCCTTGCACCGCAGTGGTGGGGATGGATTCATACGTCCACCACTCTTAAGCACTCCCAGTTTCCTACCCACCCCTCATATCTCATTTCCTTCCCAGATTTTATTATTCTTCCTTTCCCTTTAGGTACCCTCCACACAGCATCCCCAAAGATGACAAATGCCCTGAGTGGAATAATTTTTTGTGGAGTTGCCCTGAGGGCTTTTTTGTGGAGTTTATGTAAATGAAAAAGGAACGCAACCGAAAAATTAAACTTCTGAAAGACGACAGTGCTAAATTAATAAAAGAATGTAAGAAAAACCAAATAAATGCACATGTGATAATTGTAAGAAACCCGTTTGCGGAGAGTGCATTCGATTTTATAAAAAAAAGTAACTTAAATCGAAATTGTACAAACATAACATATGCTTGTACCAAAATTAGAGCATTTTGCACTCACATGTTTTTTTTTCAGGAAATCCTGAAGAAAAATAAGCCCTTAGGGCCTATGTCATCTTTGGGGATGCTGTGTACATTTATTTGTGCATTGGTGTTTTCAGAGAAAGGAAGGAGAGGAAGTTCTAGGAAGGAAAAAAGTGTGAGGGGTGAATAGGAAAAATTGGTACATGTATCCAGTAGTGACGGACGAATGAATCCATCCCTCCTACTGCGGTGCAAGGCGACGGGTCAAGAGAGATCCTGCTGGAGAGGTCCAGATTAGGTCTCATTCAACAAGCGTCTCCCGACCCGGTCCGCTACGCAGTAGGTGGGCAAACGTATTCGCCACCTAGGCCATACAAACCTACCCCAATGAACCCGGATACCCCCGCTAAGTCATCAAACGTAGCGAACCACTTGGAGTGTCCTGTGGCAGAGGTGTTGGTTATCCAATAGATGATTCCCGGGGCGGAGGTACCCATATCCGCCTGTCAATTTGAAAAAAAGTGATCAGCCGTCAAATTGACGGTCGTGGTCTTTATAGGTATGGAACAGTACCCGGTCTTTCTAGTGTTAAAGATGTTGTATTTGTACACTTTGGTACAATACAGTATTTATAAATGGTATTTACGGTAATTTTCTTCGACAAACAAATGATCAACTGAAGACTGATTACTAATGGCAGCTGTCAAGGTGCGCAGTGACGTCACAAGCCAAAACCGCGGGCAGAAGGCGTTTTAGCCCTAATTTGAAATGTGAATATTCAAAACGTTGTTGAAGAACTATTACTATCGTAAAAAAAAATATTTGAATATTCCAGTTTGTAATTTTATTCTTTAATTTTTGGTAAAAAAAAAAAAAAAAGTGATTGTACCTTATACTTCATATTGGAAATTTAGTGAGCAGGTTATTATAGTTTATATTGTGTTTTTATATCTTTTTTTTTAATAATTTTTATATTTTTGTTAAGTTCTTACGGGTACAGGACCCTTACTTTTTTGTTTTACTTTTTAATTATGTGAAAATCTGTCATTGGATATTATGTATATTATTATTGTTATTATTATAAGTGTAAAATATCTGTTGATTTTCCATAATAAATAAAATAAAATAAAACAGTTTTTAGTTTTCGGATACAATCAGGAATATTACATTTATTTGAATTTTATTGCGAAACGGAAATATTTTGATCCTCTGACAAAATACGGTCGAGGCCTGAGGGGTAAGGTAATTATAAAAATGTAATTTTCACATTTATAATGCTCGGTTCTGTTATTAATTTTCTACAAAAAAAATTATCACGACAAACAATTTGTTTATTTAATTAATTTCTTGACTTGGACCGGTATCACAAAATACGTTGTTCTTTTTCAAGCATCCCTTAGGAGAGATTTATAGGGCGGGTCATAACTGAAAATACCATAAATGAAATTGCTCCAATATTTCACAACTAAAACGGTTTATCCTCAAGTTAAGTTATAGCATAATGACTACCAAAGGGCGTGGTTCCTTGACTGTTGATCCCCCGATAGCTGGCCTCCGGCATAAGTATATAAAATATGCAGTCTGTTTAGGGAAAATACTGTAGACCTACTTACATAAAATATAACTGAGTTTCCCCGAAGGGATGTATCACCGAATAGCAATAGTGTAAAACATATTTTCGTTCAAATTCATCAAGGAACAACTTGTCTGATATATATTCTGCACATACTAACGTATAAATACAAAATTGACACTGTAAATAAATTAGTTTAATATCCATAACAACTAATTATTAAAGATGTTTTTAAAGTCGATTGTAGATTAAAAATTGGTAAATAATGTACAAAACTTTATAATTATTGAAGCATTTTAGAGCGATTGCGGGTACATCGAAGGACCTTGAATGATGCGTGTTTTATGTGTGTGAAGACCACTGCACAATGCAGATAATATGCACATAAAGGAAAGGATAAAAGGACTTACTGTGCTGGTACTTTCTTCTATCCTGGCTGGGTTTATTACGCACTTGTGGCGGAATATTTTTGTATAATAGTAGTTTGCGATGTACTTTTTGCAGCTGCGGACTTCAAACCGACGGAGAGCGAATAGCGGAATTGGAATAGGAATTAATGCGGATATGTCAATGCGGCAAGGGTCGATTAATGACTGATGTGGGTAAAGCAAAAATGATGGGTCTAAAGGGAAAGGTACGAGGGATATGTAACAATACTAACTACAAGGTAAGTGTAGCTATGTATTGTGTAAATGCCCAATCAATTATAATTTCGAAGGCCAACTATTGGGTTGCCAAGTGGCATAACTCACTAACATTTTTAAACCTATTTTTTTTTTTTTTTGAAAAATCCTGTCAATTTTTTAACATAAATTTGGGGTTCCCAATTTACCAACCTATTCAATGACTGTAAGATTAAGGACTTAAGAAAATTAAGAACATTTTATTCGTTCGCGATTGATTCTTGAGAATTTTTTAATCCGCTTTCAGTCCCGCGTTTCATTAATTGTCCAATAATATGTGTACATTTGTAGGTAGATAAATACATTGAGAGGAATTTAAATTAGGATTTCAGGACAATTACCCATCGGAATTGATTTTTTTTTTAATAAAAATAAAGTAGTAAATTTCCATTACGGTTGTTAGCTGATTTTTTTATTACTAGCTGGTCCCGGCACGCGTTGCAATGCCATATTCAAAGAAATAAATTGTTTCTCTCTGTATTTCCTTTCCCATGCGTCCCCGTCCCCGTTCCCTTCCCGTGTCCCCCTCCCCTCCCGCGTTCCCCTTCCACCTTTCCCGCTTTTCCTCTCCCCCCTCCCACGTTCCATATATTCAATCCCAGTACATTTAGTTTTCGAACAGCTCGCTTGCCACCTATTACAAATTTTTTAATTCAAATTTTAATTTTTAACATATTTCACAACAAATTCATATTTGTACATTATAAGAACAATCAATATTATAAGAACAAACAATCACAATTGGTATCTAACATAGGTGCCTATTTAAAATATCTATAATTCTTGATTCGAAATATTACGTAAGTACTTCAAATTAATTCGTTAATTAATACATAATTCGAGCGGTCAGTAGCTGAGTGCACATCGCGTTTGAGTCTCACCGGGGCGTCCCGTGTTCGATTCTTTGGCTGGCTAAGTCAAAATTTTCGGCTTACTGCGGTGGCATAAGAGATTTACGAACATTGTTGGGTTATTCGTAATGGTATTTGAAAGAAAGAATACGAAAACAATGTGCAACATAGTTGTGAATGACGAATACTTGGAGCAGGTGGATGAGTCTGTGTATTTGGGAAGTATGTTTACGAGAGATGGGAAGACTGATAGAGATATCGAAAGAAGGGTAAATGCCGGTAACTCCATTAATGGAGGACTGAACGCCGTTGGCGGCAATAAAAAATTGTCAAAAGAAGCGAAGCTAGCCGTCCATAATGGAGTGCTGGTACCTACCCTGATGTATGGCAGTGAGGCATGGAACTGGCAGTATATATTCATAGTTTATATTTCTATCTATATTAATTTATAGTTATTGTTTTATATTTTAGCAGGAGTAGTTCAAGACAAGAGCGCGGTGTATAATCGTATTGTCGTATAATATAATATGTTCTGAATTCATGTTTTAATTCAGTGATAATATCATGTTTGACATAATTTATTATACATTATAGTTACAATGCGTAAAAAAATCAAATGGACAATTTCATACATAAATTATATCTAATTTTGTAAATTTTAATATAGTTTCTCCCATAAGTGTACTATGTATTAAAAGTTCAAACTTCTAAACACATAACCTAACATAATTTCTTATCTATATTTTGTAAATCTTATTGTAATTCCTCCATCTTGTTATCAGGTACATGTTACACATCTCAATGCTACTAACATACCTACTTATCTCATACTCTGTAAATCTTAATATATTATATGTTACCAGGTTAATTCGGTAAATCCGATTATAATATATGCTACCAGATTACCTGGTATATGGTAAAATGTATGTGTACTTATATTTATATTATTATATATATTTTCTTTATTACACAGCTTAGTTTCAGAGAAAAATGAAACTTTTTTTTGTTTTTGTTTTTGTTATGAAATTATGTACATTTCAGGAATAATATGAACTAAACATGTCAATTTGTCTGTCCTGGAACGGGAAACTTTGCTAGTTGGACAGGCGAAGCTCCTTATATGTAATTTGTACTTTCATTTGTATCTATCTATAAATAAATAAATAAATTATTTCTGGAAGTGGAAAAATGCATGTTTATTTAACTTTACTTTACCAGAACACATAAGAAAGGATTTAGTGGAGAAGGCATGGATTGATGTTGGAAAAAAGTCATTTGAAATCGCTTGACATCGTGTTAACTCCACGGCTGCACGTGAAAAATAATCAAGTTCAGTATATTTCGGGTAGCGCCGTGTACAGAAACCAGCTTTAAAAAGTAGTATATCTGCAGGGTACTTGTGGTTGTGTCACAATCACATAGTTTGTAAGTATCTCCATGAACGGAGGGCCTTAGACAAAAAGTATGTATCGACCAGTGCAACTTTCATTGAATTATTTTATCCTAACTTGATTATTGGCTTTTAGTCCTAATTTTTATATCCTTGCATACTAGTCTGCTTATCGAATGAATAGAATAATTAATAATGATCCTCATTTGCAGATATTCCCTGATCTTCGTGGAGCCAAACGATTGGATCCTGCTGGTGAAGTTAGTTCAGCCCAAAGACGCCGGCCTCTACGAGTGCCAAGTGTCCTCCCATCCACCCCTTGCCAGGTGTACCTACCTCATTGTACTGGGTGAGTTTTTATTTTTATCAAGTTTAATTTTTAGAACTTCATATTAATTTTAATTTCTTTTATATATTTTCAATAATATTTATTTATTAATAAACGCCCTTTTTCGGGGCTTTTACATATATAGCATAGTTAGAAAAATACATTTTTATTGTACATAACTGAACTGCCTCAATAACAATATTTAAAATTTGTTTTTGAAGATGTCCTCTGACTTGGTATAATTGTTTTCCTACATAAGTATTCTTGGCAAAGAGGAGTACATATGGTACTAAGTCCCAGAATTTCTGCACTGAAATAAATCCTGACTTCTAGTATTACGAAGTGGAATTCGGAAGCTTATCAATTCAAGCAATACCGGACTATCAACTAAATCATTTAGAATTTTAGTCAATGAAAATTCTTCCGACTGGCAATTTGAGCATATTCATATCAATTAAAATAGTTCAACATAATTGCTGGAATCCCCATTTAAAATTAAAAAAAACGTAATAATTTGTTACATATTCTTGCAACAGCTTTTACACGTATATTATAATGAGGGTTCCAGATGGGAGAATTATACTCTAGTTGACTTCTAACATAGGCAAAATATAACAGTTAAATACATTTTATATTGTTAAAATTTCTAGTTAGCCTAGTTATAAATCCCAACATTTTAAAGCCATTATTAGAGATTTCTGTTATGGGGATAACAAATTAATGAAAAAACGATGAGATAAAATAGGAGATAGCATAATGGGCTTGTGTGCTCACGGAAACTATCTTTAAACCGTCTCCGCTTTATGATAAATATAATATGGGAATGCACGACGAGCATCACAAAGACTTGCTCTTGGAGCAAACAAAGTTTCCACTCGAGAAGAAGTGAAGCGCTTCCAAGTAATGGCGCATAAAATTTTGCATAATTGATTGATAGTCCATTGCTACTGGTAAGCTTTTAGTTGTTTGCACCAAACAACTACTGCCAGGGGCGGCGCCACGATCTTTTCTGAATGTCCGATGGCAGAACAGACATGTAGGCGCTTTAATTATTGCCACTTTTGCGTAACGGCGACGGTACGAAAAGCAAACATACGTTCCTTTTAACGGTAATGCTGCATCTCTGTATTACACATTAAATAATGGTGAGACAAAATATGAGACATACAATTTACGTTTGTCTGTGTACTCAAAAGGAAAAAGTAGTCCTTTTACATGAGCTCCACACAGGAGGCCCAGAGGAAAATAATCTCCTTCAGGGCCTTTGTCATCTTTGGGGATTCTGTGTGGCGGGTTTTTTTAAGGAAAGGAAATGGAGGAGAATTCTGGGAAGGAAAAGGGTTTAAGGGGTGTGTAGGAATCTGGGGTTCAGTGTGTCCTGGTCATCCGCCTCCAAGACCGAGACAAACCTCACCCCATGAGCCCGGGCACCTCTGCTAAATCACCAAACGTAGCGAACCACTTGGGGTGACCTATGGCAGAGGTATTGGTTATCCAATAAAGGTTCCCTGGGCGGCGGTATCCATTCCCGCCTCCCAAATTGTCCTAGGTAGTCGTTGGTAGGAAACAGACATACATACATTGTGTGTCTCATCTTTTGTCACACCACTACTTAATGTGTAAGAAAGAGTTGTAAATAATATTGCAGCTCTTCTGTTTCATCAGAAGGAAAAAGTAGTACTTTGGAGGAAACCGACGTACACGCATTGTGTGTCTCATGTTTTGCCTCATCATTACTTAATGTGTAAGAAAGAGCTGTAAATAATGCTGCAGCTCTTCTGTGTCATCCGAGGGAAAAAGTAGTACTTTGGAGGAAACCGAGATACGCACATTGTGTGTCTCATCTTTTGCCTCATCATTACTTAATGTGTAAGAAAGAGCTGTAAGTAATTATGCAGCTCTTCTGTTACATCAGAAGAAAAGAGTAGTACTTTGGAGGAAACCGACGTACACGCATTGTGTGTCTCATGTTTTGCCTCATCATTACTTAATGTGTAAGAAAGAGCTGTAAGTAATTATGCAGCTCTTCTGTTACATCAGAAGAAAAGAGTAGTACTTTGGAGGAAACCGACGTACACGCATTGTGTGTCTCATGTTTTGCCTCATCATTACTTAATGTGTAAGAAAGAGCTGTAAATAATGCTGCAGCTCTTCTGTTTCATCAGAGGGAAAAAGTAGTACTTTGGAGGAAACCGACGTACACGCATTGTGAGTCTCATGTTTTGCCTCATCATTACTTAATGTGTAAGAAAGAGCTGTAAATAATGCTGCAGCTCTTCTGTTTCATCAGAGGGAAAAAGTAGTACTTTGGAGGAAACCGACGTACACGCATTGTGTGTCTCATGTTTTGCCTCATCATTACTTAATGTGTAAGAAAGAGCTGTAAATAATGCTGCAGCTCTTCTGTTTCATCAGAGGGAAAAAGTAGTACTTTGGAGGAAACCGACGTACACGCATTGTGAGTCTCATGTTTTGCCTCATCATTACTTAATGTGTAAGAAAGAGCTGTAAATAATGCTGCAGCTCTTCTGTTTCATCAGAGGGAAAAAGTAGTACTTTGGAGGAAACCGACGTACACGCATTGTGTGTCTCATGTTTTGCCTCATCATTACTTAATGTGTAAGAAAGAGCTGTAAATAATGCTGCAGCTCTTCTGTTTCATCAGAGGGAAAAAGTAGTACTTTGGAGGAAACCGACGTACACGCATTGTGTGTCTCATGTTTTGCCTCATCATTACTTAATGTGTAAGAAAGAGCTGTAAATAATGCTGCAGCTCTTCTGTTTCATCAGAGGGAAAAAGTAGTACTTTGGAGGAAACCGAGATACGCACATTGTGTGTCTCATCTTTTGCCTCATCATTACTTAATGTGTAAGAAAGAGCTGTAAGTAATTATGCAGCTCTTCTGTTACATCAGAAGAAAAGAGTAGTACTTTGGAGGAAACCGACGTACACGCATTGTGTGTCTCATGTTTTGCCTCATCATTACTTAATGTGTAAGAAAGAGCTGTAAGTAATTATGCAGCTCTTCTGTTACATCAGAAGAAAAGAGTAGTACTTTGGAGGAAACCGACGTACACGCATTGTGTGTCTCATGTTTTGCCTCATCATTACTTAATGTGTAAGAAAGAGCTGTAAATAATGCTGCAGCTCTTCTGTTTCATCAGAGGGAAAAAGTAGTACTTTGGAGGAAACCGACGTACACGCATTGTGAGTCTCATGTTTTGCCTCATCATTACTTAATGTGTAAGAAAGAGCTGTAAATAATGCTGCAGCTCTTCTGTTTCATCAGAGGGAAAAAGTAGTACTTTGGAGGAAACCGACGTACACGCATTGTGAGTCTCATGTTTCGCCTCATCATTACTTAATGTGTAAGAAAGAGCTGTAAATAATGCTGCAGCTCTTCTGTTTCATCAGAGGGAAAAAGTAGTACTTTGGAGGAAACCGACGTACACGCATTGTGTGTCTCATGTTTTGCCTCATCATTACTTAATGTGTAAGAAAGAGCTGTAAATAATGCTGCAGCTCTTCTGTTTCATCAGAGGGAAAAAGTAGTACTTTGGAGGAAACCGACGTACACGCATTGTGAGTCTCATGTTTTGCCTCATCATTACTTAATGTGTAAGAAAGAGCTGTAAATAATGCTGCAGCTCTTCTGTTTCATCAGAGGGAAAAAGTAGTACTTTGGAGGAAACCGACGTACACGCATTGTGTGTCTCATGTTTTGCCTCATCATTACTTAATGTGTAAGAAAGAGCTGTAAATAATGCTGCAGCTCTTCTGTTTCATCAGAGGGAAAAAGTAGTACTTTGGAGGAAACCGACGTACACGCATTGTGTGTCTCATGTTTTGCCTCATCATTACTTAATGTGTAAGAAAGAGCTGTAAATAATGCTGCAGCTCTTCTGTTTCATCAGAGGGAAAAAGTAGTACTTTGGAGGAAACCGACGTACACGCATTGTGAGTCTCATGTTTTGCCTCATCATTACTTAATGTGTAAGAAAGAGCTGTAAATAATGCTGCAGCTCTTCTGTTTCATCAGAGGGAAAAAGTAGTACTTTGGAGGAAACCGACGTACACGCATTGTGTGTCTCATGTTTTGCCTCATCATTACTTAATGTGTAAGAAAGAGCTGTAAATAATGCTGCAGCTCTTCTGTTACATCAGAGGGAAAAAGTAGTACTTTGGAGGAAACCGACGTACACGCATTGTGTGTCTCATGTTTTGCCTCATCATTACTTAATGTGTAAGAAAGAGCTGTAAATAATGCTGCAGCTCTTCTTTTACATCAGAGGGAAAAAGTAGTACTTTGGAGGAAACCGAGATACGCGCATTGTGTGTCTCATCTTTCGTATCGGTACTATAAGAAAAAGCTGCAGCGTTACTGTGATAAGGAACGTATGTTTTTTAAGGAACGTTTGTATTTTAAGGAACGAATGTATTTTAAGGAACGTATGTATTTTAAGGAACGTAGGTATTTTAAGGAACGTATGCATTTTAAGGAACGTATGTATTTTAAGGAACGTATGCATTTTAAGGAACGTATGTATTTTAAGGAACGTGGGTATTTTAAGGAACGTATGCATTTTAAGGAACGTATGTATTTTAAGAAACGTATGTATCGCAACACAGAAAATAAAAAGATAGCGGTCGCAACTGATACTCAGATCCTCTAAATAAGTCTTATCGGAACTGGTGTTTCTACCAATTGAGCTATTGGCATCTTATCGGAACTGGTGTCTCTACCAATTGAGCTATTGGCATCTAATTACATTTTCCTCCGTGGTTGAGGGGTAAGGCTATCGACTAGTAATCTGTAATGAGCGGGTTCAAATCCCAGCGTGAGCTATTAAGTTTTATTTGATTAAGTCAAAATTACAGATGATATATTTGTGGCACTTTCCATAGTGGAAGATACTCTTAGGACGGGTTGTTTCAAAAAATTTGATGGATTCATCAAATATTTGAAGTTAATTTTCACGTTCTGCGTAAGTCCTATTCAAGTTCTATTATTACATTATTATAGACCAGTTGATTCACAATACTGAAATCATCACAGAACTTGAATAAAACTTACGCAGAACGTGAAAATTAACTTCAAATATTTGATGAATTCATCAAATTTTTTGAAACAACCTGTCCTTAGTATCGTCCTGATGTAAGACCACCAATCATAATTTAAGTGTTGGTTGAAATGGTTTTAGCCGTGTTTGGTAACCAGAACTTAATTGCCAGGTACTTTTCCACCTTCCTCTCCTCTCTACCTTCAGTCTCACAACATACTCCAATTGGGGATGCCATAGTCTCACTCACTCTAGACGGTTAGCACTCTGGCGCGGTATTCACATAAAAAAAATCCTTAATTTTTACCAATCCAATACCTACTCCCATTTTTTTTAAATACTAACCTTATTATTTGGCTGTCCTGCTGTTGGCTTTATTTAAATTTATTTAAATTAAAAAGAAACTCTAATTCAAAATTGAATTACGTTTTCATTTTTAATTTCGGGATTATTCACGGATCTGCGCCGGTTATGTAATAAAAATTCTGTTTTTGAAATAACAACTGAAAGAAGAATGTTAAGCAATCATTTCCTAACGAATTAAATTCCAAACGTTTTAAAATAAGGAAATTTAATTTCACAATTCTTCCCTCCCACTGAATTCCTAGAAATAGAGATGATACTAATATCATACTCACTGCTTTTAAAATATTTTAATTTCTTTGATGTTGGCAAAAAATAGAAAAGCAAAAATTAAGATATAAGCAGATTTCTTTGCGCTTCGTTTTTATACAGAACTCGTGTAAGTTTTCAACAACATCAGTGTTAATATTAACTGGCGTCAGAAACAAATACGTACCTTTGACTTCTCATAAAGTACGAACAATTAAATATGAAACCAACAGAAATTTTTATCAAAGACTAGAAAGTTTGAAAATGTAAAATTTTGTTGGTAACATGGAAGTAAAAGCAAATACAAGAACATTGATAAATCAAATTACAAAATTTGGTATTTTGAAAGTAAATCATGAGACATTGAGCGAGTTTACAAGCTACTAGCTGGGAAATCCACTATTTGTTAATAAACTCGCCCAGTGTAATCGTATTACTAGCAACTAGCAGATTGTGGACAATCTACGAAGAAAGTTGAAGGGTCAACTTTGCTTGCTACTCGCCAGCGTGTGCCTCAAGATGGCGGCACCCCGACAACTGATTTTGTAACTGTCAGAATTATTTCGCGCGGGAGTCGTTGTTCTCTAGCTGCTTGTTGTGTGGCGCTAGCTGCGCGTTCAAGTATTCTACAAAATGTCGAGAAGATTGATTCGCGCGAGAGTCGTTATTTCAGCTGCTACTGTCGCTACTGAGCGAGTAGACAGTTTTGTGTGTCATCATGACAATCTCACTCGCCGATTCACCCGCTTTTAAACTTACCGGCTAGTAGCTTGTAAATTCGCTCAATGTAATCGAGTAACTCAATGACAATAGACCCACAGGAGGCCCTGATGAAAATAACTTCCCTCGGGGCCCATGTCACCTCTGAGATGCTGAGTGAAGGGTCTTTTAGAGGAAAGGAAGGAGAAGAAGTTCTGGGAAGGGAAAAAGTAAGAAGAGTGGGTGAAATCTGGGGGTCAGTGGGTTGAAGAGTGACGGATGCATGAATCCATCCCTCCAGAGCCATCTGCAAGGCGATGGTTCAAGAAAGTCCTGCTGTCTCCCTCAACGAGTTCGTTGGTTCCGGTCCGCCAGACAGTAAGTGGGCAGACGAATCCGTTATTAACTTAATATTACCGGTTAAACCAACTTAAATAAGTATATAATGCAACTAAATAAGTCACAACAGTAACGTCATTATTAAACGATTAAGAAAACATTAACTTTTAGTGCAGAAAAACAGATTTTGAAGTAAATTGGTACCATTCGAATAATATGAAAATGAAGCTGTAAGCTTTTGCATGTCAAGGTTTGCACGCAAAAATTCTCGGTTCTTCCAATGCATTTTAAATGTTCCTTTTTGTTGGTTATTTTTTAACTCTTTTGCAAAAACAAAAATTGTTCTAAAATCTAGATAAAATAATCTTTCCGATGTGTTGATTAGAAATCAACATTTTTGTTTCTGTGTATTAAAATTTTGATATTGGAAATATAAATTAGCTTAACAATACATTCCTATGAATATTTGACTTAAAGTACTTAAAATAGATAAAACTTTAAATTTTTTTTAAATTTTGAATAAAACTTTCACTTCACTTTTTATCACATTCATACAATTATATTTTAAAATTAAATGTGTGTTACGTCACGAATTGGCGCGAAATAAATCCGTCACTTGTGATCGGGTTTGTAAAATATCTGAACAATATAGCTCATATATTATTTCTAAAGCAATTAGAAGCATTATTTCTTTCGCTTTCTAACACAAAATAAATCATAAATGTTAGCATGACAGGAAGAGAGATATCTAACTTTTAATAATGCACGGTCGCTCTGGGACAATCTCGGTCTCTTGTTATTATAACGGCATATGATGTTTTGGGACAACTTAGGTCTCCTGTGATTCGACAGGTTAACCGGTAATAAAACAAATAAATCAAACCTTCAAAAAATTGAAATTTAGAATCATATAAATAAGTCGTCCTGTTTATAAAACGGCCTTGTAAGCCGAAACAGCTGTCACAAAAATAAAAACTAAAATGCTTGCAGAACTTAAAAATAACATTAGTGAAATTAATGTATTCGGTTTTTTTTTAAATTCAATGGAGTAATACGAATCAAACACAAAGTAAAATAATAATTAAGAAAATATGCAATCCATACTAATATTATAAATGCGAAACTGCTCGAGTTTGTTTATGACCTTTTCACGCATAACACAATATAAAGACTTTAATTATTCTTTCACCAATATAAAGCTTAATTATATGCGCAGACTACAGATTGTATATGATGGTAAGCTCTGGCGTTATGAAATTAAAAATATTAATATATTATATTTGTTATACGTTTTCTGTCGCTAACAAAAGCGAGTTTTTGCTAACGTCAGAAAAAAATCTTTTCCATGGAAACAATGTTGATATATTTTTGGGCTCTATGCTGGTAGGCACTCAGTCAAAATTCAAATATTAGAATTTGTTTTTTTTTGGACAAGTTTGGAATAAATGTCAGATGAGAGTCTTATATTAAAAATATAATTCGTAACGATTATAAAGACTGAATGATAAATAGAGTATTTTTTATTATATTTACGAACTTCCAAATATTTAAATAAAAATAAACATCCGAAATGTTTGTAAGCGCATAAATTCCGAACGAATGAACAAAATTGGATTAGTAATTCTTTTTTTCTTTGAGCTATAGCATTATGAAATTTATGTGGTAGGCGAGATGTTTGAAAACTGAATGTAAGGGAATGAATATATGGAATGCGGGAGGGGATGGGGGTGGGGGTGGGGGGGGGAAGATAATTGATAAGTGCAAGCACTACAGTAATTTCCCGTAATACCATGCGAGCGAAGCCGCGGGGAAAAGCTAGTTGATAATAAAAGTGTGGACCATCAGGGAAAACTCCATCCAAGCAATCAAGGCAGTGATGATTGTATACTTCGATTGGCGTAGTCTGCACCATAAGCTTCCTATGCGGTGGCGCACTCTTCTTTGAAAGTGTGCACTCGTTTCTAGGAATATTTCCGTAGCGCTGCAGAATCGCGGTAGGCAGAACAGTAGGCGATAAGCCGATAAATGATTCCCGCGGTGGTGGTAATCGCCTTCCGAATCGAAAGTACGTATGGCTTTTAAACATTTTTCTTTCAAGCATCACTCGAAAAATACTGAATTTTTAATGAGTTAATTTTTGCGAATATCCCATATGAATAAGCACTCACTGCTCACATTTAAGACATTCAACATCTCTACATTCAATGAAGAATAAAGCTTCTAAAGTCGCGTGTTTGGGAAATACAGCTCGGAGCTTTTGTAATACGACTAAAGAGGCATCTAGTTGCAACTAACAAGATCTTGTACAGAGTTTAATAAGATTAACAAATCCCAGCACGAAGATCGCATAGTTAGATTACAGTAGCTGTAATAGAGAAATAATTGGGTGCACTTTGTATGGCAGCACCTTCGTGTAAGAAACCTTATTTAATCCTTTATGCAGAAAGCTTTTTCCTGAAAAAAGGAACTAACAAATTATACTATTTTCCTGTAAATTATGTATTTTTTACACTTCATTTAAGAGGGGAGGCTACTGAGTGTGGGCGGTAAGAATGTATTTTTAGTAATTATTTTCAAGCAAAGGATAAATGGAATTTTAGTTATTCAAACGCGTAGTCAATCCAAACCAATTTTATAAATGCGAAACTGCTCGAGTTTGTTTGCTACGCTTCCACGCATTAACCAATAAAAATACTTGTGATGGTCCCACCCCGCTGCAAGGTTTTTTTCACCCCCCCTCCCTTTTTCTCTCTTGCTCGTTGAAATCTCCGATTGGAAGGTTCAGCTACGCTGTTTTCCTGATCTCGTTTTCCCAACCCCTGTGATGCGAACACAGTAAAGCAAGGTTGTTCTGGGAAATCTTACAATAAACCCTTTACTTCACGTTGTGATTGATTTTTGTTTCGAAGCCTCCAGATTATTTGGAGTAGGAATTTAATGTATTTACTATTTTTCGTGGTAACTTTCGACTCTTTAAAAGGCGTGGAAGAATTTTTTCTGTTGTCTTCTCAAACGCATGAAGGATACGCCCTGTCTAACTGCCCCATACTACAGATGCCTATGGCCCTAACTGTATACTCGCGTAGAGTCCCCGTTCCCCGCTATAGTGATCCCTTTTGCACCTAGATCAATTAAATGGCAATACAAGTTCATTATTTACTTTAATTTAAATGTACGTACCTAGAGGTGCCTCTCTACGGCCGAGTAGGCTGCTCCCGCGACTCCCAATCTGAAATACCTATCCTATGCATAACCGTTAGAAATATTGTTATTGTTAGTAGCACCAATTTACGGCAGAACTAGGGAATCTTAAGGAAGTGATAAAAGGAAAGGAAGGAGAATTTCTTTGCAAACTAGTATTGGCTCCTCCGCTAACCAAGTTGACCGAGTGGGCAGTTCTCCGGACACAACTATCCCGCCAATGCATGTCTGAGCTATACCCCGGTATCTGGCGGATCTCTTGGACGATCACCCTGACATACCCGGACTCACTCATGCCAGAGGAAGAACAGCAGGCTTTCAAACCGTTCCCAGTCAACTCCAATACGCATTACGCCTCCAGATTACTACTTTACTGGCTCTAAAAGGGGTATTTCCATTTCGTCCCTTGTCATGACTCTATCCGCGGGCAAGTGGCGCGAAGCTGTGAGGCAGACCTTTAAAGCCGACCGTCTTCGTCTTCCACCTCCAATAGTTGACATAAGGCGCACTTTGTGGGCCTTACGTTTACTTTTGGGTTGACACAGATGAGAGAATGCAACAACGTTACAGAATTTTCCCGCAAGATACCTTGTTAACGGTCTCCTCCACTCAACCTTGCAGGCTTCCCGTGATGTCTAAAGTCAAACGCCTCCGTCAGCGAATCGTGCCCATGACATACAATTCGGCATCCCTGGTACATAACCTTTCGCGCCCGTTCGCTCGACACGATCCCGCGAAAGGGAATGACCTCCGACATAGCGCGTGACCCGCCCAGTCTGTGGCTGGTACCTCCCCTCCTCGTAACATGGTAATGAGGGAAAACCCTTACCATTCCGACATACGTATTCCACTTACGTATAGACTCAGTACCGTCGTACACATTCCTCAAACGTGAAAATTTAATTCACGTAATACAACAGGTAGAAATTTCGCAGATAAACAGGTTGATATAATGTTATACATGCATAGAATCGTGAATCTGGTTCTCACGCCCTCCTCCTGTCGAAGTCTGCGCCAAACTGTCAGCCAACGCCTGCAATTGGGTAAGTTGTACTGCCAAAATTTCATCAATTCGATTGGGGGTACTATCGTAGTCTTATTGCCTCTGCGTTCCTAGGTACTTGTAAGAACCATTTTTTGCTGCTGTTCCGTTCCTAGCATCCAGCTGTTAGGCGACGGTTCGGGTGGCTGGACCCGAGTGATAACGGTGAAGAGAAAAAAAAACCCCTGACCGACACGCACACTTATAGTAAACAATAGTTCAATTGACTGCTTCGTTCTTGCGGTCAGCATGTCCTGTAATTTAAATTATGGAGTTGTAATTCGACTTACCGAGAGTGATTGATAACTGTACCCTTTATCCTAGCGGGAATACACGCTCGTTGTGATTTTGGACCTGCACCTGTTATAACCTGTGGGAAAACAAAGAAACCCTTTCCACCTCCCTACGACCATTCCCCCCCCCCCTGTTATGTAATGTCCTGAAATCTATACTCTGTTCGATCATCTGTAGTTATCATTTTTTGTTATAGCTTCCGTCAAGCGGTATATTTATTATTAAAGCCCAAATTAATCTACGTAAAGTTTATACGATTTTTCCTGTAAAGTGAATTCCGTTATGGTTTGATTACTCCTTTCACCTCCCTAATAATGAGTCATCTCTTTATTTATTTTATTTATTTATAGTTGATTAATTTGATTATTACACGTAGAAAAGAAGAACACGTGATTTTATCCACTATCGTTTAACAATTTATCACCGCGATTATTGCAAACACAACTTATCACTGAATTTACGTTTTTTTTGCAGCTATTTGTCTATTATTAAGTTAGTTTTACCTCTTCATATTTCCGCAAAATTAAAAAAAAATTATATTAATAAACTCCGGACTCCCTTTTAATAAAATTACCACTATCTGTTTTCACTGAAGTTAATTAACCGTTGCTACGAGCTGGTTAGAACCAAAACTTCCAGACTTAACCGTATTCTTCCGCCGAATTCCACTGACTGATCTTCACTCACTGATCTTCACTCACTGATCTTCACTCACTGCCCTGTTATCAAAAAAACTGCTTATTTAAAACGAAAATCTCCCATCAATCAAAATAAGTTCATGCAATTTTGAGTCGTATTTACCCGCTCGCCACCCACTACTCTCGCTTCCCGTCCGTTCCTCCCTTTTGCGTTTGTCCCCGTCACAACCCTTGAAATCGCAGTCCCAACCATCTCGGTCTAGCAAAATAAAACAGGGGTGGACCACGCGCTCGACTCAAACTTGTCATAGGACATTTTCTCCCACTCAAAATAAATGTATTATACCGCACTACCCCTGCATACATTTTGGAATAATCTATTATTATTATCATTATTTTATAACCTAACGCGAAGGAATTTTATTCTACGCATTATTCTACGAACAACATGTATTCTCCCTTGTTTTTCCGTATTTGTGAGTGTTTAGGCCTTATACTCTGACAAACTCTCTCTTTAAACAAATAGCAACGCCCGTAAGGCTTTTCCCAGTATTAAACTCACATTTTTATTGATTTCGATTTTCATTTATGGCCATTTATCACCACCATGGCCTAATCTGTCCCTGTTATTTGCATCTCTACTAAGTAACCTCCCACATCTCATCGTCTCGTTCTCCCGAAAAAAGCTAATAACTGTCAAAATGTTTTATTGATCTCTTCAAAAATCACACTCGAATTTGTAAATAAATTTAGAATTAGACGGGCCGTTAAATTTTATGCATTTGGCTAATTACTTTTTCCACTATTTTGTACGTAACCTAGAGTGGTGATTTCGGCTTAATGACCTCTTCTAAGAGCCAAAATCGTGTTACCTGTCAATCTCTTAGAACGTCACTTATGTACAAGAGATTGTAAACCTTCCCCATGTCGCTCCTAATAACTGAAACGCAAAAGTTCATAATTAACCCAAAATCTACTTCCTGAACGATCTTTTTCAAAATCTCAATAGAGTCTCGGTCCCGAATTTCAACAGTTATCAATTTCTTATTTTTGGTCATCATGAAGTGAGTTATGATCAAATTCATAAGGGTCTGCATTCCATACCATGGACTTCGTGAGAACTCTCGCTCCTTCAACCAGATAAACGCCTTTAGCTCCGCCTCTCTCTCGCTATTCGTTGTGTTCAAAATAATTGTTAATTTATCATTTCCAATTTGTCCAACGTTTTACATCTCCGATAGTCTAGCACCTCCCACGCGATAATTAACCCGTATTTTATTACAGACTCCTTCAATTTCGTTTTCAAACACACCCAACAGAGGTCAGTAATATGATCGAATTTAAATATTTAAAAAAAAAATTTCCTTGTCTACTTGTTCAAACAACACTGAACCATCACATACTTTACAAATTCTTTCACCAATAGAAAGCTAAATTATATGCGAAGACTGTAGGCTGTTTATGATGGTAAGCTCTGGCTTTATGAAATTATAAATATTAATTTATTATATTTGTTATACGTTTTCTGTCGCTAACAAAAGCGAGTTTTTGCTAACGTCAGAAAAAAATCGTTTCCATGGAAACGATGTCGATATATTTGTGGGCTCTATGCTGGTAGGTACTCAGCCTCCTACCTACTGGTCGGCTGCTGCTCCAGAAAATTCAAATATTAGAATATGTTTTGTTATTTTTGGAAAGTATGTTTTGGAATAAATGTCAGATGAGAGTTCCTACATTAAAAATGTAATTCGTAACGATTATAAATATTGTATAATAGAAAGTGTTATTTTTTTATTATATTTACAAGCTTCCAAATAAAAATAAATCTCCGGAATGTTTGTAAGCGTATAAATTCCGACTGCACCAAATTTTCTTGGTTTTTTCGTGGTTTTTTCTTGGTTTTTTTCTTGGTCTTTTTCGGAATTTAAATTCTTTTTATCTTTGAGTTTTAGCATTATGAAATTTAGATGGCACGCGAGCTGTTTGAAAACTGAATGAACCGGGAATTAATGTATGAAATGCGGGAGGGGAAGGGGGGGGGGATAATTGATAAGTGCAATCCCTACAGTAATTTCCCCTAATACCATGCGAGCGAAGCCGCGGGGAAAAGCTAGTATATACAAATAGAAGAGTGTATAAAAATTTTGTACAAGAATCTAAAGTATGGTTTGCGGTGTACGCCGCTTTCTACAGGACACGTGCTTTTCGGTATATTTTTATTTTATTTTTAAGATGAAACGTAAGGCTTAATCGCTGTCAACCACCAAAAAGCAAGTGTCCTGTTGAAAGCTGCATACACCGCAAATCATATTTAAGATTCTTGTACAAAAATGTGTATACACTCTTCTACATGTATATATTGACTACGCGTTTTAATAAAAAAAGGTGTCCAGGAGTGACGGACGACCCTCCCACTGCAGGGCAAGGAAATGTTCCGAGAGAGTACGTCTTAAAAAGTTGAAGGACTCCCTCAACCATTCTCTCCCTAACCGGCCTGCCATGCAGCTGGTGGGCAAACTCATCCGCCGCCGAGACCCGGAAAAACATCACCCCATGATCCCGGGGACCCCTGCTAATTCAGCGAAAAACTTGGGGTGACCTATGTATGGCAAGGGTGTTGGTTATCCAATAAATGGTTCCCATGGTGGCGGTACTCATACCCGAAAATCTCCAAA
Organism: Glyphotaelius pellucidus; assembly: GCA_936435175.1. NCBI lineage: Eukaryota > Metazoa > Arthropoda > Insecta > Trichoptera > Limnephilidae > Glyphotaelius > Glyphotaelius pellucidus. The sequence goes on along the minus strand of OW386558.1, from coordinate 26,459,563 downwards.
ATTGAAAACTGTCACAAATATACTGCTTTTGTCCATATTATAAACTAAAATAAATATATAACTCTGTGTTAAGCCCGGGCAACGCCGCAGACTTCAGTTCGTTTATAAATAATATCAACACAACAAAACAACCGTCACAAGTTTACCATATCGCCTTTAAACGGAAAATAAGCTTCGTTTCTGAAAGAGTATTGTTTTCACGAACAAGAGTATTTTTCAAAGCGCTGAAATACGAAATAAATGACTCCAAAAAGACGATGACATTTGAAAAATGCTCGGGCATTAGGGAAGATCGGCAACTTCAGCAGAACCTCTTCAGAGGTATAATAAATCTAGCTTCTGCGAGCTTTTGAAGTGGAACTCACTTGATATTTCACCACTTATTTTGATTGTAGTTTTGAACTTTCAATTTGAAACACTTTTGATTAATGAACGGCTTTGGGACAGATTATCAATTTGTTATTCATTATTTGAGCTTTTTCTAGATAAAAAACTAGATTTTGGTTCAAAATAAATTACTTTAATATTTTTTTGTCAAAATTGCTGGATGGATAAATCATATATCTTTACTTTTGAAGTTCGGAACTCAATTGATTTACTTTTACCACTTATTTTGATTATAGCTTTGAACTTTCAATTTGAAACACTTTTTAATAATGAACGGCTTACTTTTGAAGCTTTGGGGTCTTCGACCAAGATTGATCGATGTTTGGGGCAGATTATCGATTTGTTTATTTGTTTTTTAGCCTTTTCTAAATAAATGAAAAGATTTTGGTTCAAAATAGGTAAGTAGGCTAGGTTCATTGAATTTTAATGTCAAAATCACTAAATGAATAATGATTGATCTTTATGCATATTCCCATAAAAATTATAAGTAAAAGTTGTTTTGTGTTATTGATGTTCTAAAGCTGTAACTCCAGCTTGAACGTCACTATAAACATTTTTTTCCGTCTCCTCCGTTTGTTGAAATATGGTTTGAAAGATTATGGCAAAGTTTGCGCGGTCACACACAATTTGGCTAGTGGTCTGTGGTAAGGACCTGTCCACGCGTACGCACTAAACACTTAACGTTTGACGTTTGGCGTTTACAAAAATGGTAAAATGCGTTCCAATGAAGAAGATTTGCTACTTTAGGGAGTAAATACAGATATTTTAAAAGATTTTAATTATCACGAAAGATTTCCGACTAATATCGATTATTGCACAACCTAAAGTTACTATTTAAGAATTTGTAGTGCGTAATTAATTACGTAGACGTCAAAAGTCGAGTTTTGATGCGAAATTTAGCGATAAGATTGTAGACAAAGTATCAAGAAGAACACGCAGATTTCAAGTTAGACCTTACATCTTACCTCGAATTTTTATTAGGTTTTTATTCATCAGGAATTAAGAATAGAAAACTAATTTGAATTCAAGTGAGTTCACAAAAGAAATAATCATCCATTACGACAGTATTTATTTACAATTTAAAGTCATAATCATTAGGCTCGCGCAGTTGACATAACCCTAAATCTCATTCTATTTATCTCCGGTACCAACCGCTCGGCACCGCAGCTCCTGTAAAAAGATGAACTAATCCCCCCCATCACCAGCCCCGCCTGCCTTCCCGCTTCACCCGGGAGGGGAATGTATTCCATCACTCGTGGTAAGCTTGAGCACAGCGTTTTTGAACAAGAATTGTTCAAAGTTGGAAATGTTCATAGTGATGTTCAAGCGATTGTTCATGTTCATGTTCATGGTTTCGGTTGTAGGAGATCTACCATTAAATAAACGCAAATCATTACGTTGGTTGACTGATTATTTATATTAACAAAATCATTTACATTTGACGTGGTCCAGACCGCTACACAACTCTGTGTCGGCACACACTCCTTGTTTCATTCACATTCATGTATTTTCTCATACATCATTTACCTTCTAACCTAAAAACTTGTATTTTTTATATAAATTTAAAGTAATTTGTCGATAATTCAGACTATTGCTTGATTTGTCACGAGTATGCGCTATTGTGTTTTAAAACTTATTTATTCGGAATCAGCATTTGTTGATCTTGATTTTTTATCCACAATATTTTTTACTAGAGTTCCTTATTTATTTTTTATATGAATACCGCACAAGAGTCCCAACTGCTCCCATCTGGAGCCAGTGAGACTATGGCATCCCCAATTGGGGTATATTGTGAGGCTGAATGTAGTGAGGAGATGGGAAGAGGAAGGTGGGAAGTACCTGGCTATTCAGATCTGGTCACAAAACACGGCTAAAGCCATTTCAAGCAACTTTTCAATTCTGAATGGTGGTCTTACACCAGGGTGATACTGAGAGTATCTCCCACTCTGGAACGTGCCGCAAATATACTATATACTATTTTAAATGAATAAATTTTGAAATAACACAAATAATTAATAAATAAAGAGATAAAATTTATTTGCCACGCCGGGATTCGATCCCGCGACCTTCTGAATGCGAGTCAAGAGCCTTACCGCTGGACTACGCCGGCCGTCATTGCATTGTATTGCATTGTATTACACCCCAGAATAAACAAAATCAAAAGTAGAGTCTTGTGTGCGTGTTTCATGATCCAAATATTTGCCTAATTTGGGCCTATATTATTATATCCGTAAAACTATTTTTTTTTTAATTCGCCCTTGTATTCAAGGTTCGAAGAAAATGCGTTTAACAAGGCAAGCTCATCGAGAAGGTAGAGCGGTGATTGGCTAAAAATTCGTGACTTAGTTTGAAGTTCATGTTCCACTGGTAGATTTGAATTAACAGCAATACAAGTGGCAGTGTTTTACTTCAAGCTCATTTCGAAATCGGCCCGATGAGTTTTTATTAAACGCATTTTCTACGAACCCTGACTTGAATTGCCATAAATTCAAATCTCCCAATGTAAAACGAACTTCAAGCTCCGTCACAATTTTCTAGTCAATCAATGAACAAGATTTTCTATAAACCTTGGAATACGTTGATCTTTTTAATTAATTAAAAATATGTTTCCAGTTCCCCTGGTGACGATAGTGGACACCTCCGGCCTCTCCGTGGCAGAGAGGTTTTACCGCCTCGGCAGCACCATCGAGCTGACCTGCGTGGCCACCGCCCCTTCACGCAACAGCAGGACGGGGGCGCAGAGGCCCAGGATCATGTGGATGTTCGGGGAAAAGGCACTCAATCATGACATCACGAGAGGAGGCATCAGGTATATATATATTCTTCCAGTCTTCCTGGTGACTCTAAAGCGAACGTTTAAAGAAACGGCTTAGCAGCATTCTTCATACTAAATTTATTTTTGAATCGTAGGCCAAAATACCGAACCAAACCTATTTTTTTTAAATCAAAGGGTGGCGGAAATAATATTTTGTGTGGACAAAAGCTGTTATAAATATTTTATTTAAAAATTATAAAACATATGTCATTTAAAACAATTTTATGATTTTTTTCATTTGAAAGGCCTGCAATGTAAATACGATGAAATCTTTATCCATACTAATATTATACATGCGAAACTGCTAGAGTTTGTTTGTTACGCTTTCACACATAAAACAATATAACGATTTTAAAAACGTCTTTCACCAATAGAAAGCTAAATTATATGCGAGGACTATAACTAGGACTAATTCTGGCGTTATGAAATTATAAATATTAATATAATATATTTGTTATTTATTTTCTGTCACTAACAAAAGCGAGTTATTGCTAACGTCAGAAAACAAATCGTTGCCATGAAAACGATGTTGATGTATTTGTGGGCTCTACGCTGGTAGGTACTCAGCCCTCTACCCACCGGTCGGCTGCGGCTCCAGAAAATTCAAATATTAGAATATGTTTCGTTTTTTTGGAATAAATGTCAGATGAGAGTTCCTACATTAAAAATATAATTCATAACGATTATAAAGACTATTATAAATAGTGTTAGTTTTAGTACATTTACAAACGTCCACATATTTAAATAAAAATAAATCTCCGAAATGTTTGTAAGCGCATAAATTCCGAACGACTGCACCAAATTTGATAATTCTTTTTTTCTTTGAGCTCTAGCATTATGAAATTTAGGTGACACGTGAGCTGTTTGAAAACTAAATGTACCGGGAATGAAAGTATGGAATGCGGAAAGGGATGGGGGGAGGGGGGATAATTGTTAAGTGCAAGCGCTACAGTAATTTCCCCTAATACTTTGCGAGTGAAGCGGCGGGGAAAAGCTGGTATAGTATAATATGAAGTTGCTCCCACTGTCTGTACGCTTAGATCTTTTAAACTACGCAACGGATTTTTATGCGGTTTTCGCACCTACCTACCTCCCTACCTACACATGCAAATCAGTGCAGTAGCAACCTTCGAACAGCAAGCAGTGTATTATTATGAAGTTCTATTATGTTCATATTTTCGTAGTGCAAATTACCTGTTTATGCAAAGACTTCAAATTATAACTTACTAGCTTTTCCCCGCGGCTTCGCTCGCATGGTATTACGGGAAATTACTGTAGCGGTTGAACTTCTCCTCACCCCCACCCCCTCCCGCATTCCATACATTCATTCCCTTACATTCAGTTTTCAAACATCTCGCCTGCCACCTAAATTTCATAAAGCTATAGCTCAAAGAAAAAAAGAATTATCCAATTTTGTTAATTCGTTCGGAATTTATGCGCTTACAAACATTTCGGATGTTTATTTTTATTTAAATATTTGGAAGTTCGTTAATATAATAAAAAATACTCTATTTATCATTCAGTCTTTATAATCGTTACGAATTATATTTTTAATACAGGAACTCAAATCTGACATTTATTCCAAGCTTGTCCAAAAAAAAAAACGAATTCTAATATTTAAATTTTCTGCAGTAGTAGCTGATCAGTAGACTGAGTGCCTACCAGCATAGAGCCCAAAAATATATCAACATTGTTTCCATGGAAACGATTTTTTTCTGACGTTAGCAAAAACTCGCTTTTGTTAGCGACAGAAAACGTATAACAAATATAATTTATTAATATGTATAATTTCATAACGCCAGAGCTTACCATCATATACAACCTGTAGTCTGGGCATATAATTTAGCTTTCTATTGGTGAATGAATTTTTAAAGTCTTTTTGTTGGTTAATGCGTGAATGAGTCATAAACGAACTCGAGCAGTTTCGCATTTATAATATTAGTATGGATGGTGATCATACAATCTGTGCACAGTTTGGAACATTCTATGTGGAATGTAGTTCTTATGAGGACACCATCAATCCAGCCTGCTACATTAACGGTACAGTTCATAACAGAGTGATTCAAGGGGATATGTTGTGAGGCTTAAGGTAGTGAAAAGGGAAAGGAGTTGAGTAAAAGAAAGGTCGGAAATACCTCGTTATTCAGATCTCGGCACCAAACGTGGATATAAGAACCTTTGCTTTTCATATGGTGATGTGAATGAATGACTTTATTTGTTGACAGTGTGAAGACTGAAGCCACGGATTCAGGGCTCGTGTCCCAGCTGCACGTGGCGGGCGCGCGGCGTGCGGATTCTGGCAGCTACCACTGCGTGCTCGGCGAGGTGCGCGCTACTGTGGCCGTTCACGTGCTGGCAGGTAAATACACAACATTATAATATTACTTGCGTAGGCTCCCGAAAATCACGTGAATCCTCTTTTTAACAACCTTCTTCTTTAGCCAACGTTTCGAAATCAGCCATTACTTTGGATTTGTTCCTGAAATCCTGAGAAGACGCAAAACGCATTGAGCACGTTTAGTTACAGGCAATTGAATTTCACAGAAATCCTATTTATATTTTTATGTTATCTTCACACAGGAGAACAATTACCTTCAGAGGTTTTCTTCCCCAATAAACTAAAATTAAATTAAATTCTCTGTATATAACAGATATTTTCCGATGTATATGTACTTTTTACACTTACTTGCGCTTTCATATATCGCCTTTACGTGTAATATGTCAACTAAGAGTAGAAAATATTAAAAATAGAGCTACAAAATTTGTAGGCTGACAACACCAATTTAACAGTCAAATATTATTTTAAAGAGCAATGACACTGAATATATAGAACACTGTAAATCACATTTTAAAAACATTGTTTTGTTCAAAGAAAAAAAAAAAAATTGAAGAAGTACTGTTGTTAAGATACCTAGTTAATGACATAAATTTGATTAAATGGTATCTTACAAAGTGATTTGCTTTCATTTAATTTAACATAAATTTGAATTTAACAGTAGTTAGAAAGGAAAAATCAGTAATGGTGAGTTAAGTTACATTATTTTTATTAGATCTAAATGATTTAAATATATTCAGATCTAAAATAAGAGACATGATTTAAAGCCCGGGCAACGCTAGGAGCCACTGAACTCCTCCTGAACGGTCCAGCCGTTTAGGAGGAGTTCAGTGACATACACACGGACAGAAGAAATATAGATATATTAAGATAAATAAATATCAATGTTAGAAATTAAATAGAAACACGATTGATTTTGGATTCGAACATTGGACGGTTGACCAGCTGCGTAAAAATTATTAGATCAAACTGTTGAGTGATGAAGCTTGGTCTAAGTCGGGTAGGAACTACAAATCTTCTATAAGACAGAACAAATAATATCCTACAATTTTTCTGTTGGATTCTTTTAATCTCGTTAATTGGCCTTGCTGTATAACTAAGAAAGGGGGAAGGCCACGTCACTTGGCTAATTCTCAGAGTGCTGTTCTCCCACTGAATAGATGGTAACCTAGAAGGGAGATCTATATTTTATACCGATCTTAATGATAGCATGTCATCAATTTACAGAAGACAATGTGCGGTAAAAAAATACAAAAATCAACAGTAACAACTATAAAAAAGTCAAACAGATACAGTGCACTTCCAAAATTTCAAACGGGGAAGAACGTTCTCCCCCGTTTGAAATTTTGGGAGTACAGTTGGTATCTGTTTTTTTTTTACATGAGCTCCACACAGGAGGCTCTGAGGAAAATAATTTCCCTCAAGACCTATGTCATCTTTGGGGATGCTGTGTGGAGGGTTTTTTTTAATGAAAGGAAGGGAAGGAGAGTTCTGGGAAGGAAAAGGGTTTAAGGGGTGGGTAGGGTTTAGCGTGTCTAGATCATCCGCGTCCAAGACCTAGACAAACCCCGCCCCTTGAACCCGAGCACCCCTGCTAAATCACCAAACGTAGCGAACAACTTGGGGTATTTGACTTATAGTATCAATAACAATCCCCGCCATTTGCAAACTGTCGTGTCTTGATTACTTGGCTTAAGTGGAACGTTTGCGCGGCCGTTTTGTAATCAAAAGGTATATCAAATATTTAGTACGGATGTGAGCTACTTTATTTATTTTTACTTTAAATCATAAGACATAGGCCATTAAAGATTTTAGTTTTTCATGATTTTAGAGGCATCTTGGGTAACTTGTGAGTAAATGAAAAACAATAAAAAAATCATTTTTCTGAAAAAAAAAATTTTAACTTGACGCTCTCACACAATTTTATCTGTTTATATGTCCAGTGGGAGAATCCAGAAGTCTTTCGTTGCCGTGAGAGTCCCGCGTGTCTTTTATTCCCAGAGAATGCTTCTTGGAGACAAAAACACTTGTGTAAGGTAGTAGTTTTTCTACCTTTCCGTCTGGCGATGATATGAAAAGTTTAGGGGCTTAGAACCTCTTTGTTTCCCGGATCCATTACAATTTCATTTTTCTATTCTGTCTTCATCTTCCATTAGTAACACTTTTATACTTATTGTAAGTGAAGTGAGAGTTTGGTAGAATGAGACAGGTAGTGACATGCACAGAGTCTTGGATCAGGGAAGGCAGAAGAAAAAAACAGCGAATTCATTGAAAAAAAACTTATAACACACAACTAATATCTTGGTGTAAGTTTTCTCCTAGAATGGCTGGGCTTCTGAGTGTGGTTGGAATTTCATGATCCAAATCTTTCGTCTGTAAATATCTATCATCCAGTTAATTAGTCAGATATCTATTGAATTGAGTATGCAGTTATAAGTGAAAGTGTACCCTCTGTCTGATGCAATACTCAGATTTCTTTTAAACATTACAAAATCAATTTTATAATGAAGCAAAGCTTTGTATTTTTTTACAGTAGCTCCACACAGGAGACACTGAGTAAAACAATTTCTCTCAAGACCTGTCATCTTGGAGATGCTGTGCGAAGGGTCTTTTTAGGGAAATGAAAGAGAGGAAGTTCTGGGAAGGAAAAAAAGTGTGAAGGTTGGATAGGAATCTGGGGATCAATGTGTCCAGGAGTGACGGAAGTACGAATCCATTCCTCCCATTCCGGTGCATAGCGATGAGTCGAGAGAATCCGGAGAAATCAAAAGGTCTCCCTCAACCAGTCTCACCCGATCTGTCCCGCCACGTAATAGGTAGACAAACCTCGCCCCATAAACCCGGGCATCCCTGCTAAGTCACCAAACTAAGCGAACCACTTGGGACGACCTCAGCAGAGGTGCTTGTAAACAGATTTTAAGAACGCTTTAAAATTTAATTTTTCATAATGTTTTTGATTACGATAAATTGATTGAATTGAAGATCCCGTTAAATAGGTAGCATTTCAAATTCAAAGAGATATTACAATTACTGGAAAGTAAATTACATTTTTTCCATGTAATATGGTATATATTATAAAAAGGTTGTCATTTATTTGCAAAATTCATACAAATATTTTTATCGGAACAAAGCTGTCAGATCCTACAGTTCTGATATTTCGACAGTTTTGATTTTCAAATTTAATTTACGGTGTTGCCGCTCCAAAAAATATTGCGGTGTATTTTTAAACACATTATTTCGAGGAATAATCTACCTTTTAGACCGTCTACACTAACAATAATTAATTTAGCAAAAGTACACTTAAAACTTCGCGCGGCCCTATTTAGTATCCTTGTTACTTTAATTGATGGTTAAGGCGGTACACAACCCTAATAATTTTTGTTTCTCAAAACTCACATTTCAATCATTTACGGCGAATTCGTAACTAAAATAACTTTTTATTCCAACAGACCCCTGAGGATGTAAGTTATTTATATTTAAAATCAATAAAAACAATACCTCACCATAAATATATTTTACGTACAACTATTTTAAAACTTTAAAACAAGTTTTTCAACTACAAAGTTAGCGGTGAGCACCAGATTTTATTTTTCTAGACGATGAATTTATAACTTTGGGAGGGATTCATAAACATCTTAAATATTTGTAACACGTTCTTCAGTATTAATTAAAATGAACGCGGCGGAAAGGTCGAATCTCCAGGCCCGCTACAGCGAATTCGACCATACGTTCGTCTCATACGCCGTGCCGCGGGCGTATATTGTTTACACGCTTTCTTCACTTACGTCGTTAAGATTCCCACATTATTTGTCTTCTTCTTCTTTTCTTTGATGGAGCAAAGTGGACAGTAGGTCCGTCCAATACAAGGGTCGCGAGTCGCAATTTGTGTACACTGCTCCTTTATTTACGTCATTAAGATTCTGAATATATTTTAGGGTATATTGTCGTCTTAAAATTTGAAGTAAGTTAAACGAAAAGGCTTTCTTTTGAAACAGACGGTCCTCAAATCTAAGTTAAATGCATTGCGTAACATCCAGTGGTGGTTAATTGGGAGTACAATCAAATATTAAAAAAGATCACAAATCCTAGGTTGGTATATTACATAATTGTATATGATATACTCATAAGATGGAGAAACCATGTGGCCACCCGTTTAAGTGGTGTCGTGGGGTAGGGGCTGTTGGAAGTAATTTAGTAATGTGGCTCTTGAAAAGGCAGGATTATATGAAGTAGGGAAAAGAGCTATATAAGACACTAACCTTTTTTCGAACAAAGACCCCGCTGTCTTTCAAGTCAGGGATCTTGGAGTTATGTTTGATACCCAATTAAATTTTATAAATCACGTACAACAAATAACCAACAGATGCACGAAGACTCTAGGATTTGTAATCAGAACCATCAAAGATTTTTTTTGTTGGAAGTTATAAAAATAATATATTTGTCACTAGTACGCAGCTTGCTGGAATACAATTCCATAGTTTGGTCCCCATATTATCAAATTCATGTAACAGATATTGAACGAGTGTAGCACAAATTTTTACATTTTATTAACTTCAAGTTACACATACCTTAACTACACATCCTTATTATATACACTTAAATTGCATTCCCTAGAAAACAGAAGAAAAATTAATGACTTAAGGCGGCGCTTCGCGGCTGAAAAAGAAGTAGATGGAGAGATATGTAATTACGAAAGTTGGACAGAGCGCGCTAATATTTTAAGTGATAAAATTTAAGAAAATATTACGAAAAAGCTTAATAAAACATGACTCGTTTAATATAGAGCAAAAATCTCGTGGAACTTATCTTAAGTATCTTAAAGAAACTTTGTGAATTTTTTCACAAATATAACTTGTAAAATAATAGAAATAGATATGTTTTAAATAATTTTCGGAGCATACTGTGCGATTTTTTTCTATCGAAGGAATTTCATACAATTTGCGTTTCGGCGTGGAACATATCTAGATATTATTTTAAAAAATAAAATATATTTTTTTAAGAGCTTAAAAACTTCAAATGTTTAAGAGAGAAATGTAAGGAATCGGTCGAAATTCGGATAGCGGTGGCTTAACTTTTTTGTTTAAAACTATTCACTCTGAATTAGACTATTGTGAACTCCTGCATCTCATCGACTTCAAGGTACCTAATCGAGCAACAAGGCAAAATATATTATTCTGCAACAATAATTCTGGAACCAACTACCACATACCTGTTCCTCGACTTCACACACTCGAAAACAAATTAACCTCAAACAAGTTTGCCATTATTTAAGAAATATATGAATGACATTTTTATGTAGCATATTTTGATATTTAAGGGGCATCACCGCATATATTTGTGTATTTCTATATTTATCTACAATGCAAAAACTTTTCCCGTTTACTTTTTATGTATCTTGCATTTTGTCACGTATTGTATTCATCACAATTAGTCAGTCACCTGTAAATTTTGTGATTAACAATCATGCTGGTTTATTTCTACGCTGTCTGCAATTTAAAAAAAATTATCTTTTATTGTCATGCATTATCTTTACTTAAATTTATCTTTGTTACTATCTTTCGTATAATGTTTACTGGTTATCTTTTTATAGTTCATCTTTTTTTATATAAAAACTGTGTCTCTGTATTATAAACTTTTTGTGTAAAAGCCCATCAGAGCATTAAAAATTAGTACATATTGTGACGTCTCGTAATCGGGGAATTTTGATAAGCCAGTGTCCTAGTGTTGTTAAAGAAAAAGTTTAATAAATATCAGCAAGATCTAATGGGTACATGGACGTTGATTAATTGAAGCAATTCAGGAAGTCAATTTTGTAATATAATATTTTATGTAATTGTATTTAATCTATGCGTATTCATCTTTCTGAAAGTTTCAATAGTGACATTTTATCCAGGAGAAAATTATAATCAATATTTTGTAAAGGAATATGCAATTTATAGTTGATGTGCCTCAGAAACTTGTGTCGAATGTTTTCAATATTGTCGGAATGAATATTACGGAGACCATAACGTAGAGTTATACTCTAGTTGGCATCTAACAAGGGTTTTCTATAACACGATAAATGCCTAAATAATTGAAATCTTTTGCAGCTCTCAAACAAATTCAAGTGTTTTAAGTGCTTTCTTAATCTATACTTAATCTACGAGTATACTAACATTATAAATACGAAACGGCGTGTTTTTGTTTGTTACGCTTTCATGCATAAACCAACAAACTGATTTTAAAAATTCTTTCACCAATAGAAAGCTACATTATATGCGAGTAATATAGGCTGTATTTATTGGTAAGTTCTGGCGTTATGAAATTATCAATATGAATATATGATATTTATTATACGTTTTCCGTCGCTAACAAAAGCGAGTTATTGCCAACGTCAGAAAACAAGCAAAACAAATATTTGCCATGGAAACGATGTTGATATGTTTGCGGGAAATTTTATTTCAGACGTCGTAGTTAATATCTATCTTTAATCGATGAAGTGTATGTACGCGCATAACTTCCAAACGACTGCACCAAATTGGATAATTCTTTTTTTTACGTTAAACTACTGGTGAGCTCTGGCGTTATGAAATTTTCAATAGGTGGCACGTGAGTTGTTTGAAAACTGAATGTACCGGAACTGAATGTGTGGAACTCGGGAGGGGAGTTTGCGGGACGGGGGAAGGGGGAAGTGGAGTGGGGAGAGGGAAGGTGGACGAGGCAGAGTGGAGGAAGGGGAGGCGGAAAGGGAACGGAAAGGGGAAAAATGGGAAAGGACACGCAGTGAGAAACAATTTCTTTATTAAATGACGTAGAACGCACGTCGGATACCAGCTAGAACTATTATAAATAAGGCAAACAAGGGTTAGAATGCTTTATATGTAGTACAGAGGTCCTATCATTAAAAAAAACATAATATAAAAGGATCACATCAAAAACAGATAAAGGTAGATATTGAAACCTAACGACACTCAAATATTAGAGTGCATCTACTTTGCTCTCAGTAAACTTCTGAATTTGCTCTGAAATGGAAGCTTTATGCATTTTAAAGATACCTCTCGAAAGTTTTCAATTTATGACAGAGTACATATCACAGTTTTCCCGGAGTTACGGGCCAGACCAGCAGACTATCCGAGTGTTGTGACGTTGATTTAACTTTTCTGAAGCTTAAAAAAATGGATTTAAATCTCCGGGTTTCCAGCATATTTAAATTTATTTGATGTCGTGATTTTTTTAATGTAAATGTAAACACAGCCAAATTTTAAAGATCAGTAGGGACTCATTTTTAATCGATCGTTTCAAATCGCATCGTTTCTGTTTAGGAATATAAACGCTAGAAATATTTCGATTCTCATGCCTTCCAAATTTCTCGTCTTATTTGCACGAGGCAAGTAAGCGAAAAAGTGGTTTTTATTTATTTTGTGCATAATTTTATAAGAATGAAAAAAAGTTAGAACCTTCAAAACCTCAAAAATAGCCATAGATCATTGTAAATTTGGATAATTGCATTTTTCTTGAAGATATTCTCTACTCGAAGCACCGCGAAAAGCGTTTCTGTTGGATATGTGGAGGGTTTCTTTAGTATTACTTTAATGATTAGCTTCTGAATCACTTTGATCGGGGTTAGAATATTGTTGTATGACACCCCCCCCCCCATCTAGTAATTTCATATTGAATTAATGACTGGATTAGCGCATGGTTGCTTTTTAGGTTGTTGATTTTTAAAATATTTCTTAATCTTATTAATATATATACACGCTTTCTGATACGCTTAACCAATTCACAGATATGGCTCTTCCACTTCACGTGTTGTTCTATTATTACCTACTCCGATTATGAATTTAAAGATTTAAGAACTTCGTGTAAAAAAATGTCTATGACCTGCTACCGTAACTATTTAAATAATATTCAAAACTCCATACTAAATAATGTTAGTTATTTTTGGAAATACTCGAAATCTCTTAAAGAAGATGATTCTGATTTTCCGAGCATTATGCACCTAAATGGCAGCCATAGCAATAATACTGATGGTATTGTTAACTTGTTTGCAAAATTTTTTAAAAGTGTTTATTCAACAGACTCAAATAATTCTCCTATTCCAACAACTACTCTAGACGAAACTCTTGATATTTCACAGTGTACCATAAGTATATCTGATGTAATTACTAAAGTTAAATCCTTAGATATCCACAAATCTGCTGGACCGGATAATATCCCTACAATATTTATCAAAGAATGTATCAAAGTAATTGCTCTTCCATTATCCAAACTTTTTAATCTATCTTTATCTAGTGGAATTTTTCCTGATAAGTGGAAAATTAGTTATTTGTCTCCAATTTTCAAAAAGGGTGATAAAAGTGATGTTTGTAATTACAGACCTATATGTATTCAATCCACCATACCGAAACTCTTTGAAAGCCTAATACTTGACAAACTTTTTACACAAATAAAACCTGTTATATCACCTCACCAGTTTGGATTTATGCCAGGTAGAAGTACTCTTTCCAACTTAATTATTTATGAAAATTTTATAAACAATGCTTTTAAAGAAAAAAAACAAGTGGACACTGTTTATACTGATTTCAGTAAAGCATTTGATACAGTTTCCCATGAAATCTTAATTTGGAAATTAGGAAAGCTTGGTATACGCGGCAATATATTAGCCTGGTTTAAAAGCTATCTCACTGGAAGACAACAAATAGTTAGAATTAAATCCTCCCTGTCAGAAAAAATTAATGCAACAAGTGGAGTTCCACAGGGTTCACACCTTGGCCCAATCTTATTTATCTTGTTTATAAATGATCTTACAAAAATATTTCATGATGTATCTATCTTACTTTTTGCTGATGACCTCAAAATTTTTAAAATTATTGAAAATATTTATCATTGCAACATTCTTCAAGATAATATCAACAAATTGTTAATTTGGTGTATGGAAAATAGACTTTATTTAAATATCTCAAAATGTCAAATTGTTAGATTTTCTAGAATAAAAAATCCAGTGATATTTAATTACAACATTGATAACAATGCTCTTCAGACATTAATGCAAATTAAAGACTTGGGCATCACTTTTCAATCAAATCTTTCATTTGTTAACCACATAACAGAAATCTGTAATAAGGGCTTAAAAATGTTAGGGTTTATAACTAGGCTAACTAGAAACTTTAACAATATAAAGTGTATTAAAATGTTATATTTTGCTTATGTTAGAAGCCAACTTGAGTACAATTCTCCTGTCTGGAATCCTCATTATAATATGCACGTACAAGCTGTTGAAAGAATACAAAACAAATTCTTACGTTTTCTAAATTTTAAAATGGGTATTTCAGCAAATATGTTAAACTACAACACACTTTTAAACGATATGAATATGCTTAAATTGTCAGACAGAAGAATTTTCACTGACTTGGTATTTTTATATAAAATTCTAAAGCTTCCGAATTCCACTTCGTAATACTAGAAGTCAGGATTTATTTCAGTGCAGAAATTCTGGGACTAACTACCATATGTATTCCTCTTTGCCCAGAATACTAATGGAGGGAAACAATTATACCAAGTCAGTGGACATCTTCAATTTATCTTTGAATAAATTTAAAATATTGTTATTGAGGCAGTTCAGTTATGTACAATAAAATGTTTTTTCTATGCTATATATGTAAAAGCCCCGAAAAAGGGCGTTTATTTATAAATAAATAAATAAATAAATAAATATTTAATTTCTGATTCTGAGTTCAACGTATATTAACATTTCTCCTATTATCATTATTCTCATTGTTCTCAATATTCTCATTATTGTAATTAGCCTTATTATTATTCTAATTATTTTTCGACTTTATGTCCGGGTTAAATCTTCCCCACAGGAAAAACTACACCCTTCCACACCTTTTTCCACAAATGATCATCTAGTTAACCCTTCAGAATTTTGGCGTATTTTTTAGATGGTCAAAATATTTCCGCTTCTCAATAAAATGCAAACAAATGCAATATTTCTGAACATATCCCAAAAATAAAAACAGTTTTAGAAAGATTATAAAATACAATTTCCAATTTTATAATTGAAAGTAAACACATAGTTTTTGAAATATAAAAATTTTTCATGGAAACATAAAAAAGTTTTAAAAATGGCTCACCTCACGTTTTTTCTAACTTAAATTACTGATAACGAAAAAAAAATTAAAACACGTACATATTTTATTATGAAATGTATTATAAAAGTTATTGTCACCAATTTTTTTGTCATTTCATATGAAAATAATTAATAAAAAATTTTCAAAGTTTCAATTTTTTTTTTCAAATTGCAATTTTTTTTTTTTTTTAATCTTTTTTTTTTCCCATTATTATAAACATTTCAAAATACACATATAAGAAACAAATAAATCAAAAGTTAGGAATAATTAAATCTACGTAAAGTAAAAAGTAGGTGATGGGAACCCATCCAAAACTTTGATTCATAAATACACCATTTTACTTTTTTGTCGTTATTTTTTAGATTGGACTACAAAGCGTTCCTTTTTTACACTGTTTAGATCATAATTCTCACTCTGATAGTAATGGAGTAACAGCATTAATGGAGTTTCTATGAGACGCATGTGAGCTGGGACAAATATGGTCTCCTGCCATTCAAAGGGTTAATGTATTATATAAGTATCATCTATGCAAATGTATTATATAAGTAAAATAAATACAAAACAATACAAGAACAACATGTCAACCTACCAGAGACTATAAATGGGAAAATAATTCACCGACTCCAGATATTTTAATATCAGAGGGTTCGGCTCGGTAGAAATCCTAACTGGACCGATAAATCCTACTGATCCCTCAATATAAATATTTAAAAAATCTTTCGTAAACCTACATGTACTTAATATGACTGATTTTTGAATTTTTAAACATAGATTCTTTGACAAATCTAAAAAGCTTAAATTTTGAATGAGAGAGCTAGGTACAATGCCAGTAGCCGAAATAACAAATGGTAAAATTTTTATAGTCTGAGAATGCTAAACTTTTTTAATCTCATTTCCTAAATCTGTATATTTTCTAATTTTTTCCGAAACAGATTTTTGAATATTCCAGGAATTAGGAAAAGCGACATCAATGGTATAAGTTATTTTTTAAATTTTGTCATGTAAAACTATATCGGGTCTATTATGACTAATTGTTCTGTCTGTAAGTATAGTTTTATCATAATATATTTTATAAAATTCATTTTCTAAAAATGAATTTGGTTCATATTAATATTATAATATGGTACTACATTACGGCAGTCAATCAAGTTATGTTTAATTACCAAACTTTGGTGAATTATTTTTAAAACCTGATTGTGCCTAAATGCACAACTCGGACGGCGCTAATACAGAACATCCCAATATAATATGTTTTATAGTTTCCGGAAAAGCCAAACATTTTCTTCATAAATCATCAATTTGATTTGTATGTTTGATTATGTACTTCCTATAATTTTTAGTATTTATTACTATCTTAAATGGCAAGCATAAATCCTTCTATTTCTTGGCTCAATTCTCCAATACTCAACCATTTGTTTGACGAAAGTTTGTCAACATGTTTGGTTAAGATAATTGAAGTGTTTGGCGTGAATAATTTTATTTGACCAGGAATCTAATAATTCCTGGTTGGTATTTAAAAGAATGTTGGCATTCTCATCGTATAAATTTAAAGGTGTAATGTTTCTATCTGCCTTGCAAATTATTTTGTTCATTTCTGAACTATTAGCTTTCCTATGGAAAAAAAGTTCTTAGTATTTCTATCTGATTGTATTTCAAATAAGTTATTTTGACTATACCTCTACCTCCTAAATTTCTAGGTAAATTAATTCGTTCTATAGCTGAATTTGGATGATGGCAATTAAACTTTGTTAACTTAGTTCTAATTAATCGTTCTAAGCTATCTAAATCTGTATTGGACCATTTAATTATGCCAAATGAGTACGTTAATAAAGGTATTGCCCAAGTATTTATTGCCTTTACTAAATTAACTTTTTACTTTTATTATTCTTTTAACTCTTACTATTCTTCTTTTTAACAAATTGTTTTTTTTTTGCAGGAGAGTACGCCGACGCCATGCAGTACGGCGGTGCAAGAGGAGGGAACACTAACAACTACCTCCAGATATCCATCATGCTCTTGTTCACCATCTTCCTATTCCCGAGGATAGCACAGGATATTCCGAACTTCCCAGCGAACAGATGATGGCTCTTAACCTCTAGACTATACTAATTAAATTACACACTAGGTATACAATAGATTCTATGATAAATTATAATAATTGATTAAAAATATCTTGTCTGTCTTTTGCTGTACAAAGTTTTGGTCGTTTATATATTTCACATTATTTGACATCGTTATCAAATCCTTTCAACGACTCGTTCTTGAGTTCAACAGCTCGGCTGTGGAACGATTTGCTGGCCTCTGTGTTTCCTACCTCCTACAACATGGGTCTCTTCAAGACCCATGTTCACTCCTTCCTCTCCTCAAAAACACCCTCCACACAGCATCTTCAAATATGACATAGGCCCAGAGGGAAATTATTTTCCTCAGGGCCTCCTGTGTGGAGTAAATGTAAAAAAAAAATGTAAGAATCCTGTCCAATCTCTACCTTGTAAAAACTTGATTTACGCATGCTGTGAACATTTTTAATTGGATTGTTGCTCATAACAATGGCAATTTCATTAATATAATAATTGTTAACACTCTGTAAACGTTTCAAACAATTAAAACATTCAAAGTGGCTGAAATGAAAATCTCATTTTTTCATTTAGTTTTTACACGGGTTCGTAAATCCAGGCTAGTTATTTTTGACATTAGAAGTCGAGGCTCCTATACAAAAGATTTCTCTTTGTGCAAATGTTCCATAGCTTAATCCTCTTTCATAAGGACTGGCTTCAACGTCCAATCTTTTCTAAATTCGTCCTGGGCGCTGATCAGAAAATCCGTAGAAGTGTGATTTATACCATTTTTTTAAGAAAACTGATGACGCCAAATATAAGTCGTTCGGTGTGCCAGACTCCAGACAGGCCAATGACACGTTGGGCATCTCCGGCATCATGAAATTTGAGCAATATTTTCTGCCATGGCTTTATACGTCAACGCTCCATTTTCCACATGAAAAGTTATTTCAATCATTAATTGGGAACTAACTAACCATCACGCCATTTCCCCGCAGGGGTAGGCAGAGAGGATGCACCGCCAAACAACTCGATCTTGGCACACACTCCTTGCCTCGTTCACATTCATCATCGTCTCATATATGATCTTTTATTATTCTGACTCTTGACATCGCCCGACTCAAGTATCTGATTCACTTGGTCGTGCCATGTCTTCTCGGGTGTCCCCGTATTCGTATACCAATCACATTTGCGTCAAATATTCTCCTTACACTCCTTTCCTCGTTCATTCGCTCTACATGCCCAAAACATCTGGGCGTCAAAACATAACGCTTACATCAGCTTTGCATTCTTTGCGGGTCTCCACATTTTTCACACATGAAAAATGTGTGAAAAATGAAAAACTGAGGGATCAGGGATCTCATTTCTACAGCATTCAATGTACTTTCATCCTTCCGTCTGCTAGTTCCATGCCTCACTGCCATACATCAGGGTAGGTACCAGCACTCCATTATGGACGGCTAGCATCGCTTCTTTTGAAGTTTTTTCAATGCTGGTAACTCCATTAATGGAGTTACCAGCATTTACCTTTCTTCCAATATCTCTATCAGCCTTTCCATCTCTCATAAAAATACTTCTCAAATACACAAACTCATCCACCTGCTCAAAGTATTCATCATTAATTGAGAATTTTTGAAATATCAATAATGAAAAATTAACATTTGAAATAAACTGTTCACAGGAAATAAAGATAACTTGTGCTTATTCAGGATGACGAACAAGCATTGAACGCACTTCTATCTAGTTTTTCTCTTCAGTGGAACCAGGGCTTTGATGTCTATTTTTCATTGAGGATTGGAAAATTGCAATTATGGATGGACTATTCCACGATATTTCATTGAGGTTATTTTCCCTTTTGCCGTTCTCCATTCCTATTAAAAACGTGAGTCAAATTTATCGTAGGGGCTTTGTTCAGGATGGCAAATCCATTTGGTCAATGGGGAATGATTGGTTGTCTAGAATTGTTTCAAATTTTTTTTTAACAGAGAAAAGAATTAAAAAAAACTGCCGAATACGATAACTAGTCAAAAAAAAATATATTTTTTTGTTAAAAGGAAATAACCAGACCCACCAAAAATATGTCACTTTTAAATCAAATTTTAGAAGCATTGACTCTTTTCCACAATAATTATAAATTGATTTCGAAAGACTTTTATCTAGTAAAGCTATTTTTTTTAAATTTTGAGAAAATATGTTTCTTTTTAGTACAATAAGGTTTTAACCGTAGGTAATTTGGCAGATTTGTTAAATTTTCAAACAATATTTTGTATTATACAACAAACATTTCAAATCATATAATCATGCAATAAATAAATTATTTGGGAAAACTACTTTTCTAAATTTTAATTTAAGTTCAAATAATATCAATTTTCGAAACCTTTCAATTAATGAAATTATTTGAAGGACTGGCTTATCATTTTTAATCGAATCAAATTTTTTAAATATTTTAAATAGATAACGAAGTTAGGTACCGAATTTGATTGATTGTTCTTATAATTTACAGAAATGAATATTTATAATATATGGTAAATGAGAATTCGAATAAAAACATTGTAATAGGTAGCAAGCGAGCTGTTTGATAACTGAATGTACTGGGATTGAATATATGGAACGCGGGAAGGGGGTTGGCGGGACCGTGGAGCAGGAGAGGGGAGAGGGAAGGCGGGGAAGTTGGAAAGGGAAGGGGTCGTGAGAGGGGAACGGGGACGCACAGGAAAGGACTTGCAGGGAGAAACAATTTATTTCTTTGAAAATGGCATTGCAACGCATGTTGGGAACCAGCTGGTAATAAAAGCAATAAAACTTTTTTCTCCGATTGCTCGACATTTTTTGGTGATCATTTTGAATATTTTCCGCCCAATTAAAAAAAAATCATACCTTCGAATTTTGATATATAGACATACAAACTGATTATAGGTCTATATAGCCAATAAATTCACATATCTTTTGTTAATTATCACATATTCGTAGGATTTATAAAAAAATATTATATAATCGTAAACTTTTACATCATTCCTTACAAATAAGAAAAAATTGGCCAAAATTGGCAGCAAAGCAATCCGAGGTATTTTAAATAGTACCACATTGTGGCAAAAAGCGCTCCAGTGGATAAAACAGATGATTTAAATAAATTTTAATATGTTTCAAATTAGGATTGTATTTGGTTTTCTTTTGTTACAAGATATTGATATTTTTTCTGTGTAATATTTGATGTTGCAGACAATTATCTGGTGTACAAAATACATAAAATAAATATATTATATTGATATAGTTACTTGAATATAATGTTGTAAAAACATGTGTGTTAACAAAAAAAGTAAATGAAGGTATTATACTAAGGCCCAGTTGTTTCGGAAAAATTCAAATGTAACGTCGCAAATGGCCATTCAGCGCCATTTTGTTTTCTTGACATTTAAGGTGCTTTTCAGCTTTCTTTCAAATTATAAAAAGCTGACAAGCTTAACAATATGATAGTTGTTCTCTTCTGCTGATCACAATCTGACAGAATTGTCATTAAATCCATACAGCCCATAATTACAATTCAAAGAATAATTATAAAAATCATCATTATCAAACCATACGACTTCCCTACTTTAGATATATTTCGGGAATTTAATGTACTATCACAGAATTGTATAAGAGAAACGCCTAATATCAAATTTACAAAGAATATTTTATCCAAAAAATTCACTCCTCAGATTGCATAAGCAATAGATTCAAAAAAGCCATCCCTTGCCTAGAACAACCACAGCTCAGCACCACTATTTGTATTTAGGCGTGAGATGGTACAATATATTATTATCCAAAAATAAAATTACTATAACAGAAACATTGAAATATGAACAATTCAAAAAGCAAATTTAATTTCTGAAATTGGATAATGATACATTGTACCCTTAATTTAACCTTACTTAATCTGTATTATTTAAAATTAAAAATATATATATTGTTATCGTCTTCCAATTAATATTTTTTTCTTAATTGTATACCCATGTTAAATAATGTTTGTATTTATATCATAATTCTTTGTTCATTGTTTACATATTTAGTTAAAACATTATTTTTTTTGCATGAAAATACAACTACTATAAACACGAGCTCCTAGAGCTCAATTTATGAAGTAGTAGAACAATAATGAACAGTACCTTTGTAATAAACTTCACGTACGAAAACGGTTTTGCATAAGGCGCGGCGTCAGAGGTGTTCTCGAAGTCGGGTTCTTAAATTTCAACCGTACAGACGCTATTAACATTGTCAGATTGTAAACGGGAACCTTTCAGATGTCAAAAAAACAAACTGGCGCTGAATGGTGATTTGATGAAAATGTTAAATTTGAATTTCTGTGAAACAACCTAACCTAAGACAAACTTAAATAAGAAACCAAAGTAAGTCATAGTTTTGTAAACAAAATGTAAAAAAAAAATAACGCAGGAAGATTACTTAGATCTAAATGTTATAATTATTCTAATTTAAATTACTTTTTTTGATGTGAATTTTTTTTTCTAACAAGCAAATTATACATAATTTTTATAATTTTCAAATAAATCAAAAATTGAGTAATTAAAAAAGTATTTTTTACTATTTTAAACATTCTCTGATTTTTGCGTCAGATATTGTTATCCGTCCATTTAATTTTAACGCTTTTTGACGTTATCAGTTCCTTCTGTAAATAAATGCAAATTAAAAAAAAATTCAAATTAAGTGTTATGACCGTTGTTCCCAACTTTTCATTCGATCAATCTGAGCCTCCGATCAGCTGAGTGATTTGTTTAGTAACGCTCGATTCGCCTGTTGGTCGGAGAGTTGTGTTGGGAAGAGTGTATTTGTGCAATTGAGGAGTGTTGAGCCAAAATTTCGGCTCAAGTTGATCAGAAGATTGGAAATAACGGCCGTGAGAAAATTAATATATCTTCATTAAATACGATGATTGTATTGGGTAAATCATCTGTAAATTTCAATCTCAATTTTCTTCAGATTTTGGAATGTTAAATTAAATACATAAATTTGTACGGGTAGTTTAAGAAAAAATACTGTTTGTTGTAAATAGAATTAATTATTAAGACTTGTGTACAATATTTCAAATCTATGAATAAATACTAAATTTAACCGTGAAAAATGGTTTCATTTTCTTGTTTTCCATCTTACAAAGTATCTTACTAACCATTTACATCTATCTCCGTCGACGCCAGAGTCAAGTTAGCCCCTCAGAAGCTGGGCGTACTGTACAGAGCCCACAGACAGTACACAACTGTTGACCATGTACAAACCGCAAGTGTGCTTCTCTATTGAATTTGGCAGCCACCTCCAATTTGGAGCGTCAAAATTCCTGAAAAACCCTTGGCTGTCCTTTTGATAGTTCCACTATCTTAATAAGCGGATTCCAACTTTAAGAGCACAGGCGTCAGATGGAAGGAAAAAAAGGAAGGAGAGGAAGTTCTGGGAAGGAAAAGGGTATTATATTAGGGGTGGGTAAGGAATCTGGGGGGTCACTGTGTTCAGGAGTGACGGACATTTGAATCCATCCCTCCCACTGCGCTGCACGGCGATGTTCCGAGAGAGTCCGGCTGGAGTCAAAGAAACTCTCTCCGGCCAGCCACGTAGCTAGGGGGCAGACGCATCCAGACAAACCTCACCCCATGAACCCGGGCATCCTTGCTAAGTCACCAAACGTAAGTAGCGAACCACTTGGGGCGACCTATGGCAGATATGTTGGTGATCCAATAAATGGTTCCCGGGGTGGCGGTACCCATACCCACCTCCCAAATAATGGTATGCTGTCTTTGTTCTACAGGGATTACAATGGAAGATGTTCAGAGGAACTGGCGTCATTGATCCCTTCGGCAGAGGTGCATAGTCGGGAAACACGTCAAACGCGCGCCCAATAGTTGAAAATTTTCACATGAGAACGGGTCGCTTCTACGACTCGTTCTTGATTTTAACAGCTCGACTCGAATAGTTTGCAAGCCTCTGTATTTCCTTCCTCCCATAATATGGGTTTCTTTAAGACCCATGTTCACTCCTTCCCCTCCTCAAAGAGATACTCCACAAGGCATCTCCAAAGGTGACATAGGCCTTGAAATTAGGGAAATTATTTTTCTTAGGGCCTCCAGTATGGAGTGAACGTAAATTTAAATAAAAATCAGAGTGTGCGATTCACACGCGGTAGAAGTGTAACTAGAAACTCAATAGATGTCGTTTTCTTTTCTTTTGCCTGTTTATTTTAAAGTGGGTTTGAAGATTGGATATAAATTTCCGAAAAACATTGCATTTCGTAGGAATCGAACTCCATTCGCTGGATGTCTGTCTGGCCGCTTGGATTTGTCAGGCGCCTTAGCCGCTGCGCTACAAGAGGTTCGAGCCGAGGCGCGAATTTAGCGCGTTATATTAGAACCGAGGACCCATCAAATAATAAATTTTAGTGATAGTTTCACCCGAATTTCAAATCACTAACTTCTTCACTTCAAAAATCCTGCAGCTTGAACCAAAAAAGCTTGGTCTTGAAATGTATATTAATCTATTTTTTGTTTCTTTTTCACCATAATAAAATACAAAATTGGCGTTTTTACCGGCCTTTAATAAATAATTTAACCTGAAGAGCGCTTAATTCTAATTCTGCTTTTGAAGCATTGATGATTTTACAGGTGGTTAATTAATAATATGGTTTAATTAAGTTGCCACACTGATAATTGAATTGCAACACTCAGTCAAAATCATTGTTGAATTATTGATTTCACTGAACCGAATAATAATATACTAGCAGTGAAAAACCCGCTCCGTAGGTTTTTGCTTCTGGGCCCTGCGTGCGGCTTTTGGTTCGGCTTCGCCTGGTTAGTATCGTTGACCATTTTATGAATCCAGTAGGAACTGATTCCAAAAATAGCCCGTTCCTCGGATCCACTCTAGTGTAGCTAGTCACTGAGACAAAGTAACCGGGACAGGCAATGACGTCATATGTAACATACAACCGCTTGATACAACTATGTATTACCGTCAATCTTTCCAAATCCGGAGAGGTACTAAATATCCAATCGAGCGACAGCGCGATTTAAAACCTTTTCCTCCGATTGCTCGTGATTTTTGGAGATCATTTCGAATATTTTCCGATCATTAATGTGATTTGCAATTTTTTTGGGTTCGTTTTTTGTTAAACAGATTTCCCCATCAACTAACAATTTATTAATAGAAGTACTGTTCTTAGGTTTTGAATAGGCGGCATCTTTGATAACTCTCCATATCTTTTTTGTATCTCCTCCGGCACTATCTATTTCTTTCCTATAGAACTCATGTTTCGCCTGCTTTACTAGTTTATTACATAGGTTTCTGTATAATAAGTAATTGTGTTTTAGTTTACTGTCCATTGGGTTATTGTTTACTCTTGCATGCATCATATTCCGTTTGTGTATACTTTTTACTAATCCTGTTGTTATCCATGGTTTAATTTTAAGTGTTTTGTGTGTAGTGTTTTTACGGGTTTTTATAATAGTGTGTTTAGTGGTAAACGTATTCAGAGTTAATAAAAATTCATTAAGCGCTTTGTTTGGATCCGTTTCTTTTAGAGTTGTAGTCCACCATTCATGACTTATATCTGAGCTAAGTGCTTTGAAATCTATGATATGCCGTGACGTATTTGTATATATTTTTGATTTTTTTTCAGTTTTCAATCGCATGATGCGATCAATCGCATGCGATCGATCGCATGAAGCGCATTCAATGACTCCCTCTCCTGTTTTAGTCGGAGAAGGGGAGAGTTATCTTCTGGGATATCGCGTCTGGAGCGGTTACGTCTGAGATGTGTATTGTCTATGATTGATCTGCGCTTAAAAACGCTTAGGTGTGAACGGTCTGAAGGGATTGTATGGAGAGCGTTATTTGGCGTGCTATGATCTTTTATATTTGATAGCGTAATGTGAACCAGCTTTTAAGCCATCCGCTCATGGAGAAACTGAAAAAAAAAACAGTTTGCGATGCAATCGTAAACAATCTCCCAAACAAAATCGATATTTTTCTGATCTGACATGTCAAAACACGACAAAGCACTGCTGGTCGCCGCGGCAGTCGCATTTCAGTTGCTTTGTTGACAGGTTGCCATGCTCACGACCTGTCAAGTTTTTTAGTAATCTGCGATATATCAGATCAGAAAAATATCGATTTTGTTCAGGAGGTTGATTGCAACTGCATTGTCAACTGGTTTTTTGGGCGGATGGCCTAATTATGCGATTTCACCAAACTGCCAATATATTTCCAGACCTTTTCGATATTTTCAAAACTTCTCCGTCCTGCATCAAATAACAAATAATTAGTTGTGAATTTAACTGATATGTTAACGTATCATGTTTTTAAAATTGTAGGCATTATTGTATTGTAAATAATAATGTGTTATCTTTGGACACATGTAAAAGAAATGTATATAAATGTCTGCAAAAACCCAACGGGTGTTTAAAAATTTCGTTTATTTATTAAGAACTCAAAAAAATCTTTCTGGGAATTTCTTTCAAAAATTCTCTCACCAAACTTTTGTAGCAAGGTCTACGCCTCGACGCATTTTAAAGGACGTTAAACAGCTGACATTGGCCCATTAGCCATCGATTTTTGTTAAATGATGTAATTTTTTTTAACTTTTAACTCATTTTACTCGAAAACGAAAGCTCAAATCAAACAAAGAAGTACCACAAAATCGACTCCAAATATGACGTAAATTCGCCAATATCCCGCTTGCACTGTCACGAGTTTCCGGACACCGTGTAGTATATACCACAAAATATTCGACATTGTCAACAAAATCAATCTCAATTCCGTAGAACTTTAATTTTGCCAAAACAATGTTACGTAAAATGAAGCATTTCAAGCAAAAATCGAAAAAAACGATGAAGCATATATCGGTTTTACTAAAACCGTTCGACATTTAAAAAATGGTTAAATTAAGGATATTTCTCACTCATTCAATGAGAATTGGATATAGTTCTGTACCTTCTCATTTTTTTTAAAGGATGTCCTTGACTCCCCCTTCCCTTGATTGTACTTCCCCAGTCCTTGATTGTACAGCCTGTTGTCTAAAAGTGGGATCTTTAGATCACGTGTTTCTTGGTTGTCCCTCTCTAAACAATATCCTCTCTTCTTCAGCCTTACCTAAAATTGCCTCCCCTCCATTCAACATCTCATCTCTTCCAAATCTAAACAAGACTCCAATCTCCCGCTCGCTTTTGAAATTTGCCTTTGAAATTTGAAATTTAAATGAAAGTAATACATAAATTCCTGTTCGGGTTTTTATGCCAGATCTTTCTAAGATTTAAAAATACACTTCTTTCTGTCGAGTCATTTATTTACAAGACTTTGAGAGGATTGACAACCATGATCAAACAACACTTTAACACATATTTGATATAATCCCGACCTGGCTCCCTACTAGTTTAAATTACTAAGAAAGCCCTAGCGTTATTTTGCCAGATCTTTACGATAAAAAGTGAGCGATTGTACCAAAAAACAACGGTTCTCACTCTTGGTACAAACTACCTGTCGATCAAAAAGTAAACAATATTACTGGCGGCCTAGAAAAGCCCTTGAAAATTGCACCCCCGGCGTTGTAGAAAACCGGAATTACCGACATATGATTAGACTAATTAAGTTTTATAAAAAGACAATAGATGTCACTCACTGTACAATTAATATTTGGGCAAGTTGCGGCCAGGCCGCTCGTCCGCTCATTCTCGCCGGGACTGCCCCGTAATAGTGGAACAAACTGCCCCCAGTATCTTTCTTTTTATATATTTAGTCCGGTCAAGTTAGCTAGAAAAATAGTAGTCAAATAACGAAAATTCGCACAGAGCTGAAATTTGGTAGACACCTTGAGTACACCATTACAAATAATATACTGAAAGTCCCCATCGATTCCATTTCCGCTAAAACAGTTATTCAAGGTCAAAAGTCAACATTTTCAGTTTTTTGGATTTTTCTCGTAAACGGTAAGCTATATCAAAAAAATAGTTGAGACAAAAATTAATACAGTGTAAAGAATATTATCCCATGAAACTTCATCATAACCGATCGTGGATTATGCCTACCGGAGAAACCATGTTAAAAAAAGTGCCAAGTACACTACCTCACAGATGGTGTGGAAATGTGTGCAAATTATATAGAATGTAACTCCTTCAACTTTTAGAATCACTATATCTCAGACATGGTGATTCTTAGAAAAAAAGTATTTACATAATTTTTGTGGATAATTTTATGATCTACAATTTTTGTTACATCTATTTTTTTATATAACTTACCGTTTACGAGAAATGACTGAAAATGTTGACATTTGACCTAGAGTAACTTTTTAGCGGACATGGAATCGATGGGGACTTTTTGTATTTTATCTATAATGGTGTACCTAAGGTCTCTACCAAATTTCAGCTCTACAGAATTGTTTATATTGACGGGACTAATTTTCTTTTGTTTTAATTATACTTACACCTGTAAATATATTTATTTTTCTTTATTTTTTTTTTACTCTAACTAGATGCTGAACCAACAGGCGAACGCATCTGTGATGTGTCTTTATCTTGCTAATTACTGCAATTGTAAGTATGCATCCATTTTTCTTTCTTACTAACAATCATGCATGCAGGGACATTGGAGGATCTAGATATGTTTTAAAAATAAATGTAGCTTCCTTTTTACAAAAAAATTAGAATCTTGCGAGAGCCCTGAAGGAGTAACCATCTGTTACTTATACCAGGGCGGGTATGTGGTGGATAACCTCCAATGTACAATTAATTCAGGATTTAACAATTCGTTCTCTCCATAGTTTGAAAAGATGGCCAAAAAAAAGGAAAAAAAATGTCACAGCATCTTAAATATAAGCTCTGTATATACAGCGTGGCTTTCGAGAGACAACCTTGACCCAAATTCAACCAAAACAAGCAATTCTTTGTTCTAATTAAATTTTCAATCGCTTTAAAATACAAAGTGTTCATTATCTTCCCGCCACACAAAAGGTGTCGTTATTTTATTTAGAAAATTTGTTTTGTTTTCCAATTTTTGCGTGGCGGAAAAAACGAGTTAAGATAATGTTTCTTGAGTTTGTGCGAAACTTCACCGTAAGTTGTTCATAACAACTCCATTGGTAACTTTCTCATTCCACTTCCTTTCTAACCCATATCCAAACCGACATTTTCCCAGGCGTTACTTCTGTCATTCCTGCGGCCCGCGGAAAGTTGGGAAACTTTTTCAATACGAAGAAAGGATAAATAAATTTAAAAACATATTGCCTTTTATTTTTATCCTGTTTTGCGAGTGAGCAACAAAAATAATATTGTTATTGTGGTTTGTCGAAAGCAATGGTTACTTTGTGGCTTGTCATAGTACGAATAATATTATTTGTCTTCTTCTTGTGCCTCTAATCGTATGTTGATTATTATCAGGGCAGCCCTGTGAGCTGTATAGCAGATCAATTGAGCGGAACTGCATTTTTACGCAAGTCACGTAACTAAATAAGTCACGTAAGTGATTCTCGTAAGCATGTAAGTACATAATTAAGTAGGTCACATAAGAAAATATGCCACGTAAGCAAGTAAGTCACGAAAGTATACATGTCACGTAAGTAAGTAAAATGCAAGTCATACAAATAAGTCGGTCAACCAAGTAAGTAAGTCACGTAAGTAATCAAGTTACTTAAGTGTTGTGAAATTATTTTCCTCAGGGCCTCCTGTGTGGAGTTAATGTAAAAAAAAAAAATGTTTGTTACAGGAAAAATTTTTTTAAAGAAAGACAAACATACCCGGGTTACGAATAACCCAACAATGTTCGAAAATCTCCAACTACCACCACAGAAAGCCGAAAATGTTGCTTGTGTTGCGATGGAGGACTTAGCCAGCCGAGCAATCGAACACGCGACGCCCAGGTGGGACCCAAACGCGATGCCCACTCAACCACTGACCGGTCAATGCTTTGTAATTATTTGTAAGTTCCATAAATTTCTAACAGGTGGCGGTGTGAGTTAATTTATCGACACAAGTTATCTATTTTCGTTATTTGTTTTTGGGGTTTTATGCCGTGTTGCACTAGCATGTTCTTTAGCCAACGTTTCGGACAGCGTTACAGTGTCCATCATCAGGGTAGATGTGTAATTGTGTCAACAAGTTATCTAGGTTGGGTAACCATCCAGTAGATGCCGTTGTGTTTCACAGCAACTCGTGGCCGGGTCAGCTAGTTTATATATATAAACCAATGACTAATTAATCTATATTCAATGATTCGAACCAAAAAACCTCGAATACGAATTGGTTTGTGATCCGATTAAGGCAAAAATAATCCAGACAAATAAATCATTTATTTGAATTGGAGAGTTTTTACATTTGGTTTTAGCACGAATCCGGATATTTTATAAAACCGATGCATTCACAAATTATATAATAATTTTTAGTCAATGCATTGCAGAAATAATGAAATTCATGAAATAAATTGGTCAGCCGGCCATGGGAGCGATTTTCCAAATTTAAATATCGTGAAAATATGTATTGTTTATGAAAAAATACACTGTAACTTAAAAAAAATATATTTACTAACGGATCAGTCTTAAACTAGTTTATATTTGGGAAAACGCGTTGTAACTAAGAGGGGTTTTAAGATGACGCTATACGTGAAATTCTATTTAGGTACTATTTACGCCACGTTTGGTGATTTAGCAGGGGGGCCCGGGTTCATGGGGTTAGGTTTGTCTAGGTCTTGGAGGCGGATGACCAGGACACACTGAACCTCAGATTCCTACCCACCCCTTAAACCCTTTTCCTTCCCAGAATTCTCCTACATTTCCTTTCCTTAAAAAATCCCTCCACACAGCATTACCAAAGATGACACAGGCCCTGGGGGAGATTATTTTCCTCGAGGCATCCTGTGTGGAGCTCACGTAAAAAAAAAAGTGATTCATGTTTACGACGAATCGGTTTACATTATGAACATAAAAAAATATGCTACGGATAAATTGAAGCTTTTAATAGCTTTTTCATGTATTGAAATTACAATAAAATTATTGTTTACATTACAAAAAATATAAGTGTAAACCACAAAAAAAAATTTTTTTTTCATGACTTAACTATGAAATAAGAAACAATTTTTTAAAACATACTCTTGCATGGCTAAGACTATTTTTGAGGTTTTGTTTGTTCTAACTTTTGGTCATTCTTATAAAATTATGCACAAAATAAATAAAAACCACTTTTTCGCTTACTTGCCTCTTGCAAATTTACAACGCGCGATTTAAAATTTTGTATGGCATGAGAATCGAAATATTTCTAGCGTTTATATTCCTCTTAATTGTAACATCTACATCCCTTCAACTGCGGTGCAAGGCATTGGGAGAATCTGCCTTAAGGCCTTCTTCAGCCATTCACTCTCGGGAGAGCTGATTGGGGCGACCCATGAAAATAAAAGAGAAAGTATGTGTGTGGAGTACGTTGTTAAAATATTGTTGAAGTTATCAGTTCACAGTGTACAGGTGTATAATGCCGTTGTTGGCTATCCATGTGTAAATTTTGAATTTTAAATAAACATTCTTTTTTGTATGGTGAATGACTTTTTCAATTAAATATTTTTAAAAATTGAAGGGAAATTTTGGTAAAGTCTTTGTCTGTATGTGGATACAATTACCAATACGTTTAAAGGAGTGGATATATTAAAGATTTTTAGTACATATTCCTGAGCAGATTTGTCAAAAGACAGTCGAAAGACAGTCGAAAGACAGTCGAAAGACAGTCGAAAGACAGTCGAAAGACAGTCGAAAGACAGTCGAAAGACAGTCGAAAGACAGTCGAAAGACAGTCGAAAGACAGTCGAAAGACAGTCGAAAGACAGTCGAAAGACAGTCGAAAGACAGTCGAAAGACAGTCGAAAGACAGTCGAAAGACAGTCGAAAGACAGTCGAAAGACAGTCGAAAACAGTCGAAAACAGATGTCAAAAAAAATTACAAACGAAAAATCCGAAACACTTCGCCACCAATGATGTTATCAAAACTCCACTGTGGACTGCTAGCATTTATTTTAGCTAGTAATGGTGGATGGTTTTCATTTTAAGATTTGTCACTGAAAACTGAAATCACCCGAAAAGTAGGAAAAATCATCAATCTAAGTTGAAATATATTCAGCGTTGAATGACAGGGAAATTCCGATAATATCCATTAACTTCGCAGCTCGTGCCTTCAATAAACAATGTATTTTATTAGAACATATTATAGCCTTCGCTGCGTGCAATATATTATATTCACATGCGAGGAAAAAGATACACATATTAAATAAATAAAAAAATAAATAAACGGATGGATGTCCTCAAAATGTGGTGCTGAAAAATAATATTCAACATTCCACATACAGCCAGGTGCACTAATATTACCATATACCCCATCCCCCCCATATGCCCCATCCGTATACCCCTCCATCTCCCTTCTTCCCTTCCTGCCGCTAAACTATATGAAATACACACATTTTTTTTTCAAACAACTCTTGTCCCAGTAAAACTATGGTGTACAAGTCGCGTACCCTCTTAAAACAAGGCAGGGAGTCACTTCAAGACGACTCACGGCCAGGAAGGCCGATCGAGGTGACCACTCCGGAAATCATTCAAAAAGTCGAAAAATTAATATTAGAAGATGCCCGATTGAAGAAGAAACAACTCGCAGAAATGGTTGGAGTATCAGATACATTCATTTCCAAAATTCTTTACGATCATCTTGGTATGACTAAAGTCAGCGCAAGATGGGTGCCGAGAATGCTCACGCCCCTCTAAAACAACAGCGCGTGGAGTGTTCTCGTGCATTTTTGGACCTCTGTAGGGGAGACAAAGATGGAGTGTTGGCTCAAATTGTTACTGGTGATGAAACTTGAGTTCATCGTTATGAACCTGAGTCTAAACAGTCTATGCAGTGGCAAAGAAAGGCACACCAACACCCAAGAATTTGAAGGTATCACAATCGGCTGGGAAAATCATGGCGACAGTCTTTTCAGAAGGAAAAAAAAAAAAAAAACCTCGCGCGCCACCTATTGTAAATTTTTTATTCGAATTTCTAAACTCCTCACAGCTCTTCATTAGATATAGAAACTTTTGCGGGTGTGCGCATAATAACTCAGCAAAGTTTCATTGCAATTGGATGACTGGTGTCACAAAATAAAATAAAAAACCAACAAAAAAATATTCAGTTTTTCGTACACAAATCCTTATTAATATTGTTCATGAATGCTTTGTTTTACGCCCAGCGTTGTTACAACGGTAGAAATAATTGGGTTCGACCTTTTTTGCACTATCTTCATATTTACTTAATGATGAACCCAACGAACTCAGATCTAAATCCCTGACTTAGGCCAACAGTTGTATTTATTTACTCGAGTTTTTCACAACAGAATATTGTGAATACTTTGCGCCTTATTCCAAAGATTAAAATACGCTCAGTATTGCCCCAGAGAGACCACCGGTCAGAACCGATTTCACAACTGAGAACATAAAGCAATTTTTTGAGATAATTTTTCACTCTTAAACATCGTACTCATTTTTATTTGATTTTTATTTAATTCGAATTAAGTATCATTTTATTTAAAAAATATAAACAATTTTTCTGAATTAAGGCAATATTCTAGTCTAGAAAAAACAAATCATTTTTTTCCTTCATATTTCCAATGTTTAAATATTCAAAAATATCTCCTTAAAAGGATTTTTCGAAATTCGCATTATTCTAAAAGTTATAACAATTTTTATGTCGCGGTTTAGACGGAATCTAACCAGAATCTAAATAGAGCAAAACTTTAAACGCGTGTTTCTCGAAACCAATTTTTTCCAGACGGTTGACATGATATCTCAAGTTCTACGAAACCAATTTGCTTGAAATTTGGTGTGAGTTTTCTCTACACATTACTCTATCGCCCATACTAGAATTATAACAGAATTTCAATTTTTACTATTTTTTAAAAATTCCGAAAAGTCAAAAAAGGGGGAAAAAATGTCTTTTTATTTCCGACAGCCGCCATTTTGCGAAACAATTTTTTTTTTCTTCTCCAAGGTACGGGCCATATCAGCATTTGTCTGGATTTTGTCTGGACGCCCACTTTAACACCCTGTAACTTTTTGAATTTCTAATTTTTTCGTTTGATTTTTTTATGTATTCTTTATTGTTTAATAAATATTTGGTAAAGTAATGTCTGCTAAAAATATAATTGTTTTTTTTTTTATCGCACCTGAAAAAAACACCTACAATTCATGCTTCTAGACTAGAATACCCTCTTAAAGGCGTAGACGGGATAGTTTTTAATGAACTTTGTTCGAAAAAATTCCAATAAAGATTGAGGTTCGTCGAAATTACAAGTTGTGTATTTACGTTATCGGGTTATAGGTTTATATATGTTTAACTGGAACAAACGTCCGTTCTATAGGAGGCTCTAAGTTATTCTGAAGCTACGCCCCCAAACACTGTCAGAGCCCAGCGGTCTATCACAAGCCATCGGCTATTTACATAACCATAAGACATCATTTCCGTGCATTAGACACGAACGACATAAGGTACTACTTAACTGAGAGACACCTAAAATCTTATCTATACAAACATCCTCGGCGGTCCGTTTGTTATATTTTACTATCTTAAACCAACAGATTGCAATCTTTAAAGCACAGGCGCCGGATAGGATTGCAATCCTTGTTATACCGGTATTTCAATGGAAGATGCTTCGAGAGACTAGCGTCATTGATCACAACCACCCAACGCGCGCCCAATTTGTCACATGAAAACGGATCGCTTCTTCGAGTCGTTTTTGAGTTCTACACCTTGGCTGTGGAACGACTTGCTGGCCTCTGTGTTTCTTCCTTCCTACAACATGGGTATCTTCAAGACCAATGTTCATTCCTTCTTCTTCTGAAAAGGCCCTCTACACACCATCTGAGAAGACATAGGCCCTGAGGGAAATTATTTTTCTCAGAGCATCCTGTGTGTAGCAAATAAAAAAAAACAAAAAAACTATTTAAGGGATTTGAAAATTTTGGCTTCATTTAGGCTTATTTTAATTCCGTGGTTAGCGTTTAGATTTGAATATTAAGCCGGTCAGTGGCTGAGTGAATATCGCGTTTGGGTCCCACCCGGGCTAACCTGTTCCCTATGTGCCTTCAATTACCCCCCTTCCCCCGCCCTTCCACTCCCACTATTAAGTTTATTTATAGTTAGTTTTTAGTAAACCCTGAGGAAGAGAGCATTGCTCTTGAAACATGTCAGTTTTATAGACATTAAAAGTGGTTAAATCAAAGAAATCTTTTAATTTTGAATAAAATATGTTGCCAAAAAAAATTCCTGTATTTGAAGAAGATATTATTTCATTTTGTTTTGTTTATATCTGTATATCTTCCAGTGTTTTCATTTTTACTTTGATATTTTTTTCAATGTACAATATGGAACACGTGGTATTGCATCACTCTCCACGAGATCTGGAATAAACAAGGCAAAAAGATTATGCCCGCACGTTTGCTCAAAATTAGCATCTTTACCGTGAAATTTATCGATTTGGGTTTAACCTAAATAAAAATAAAACATTTTTCGTAAAAAAACGTGCCTATTGCGTGGTAGCGTGGCTACACGTCTCGAGGAGAAAACATCAACAAGGGGAAAAACAATATTTCTCTGTCGATAGGGGGAGCTTTTTAAAAGTTCGGCAATTCTTCACAGCGCTAAATCATCCTTCGGAGGCGACACTTGGCGAAGACACTTCCAAACTGAAATATGATTGAAAAAGGAAACGGGGAAAGGGAAGGCTGTATTGAACTACTGTACTGTAAGCGCTGAATGGAAGATTCCTAGAAAAGACACCTTTACCGATTTAAAAAACAGTTAATAATTGGCACACTAATTTATTTATTTGTACACGCCCAATCACGGCTTTTACAAATGATAAAA
The DNA here is from genome assembly GCA_936435175.1 of Glyphotaelius pellucidus. Lineage (NCBI taxonomy): Eukaryota > Metazoa > Arthropoda > Insecta > Trichoptera > Limnephilidae > Glyphotaelius > Glyphotaelius pellucidus. Next base: position 26,423,960 of record OW386558.1, on the reverse strand, counting down.
TTAAAAATACTTTTTTTTACATTAACTACACACAGGAGACCCTTAGGGAAATAATTTCCCTCGGGGCCTATGTCATCTTTGAAGATGCTCTGTGAAGGGTGATTTGAGGAGAGGAAGGAGTGAACATGGGTCTTGAAGAGAGGCCGGCAAATCATTCCACAGCTGAACATTTGATATAATCAAAGAATTAAAGATATAACACAATTAAAATATGTACCAGGTATAAACATTTTAACTTAAAACCAACAAACAGAGTAAAATATAGGGTGCACATTCATATAAATTTCGATACATATTAAAAGTTTATAAACATTTCAAAGCTATCAAGATAGACACACAGATTTAATAACAATGTTTTTATAGGCTGATAGACATTCAGTACCGTTGGTGTTTATGTAATATTTATTCCCTGCGCTGTGGGGTCGGTTCATTACTGAGTTTATTTCTGCATTGGTACCTGAATTGTTACAATGGTAAGGTACCTTCTGACGAACCGTTCTACTAAATAAAATTTAATCAGCCTAAGGAGTTCAGGGGAGTCAAACATGTTATTAACAATTTTATAGAGAAAAAATAGATCAGTACATATTTTTCTTTCTTTTAATATGGCAAGGCCCATAATTTTCAACGGTGACATGAAGCTAATGTTTTCAATTTCAGGAATTTCTAATCTGTATCTAATGTCTACATAATGTCTCTGTATTCAATTTTTGAATTGCTTTTACTTTCTAATGTATATTCCTCTACATAAATGCTGTCTCTTCGCTAGCTTCAAGAACAGGAACAAACTGCCTCGGATGAGAACACTTTTGAGAACAAATTTTGGTATGTATAAATGTATGTTGTGCCGTGTAGGGACAGTCGGGGGCTTTTAGAATCATTTCATAGTACTTAGCTTCGTTTTAAAATAAATGTATAGTCTTGATGTGAGAATCGATAGAGGGACCAATCTGGTCCTTAAAACGGTTCGGGAAAGTGGTGGGTGCCTTCGACTCGACTGTATTCAATTTTATAAGGGACTAACTAGCGAGTAACCGGCATGTTTTGCAATGCCACTAGTGTTTTAATTCTGCTGTTAAAGTGCTTTTGGAAAAACAATATTTTGAAGTGAAGCTTCTTTAGTTCCTTTGTGATTCGAAACGGAAACGAGTGACACTAAAATTGACAAACAGTTAGGTATCTCTTAACAAACAGTTAGGTTTCATTCTATTTCATTCTCTAAGATTCTCTAACTGTAAAGAGATACCTAACTGAGACATTATCTACGTACAGCGTGCTACGAAGCGCGCTGGCCGCTTTGATTATGAGCTCACTTTTCAAGGCTCCCATTGGTTGAGAGTGTGTGGGTGAAGGTTTCACTTCTACCGCGTGTGAACTGCGCACGATTTTTATTTTGTTTGGTGCGTACACGAACAAATCAGAAGGTTTTCCGACGCAGGCCACATACAGTCGTCCGTGTGAGAAGCGTGGATTTTTCAAATTTACCCTCTGCTATCCCCTACCGCTACTTTGTCTCCTTTGCAATCCACACTCTGCGCCCCTCCCCCACCGCTGTCACTCCTCCCCTGCACTTCATGCCTCCCATGCTTCCTCGTTCCCCTTAAACCTGCCTTGCCTTCCCCTTTCTGTCCCTCTCCTCCTGAGGTGTTAGTACCCATACCTTTCCTCCAAAATTAAAACGATGGATCAATTTCACTGGAAGTAAGATAAAATTGAGACAACTTCAGGCACACGGACAAGCTCACAACACTCTTTATCTCTTATATTTTCAGTACAGTACTTCTACAGTACTGCGCCGGGAGGCTGTGCCTCGTATTGGAGCCTGAACTTACGGGAAGTGTTATTTGAGTTAAAGAGTTGAGACATCATTTTCACAAGAAGAAGAGAAGTGTAGAGGTTCGTTGAAAGTCTTAACATTTTGAATTTTGTTCCTCTAAAGGCCCACCTTCTACAAGAATTCGCAAGTTTATTTTATTTTCTTTTAGCAACTTAAAAAAAATTGTACACAAAAAATATAATGGTGAATTTAATCTCCTGTGCTGAAGCGTGCATCGACCTCGACATGACGGGACGGGACGGGACTTCATCTTCTTAGCAACACAATAATTACCCGGTGACAATATCATCCCCTTAGCAAAGAAGTGGATGTCGACATCGACATCGACATCGAAATCGAAATCAACTTAGACTTTGACATCAACATCGACATCAACTTCGACTTCGTTGCTTAGGAGATGATATTATTACAAGGTTATTAATTGATTTGCTAAGGAGAGTAAATTCCGTCCATGACATGGACATCGACATCGACTTCGACTTCAACATCGACATCGAAATAAACATCGACATCTACATCAAAATCGACATCGATGTCGAAATAAAGGACGGATCTTCATCTCCTTGGCAACACAATAATTACCTAGTGATAATATCATCCCCTCAGTAACGAAGTCGATAACGATGTTGATAACGATGTCGATGTCGATATCGATGTCGATGTCACTCGAGATCACCTACTCTTAAAATCGAGTTTTTATAGACTGCGTTTGCCAAGCGATTTGTATGCCTATTATCTTTATTCGGGTGACACAAGGCACAAAAAAATAAACAATTTTTTCGTTTGTGTATGTATATGGCTTCCACTTTACAAATCGCATAGTCGCTACGCACCCATGCAGCTTACAGGATCCTAAGGATTACACAACTCGCACGGTATATCGCATGTAGGGAACGTCCTGGCCGTCCCTCCACAAAGACTGTAAAATAGGAGCGCCGGGAAGTCCTTGTAGCCGCTGAGTCCTTCGGGGTAGATGTAGGGTCCGGGGGTGTAGAAATCAAATGCAGATTTTCCAAGCAGTCCGGAGAGAAGTCGGGGTCAGGCAGAAGAGGTGAAGATTGCTGTGATGGTACAAGTGCGTGTGTGAGCGAGCGAGCGAGCGTGTGAGCGTGCGTGAATTGTAGGAGATGCACCCCCGCATATATAGGGAGACCCCCCACTCTCATATCTGGCGAGAATGGGCACGACTAGCAACCCTCTTTTTGTGCTAGCCGGGCTTTCGCGGGTCGTGACCTCTGCTATGATCATCATAGCCGAGGTCACTATAACAGCAATCGTCCGTCTCTCTCCGTGCTTTCATCTGAACCTCCCGACCTCTCTCCTTCCAATTTATTTCGATTTTTTAGGTCAGTTACAAAAAAGATCATCGGCCCCCCAGACTGACATTATTGGGGGGAATCTTAATTATTGAACTTAAAACTAAACTTACTCTAGGTTAACCTACATAACAATGGTAAGGGGAGTCTGGCCTCACAATTCATATTATTTATTTCGTAATTCATTAGGCCAAACTCCCGTGAATTAATTAAACATCCAAAGGCCTATTACTCGATTACATGTTCAAAATACCTACTTCCTCAAGAGCGGCGCTCCGATTGGTCCGCCCGAAGGTAGGACGCGGGGAAGGACGGGGGAGCGGGTGTCTCCCGCTCCCCGTCAGTCATTTTGCAAGGCCAAGCTTGCACAGTGGCGTGCGGAGAAACCGAAACGAGCTTTGGACTAGAAAAAACCAAACTCGCCTTCGATCTCCCCGACAGCCCATACAAATAACAACATATTAATCTTTATTATCGGAAAATATACAAAGATGCAAGAACTTTACATTACATAAACAAATCATTAGTTTTATATTAAGTAAAGTAAAGAAAAAGAAGAAGCTCTCTTCTTCTTCTTTTTCTTCGTTGACCCGTTCGGTCCCTACTCGCGGTGAGTCGAGGGGAATAGTTTTGAGGTCTAGCGTATATAGTTACGGCATCGGTTGCCGTCACTATCATACACTAAACGCGCACCAAAGGGGGAGAGCGCCCTCAGAGCTACGGGAAAATAGAAAACGAGGAAGTTTTAGCAAAACACTCCTCTTCTTCTATTTCCCCGATAACACGTCCGCTACACTCTCCCCGGTGCAGCGTTGGCTGTGCCCTATTCAGCTAGGACGGGTTATCGGGACCGGCGTCCCTGGTGGCCAAATCCTTTGTGGTGTGCGACCGTGCACTTCGAGGCGACGGTCCATGATGTGTCCACGCACTTCGAGGTCGTGGTCCAAAAATATTCTTCTGTGCCTGCCGTGCAAGCGGGTGCCAGCTGGGCCGGCGTTGTGCAGCCGGACGCTTCGGGGTCGGGTACTGCAACTTCAGACGCTGGCTGCGTTCCCAGCCAGACTTCGGGGTCGGTTCTGCGATACCGCGCATTCTAAGCAGCGGTCATCCTTGTGCAGAACCGCACACATAGGGTTGTGCAATCCACCTCTCTCGCATTCAGCGAGAGCGGGATCGGTTGGCCGCCTCCTTTCTCGGGCTGGCCTGGTTGTGAGCAGCGCTCGGTTTCGATTGTGCCAACTTCGCTGTCGCTGGCGTTGAGCAGCACCAGACGGTTTGGGGTCGGGTACTGCATCTTCGGGGGTCGGTCCTACGATACCGCGCATTCTAGGCAGCGGTCATCCTTGTGTAGTACCGGTACATCGGGGTCGGTTCTGCGATCCCGCACCTTCCAGGCCGCGATCATCCTTGTGCAGAACCGCACACATTTGGGTCGGTTCTGCGATCCCGCCCCTTCCAGGCCGCGATCATCCTTGTGCAGAACCGCATACAATCCACCTCTCTCGAATTCAGCGAAAGCGGGATTGGTTGGCCGCCTCCTTTCTCGGGCTGGCCTGGTTGTGAGCAGCGCTCGGCCTCGAATGCTGCTCGTCCCCCTTGGGACTCTCGGATGAGCAGAAGATACTGTGGGGCCGCGCTCTCCGGGTTGCGGTCCCTCTTCTTCCAACTGAGCTGGCATTTGGTTCGCGAACAGCGCTCGGTCTCGAGGCGCGTTCTAATGCCACTCCTTTTCTTCTTTGCCTGCTTAACGCAAGGCCGTGTGCCAACTTCGCTGTCGCTGGCGTTGTGCAGCACCGGACACTTCGGGGTCGGGTGCTGCGGGACCGCGCACTCCAGGCGGCGGTCATCTTTCTTCTGGGTTTGCCTAAAATAAGGCCGTGTGCCAGCTTCGCTGGCGGTGTGCAGCACCGGACACTTCGGGGTCGGGCGCTGCGGGACCGCGCACTCCAGGCGGCGGTCATTCATATAGTTAGTTGTGGCCCGCCTAAAGCAAGGACCGTGGCTGGCCGGGCCAGCTTTGGAACGCACACGCCCTGCGCGCGTTCCCATGATGCAAGTTGCGCGTCTCGGGCATGAAATGCAAGCAGCGCTCGGTCTCGAGGCGCGCTCTCCCCATTGGGGCTGTCCGCTGGGATGGATGACTGCCCCGTCGCAGATGTTCCGGGCTCTGCGTAGCGCCGGACTGCGGTCGCGCAGGGAAGGTGGCTGCCGACGGGGCTCCGTAATCGACGGGGTTGCTTCTCGGCGCAGGGTGCTGCGTCTTCTCGACTGTAGATGGCGCCACGCGCGTTCCCTTCTCCGCCGACATGGCCGGAAAGGGAAGCTTCATCCCTGCATCGACAGATGGCGCTGCCATCGTGCGCTCTCCATTGTGCGTGGCGGTTGCCGGCGCCGGGGATGTTCCGAGCGCAGGTAGCTCGGTAGTCGGTGGCCGTGACGTATCCCACAGCTGCCTTGAAACTCCGAGCGCGGCGTTCGGTTGGGGGAACTGCCGCTCGGGGGTTGCGGAGGTTGAGGGGCCGCTCACTACTGGCCGGCGGCCCACGTCATTTCGGCCGGGCGCTCTGGGGTCAGGCGCTGTCGTGCCGCGCTCTTCGGGGTGGCGGCCGGCGTTCATTCGTTCGGGCTCGTGCGCCGCCGAACGGGCGGGGATGGTGTCAGCGACTGTAGGGGGTGCGAGGGGCGAGGGGCGAAGCACTCTCGGCCGGCGGCCGGTGTCATTTCGGTCGGGTTCGCTGGCAGCGCTCTCCCCGTCATTTCGGCCGGGCTCTGTGTGGCCGAGCTCTATGTGGCCGGGCTCTGTGTGGCCGGGCTCTGTGTGGCCGGGCTCTATGTGGCCGGGCTCTGTGTGGCCGGGCTCTGTGTGGCCGGGCTCTGTGTGGCCGGGCTCTGTGTGGCCGGGCTCTGTGTGGCCGGGCTCTGTGTGGCCGGGCTCTCTGGGGCCAGGCCATGCGGTACCGCGTTCTTTGGGACAGCGGCACGTGGAGCTTTGGCCGGCGTCGATCGAGCCGGTGACATCTTGTTTTGCATGGCCGGACACCTCCTTGTCAGGCGCTGCGGCGCCGGCGCGGCTGTGGCCGGCGTTCAACATCTCCGTATGCTCTCCATTATCTGAGAGCGTTGCCCGACTAGGCATGGGTGCGGGCGACGGGTGGTACGCCTGATGTGTGCCGGGCAGCGCCGAGTGTGGTGGCGCCCCGAGCGCTGTAGGTACGGTCGCGGGCTGCCGCGAAGGGTCGAGCGGCGGTGCTGTCTCGAGCGACCGTGTCTGGTTAAGGGGCTGGGCCGGCTCCTTTTGTGTAGCATCGGGCGACCGTTGGGGTTCGAGCGGCTGTGTGGGCTCGAGAGGTGGCCGTGATACTCTCAGCACGTCGATCAGCTGTTCAATCAGCCGGGCGTGGTCTCGTGCTTGCCGCTCGCTGCGTATTCTCTCCTCCCGTAGTTCTCGTCGCAGGAGGCGAATGGTGTCCTCGGTGGAGCCCTCACTCTCGGATGTGAGGTGCTCGTCCGCAGACGACGTGTGGGCGGCCAGGGTCGCCGCCGGGGCAGATCGTTCTCTGACCTGGTCCGCGGCTGATCCGGCGGAATTTGGGCCGGGGGCTGCGGGGTGTGCTAGGCCAGGGGCTGCGAGGGGTACGGGGCCAAGCCCGGTCGGGCCTTGGCCTGTGACGACTCGTTCTGCGCCATCCTCTTCATTTTCCCTGCCTGACCGCAGGGACCGGGACATCGTAGCGGCTGGTGACTGGATCCTGGGTTGTAATTCCATTGTCTGAGACTGGATCCTGGTTTGTAAGACCTGTCAGACTTAATCCGGCTCGATGGACCACTTTGTAGGGAACGTCCTGGCCGTCCCTCCACAAAGACTGTAAAATAGGAGCGCCGGGAAGTCCTTGTAGCCGCTGAGTCCTTCGGGGTAGATGTAGGGTCCGGGGGTGTAGAAATCAAATGCAGATTTTCCAAGCAGTCCGGAGAGAAGTCGGGGTCAGGCAGAAGAGGTGAAGATTGCTGTGATGGTACAAGTGCGTGTGTGAGCGAGCGAGCGAGCGTGTGAGCGTGCGTGAATTGTAGGAGATGCACCCCCGCATATATAGGGAGACCCCCCACTCTCATATCTGGCGAGAATGGGCACGACTAGCAACCCTCTTTTTGTGCTAGCCGGGCTTTCGCGGGTCGTGACCTCTGCTATGATCATCATAGCCGAGGTCACTATAACAGCAATCGTCCGTCTCTCTCCGTGCTTTCATCTGAACCTCCCGACCTCTCTCCTTCCAATTTATTTCGATTTTTTAGGTCAGTTACAAAAAAGATCATCGGCCCCCCAGACTGACATTATTGGGGGGAATCTTAATTATTGAACTTAAAACTAAACTTACTCTAGGTTAACCTACATAACAATGGTAAGGGGAGTCTGGCCTCACAATTCATATTATTTATTTCGTAATTCATTAGGCCAAACTCCCGTGAATTAATTAAACATCCAAAGGCCTATTACTCGATTACATGTTCAAAATACCTACTTCCTCAAGAGCGGCGCTCCGATTGGTCCGCCCGAAGGTAGGACGCGGGGAAGGACGGGGGAGCGGGTGTCTCCCGCTCCCCGTCAGTCATTTTGCAAGGCCAAGCTTGCACAGTGGCGTGCGGAGAAACCGAAACGAGCTTTGGACTAGAAAAAACCAAACTCGCCTTCGATCTCCCCGACAGCCCATACAAATAACAACATATTAATCTTTATTATCGGAAAATATACAAAGATGCAAGAACTTTACATTACATAAACAAATCATTAGTTTTATATTAAGTAAAGTAAAGAAAAAGAAGAAGCTCTCTTCTTCTTCTTTTTCTTCGTTGACCCGTTCGGTCCCTACTCGCGGTGAGTCGAGGGGAATAGTTTTGAGGTCTAGCGTATATAGTTACGGCATCGGTTGCCGTCACTATCATACACTAAACGCGCACCAAAGGGGGAGAGCGCCCTCAGAGCTACGGGAAAATAGAAAACGAGGAAGTTTTAGCAAAACACTCCTCTTCTTCTATTTCCCCGATAACACGTCCGCTACATCGCAGAAGCGCCAGAGCAGCTTGTACCTACTATTTCATAGGACAAAGTCCCTAGTAGCTGATTTAGAAATGCACGTATGGAATTCATCTAAAACTCGCTATCAGGGCCGGGAGATTTTTTTATCGTGGAATTTGAATATCTAGTGTTTAAAATGTAGCAACATTATAATAAGAGTTCGTCTTCTTTTTTATGGAGTTAATCAGAGATGAATCAATGAACTTCGTCCTGTTCCTAGAGAAATTTATTACTGCTTTCCGCATACAAAACCCACTAATCAGGTGTTCATGGGGCGGCTGTGTCCAGTTAATTATAGTCCTAATACGTCCCTCAGTGAGTTCCTACCAATATTGATTACTGTCTCTAATGACTTCAGACGGAGCGTGATTAACCCCTCAGACTAATTTGTTCGCTTTGGGAACAACTCATATAGGTCTCAAATAAATGTTTGTGTCTCCCTTACTATCAAAGTGAGAAATATGATCCAAACGGTAAAATAGAAAGAGAAAACATCCCTCTTTATATTCAAATTTAACCAAAGTTTCCGATCGAAATTAAAAATCATATAATGAAATTTTGAATTCATTAAGTTAATGGTAGACGAGGTCGAGGACGCCCGAGCAAAACATGGCACGACCAAGTGAATCACATACTTGAGTCGGGCGATGTCAAGAGTCAGAATAATAGAAGAGCATATGAATGTGAGCGAGGCAAGGAGTGTGTGCCAAGGAGTGTTGTTTGGCGGTCCGTCCTCTCTGCTTACCCCTGCGGGGAAACGGCGTGACGGTTAGTTAGTTAGTTAGTTAGTTAGTAAGTTAGTTAATTAGTTAAGTTCACATGAAACGACTTTAAAATGATTTGATGAAAAACATTATTTGTCGTAGAAAATGTGTTTTTTCGATCGAAATTTTCATAGAAAAAATGTAAAGTTAATAATTTTTAAAACATGTTTTACGTTTGCATTCAAAATATGTACGTTTTAAAAATCTCATGTGTATTTAGAATCTATACTAATATTATAAATGCAAAACTGCTCGAGTATGTTTGTTACGCTTTCACGCATAAAACAATAAAAAGATTAAAACAATTATTTCACCAATAGACAGCTAAATTATATGCGAAGACTATAGGCTGTATATGATGGTATGATCTGGCATTATGAAATTATAAATATTAATTTGTTATATTTTTTATCCGTTTTCTGTCGCTAACAAAAGCGAGTTATTGCTAACGTCAGAAAACAAATCGTTGCCGTGGAAATGATGTTGAAATATCTTTTTTTTTTAATTCAGGCGTCTTAGTTAATATCTATCTATATAAATAAAAATGAATCTTCAAAATGTTAGTACGCGCATAACTTCCGAACAACTGAAACAAATTGGATAGTTATTTTTTTTACTACTGGTAAGCTCTGGCATTATGAAATTTAGGTGACATGCGAGCTGTTTGAAAACTGAATGTATGGAATGCGGGAAGGGAAAGGGGGGGGGGATAATTGATAAGTGCAAGCGTTACAGTCGTTTCCCCTTTATACCATGCAAGCGAAGCTGCGGGTAAAAAAGCTAGTAATAAATAAATTGAAAGCCTATTCAGCACCTTTCAAAAATAGTTTCTAGTTTTCGGATACGTTCAAATATTAAATTCATTTGGATTTAATTGCGAAGCGGAAATATTTTAAATTTCTGACAAAATATGGCCAATACCTGGGAGGTTAATTAGTTCAATTTTGCCAAATTGAGCTGAGTTTGCAGTTCACAGTATAAACGGAGACCTATCACTTGGCAAATATTGATTTGAATTTCCCATCAACAATTTCGAGGAACGAGGTATATTAAATGCATTACCAAACATTTCACATTTTGATTAGTGGCCGGTTAGTAGCTGTGTGGACGAATGCGTTGGGTTCGTTAGCTATCATTGTCCTCCATTATTACAAACGCAACATTTTTATACATTTCCTGTTTTAACCCTACTTTTTGATATTTCGCCAGTCCGCAAATTTATTTGATACTGTCAGTCGGTTCAAGATGACGTACGTTTATCCCCTCACTACGGTGAAAGGCAATAGGTAGAGAGTCTCGACCAATTTCGCCCGATCCGACCCGTAGTTGGGCAAACGCATCCGCCGCCAAGACCTAGACAAACCTTGAACCAGGACGCACCTAGAAATCCTCAAACGTAGCGTAGCACTTGGCTTATGGTAGAGGTGTTGCTTATCAAACTTAAAAAAATATATATGTTTCGTAAAATATTTAGGTATTAGGTGCCTAATTACAAATCTTATAATTTCAGATGAAATTAATGATATATTTGTAAAAAGCATTAACTTTGTGGCTCGCCATAATTTACAATAAAAAAACAACTAAATTTGTTGTTGACCACTTTTATTTTATTAACACTACCGATTTCGGAAGCACCTGTTACATAAAAGTATTATTAACAAGGTGTATTCACCCCCCTATACACACATTTTTTTTTTTTAAGAAAGACAAACGTTCCCGGGTTACGAATAACCCAACAATGTTTGAAAATCTCCTACTACCACCACGGAAAGCCGAAAATGTTGCTTGTGTTGTGATGGAGGACTTAGCCAATCGAGGAATCGAACACGGGATGCCCGGGACCGGTCAAAAAGATCAACGGTCAACCCTTTATTTATGATCTCGATGTGTGGCACCTCTGGTGGTTGCCCATCGACATTTGGGCATTGGTTGTATTGCGAGCCTTGCAATATTTTGAAATGAAACAGTTGTTAATCCTGTAGAGATTCAAATCAGGAGATTTGAAAGGACAGCCAGTAATTTTTTGTACTGCAGCCGAGAGCTCTGGGCGGTCCTCTCGACCGCAATACGACGGATCCTTTTTTTGAAGATCGCTACGATTCTGATCATCATTCTCGCCATCTTGGGAGCTGACTAGTAATCATCCTGAAGAGATGATTGGCATCGAGAATCATCCAAGCGCACTTGAAGTGAAATTACACAAAACTGCGCTATATAAATACTAAGTTATTATTATTATTATTATCCACCTCTACTGCTTCTGGAGGGTCCTTTTGGCTGGGAGCCAATTGCCTGGAGTCCTGCCCATCTGACGATGTGAGATTCGTTTTCACAAAAGAAGATTTCATCATGCGTCCTTTCAACTACCCGCGGTATCAACACAAACTATTTAAGGGTCTACTATTCGTATTTCGACCGATTTCTTACATATCTCCCTTAAACATTTGAAGTTTTTAAGCTCTTAAAAAAATATGTTATTTTTGAAGATAATATCTAGATACGTTCCACGCCGAAACGCAAATTATATGAAATTCCCTCGATAGAAAAAAATCGCAAAGTGTGCTCCGAAAATTATTTTAAACAAGTCTATTACTTTTATTTTACAAGTTATATTTGTGAAACAATTCACAATGTTTCTTTAAATGATACTTAAGATACCTTCCACGAGATTTTTGCTCTATTTCAAACGAGTCATGTTTTATTAAGCTTTTTCGCAATTTTCGCTGCTATTCTACGACTAAACATATAAGCGCGCTCTGTCCAACACTCGTAATTACATATCTCTCCATCTTCTTCTTTTTCAGCGCTGTGCGTTTCAAGAGTGCGGCCTTAAACCTAAGCAAGCCCTTTGCCAGACAGCCTTAGTTTTCGATAGGATGTCATTTTTATTTTAATATATATATTTGTATTTAAAATACCATCTTTTCTTGAAAATCATTATCCTACTCATTACATTCGACATGCGAGTCATTTTTTAGAAAATTAGAAACATATTTTTTCACTGTACTTTTCCACTGTTCGTATGACTATTTTTAGCGTGAACACAACATTCATTCACAGGGATTCACAGTTTCAAAGTTGATATTCCGATAGATACATATGCTATTACTTCTCACTAATTGCATTGGCAAATTATAGTTTATCGGTTGGGAGGGTTTTATGGCCCAGTTGTTCTTTATAAAACATGATTTGAATAATAACGAGCTCGGAATTATAATATGCACTGATGATTTTTTTGATCAGTTGTTACGCCAATCACAAAATGTTATCAACACAGTGATTTTAAATTAAAAAATAATATTTTTTTAAATTACTAGTATGCAGGTCGCACGCCATAGAAGCGAAACCTTCAGAAAACTAAAGTAGGCAAGAGCAAGGAGGCTACAAAGCACCGCACAAAGAGGAGACCGACTATTCTATCTGGTTTTGTCGCAGGCTAAATCCTAACAGTTTTCACTTGAAAAAAATTACAAGTGTGCAGTTCGTAAATTAACAAGTTTGCAGCGGTAGAGGTGAAACCTTAAAAAAACTAAAGTATCTAGACAACAATGGGGAGGCTGCGAAGCACTGCACAAAGAAGAGAGATCGATAGGGTACGAAGCACCGCACAAAGAGGATTATTCTATCTCATTCTCTCGCAGGCTAAATCCTAGCAGTTTTATTTTGACAGTTTTTTATTAGCGCCAACAGCATTCAGTCCTCCATTAATGGAGTTACCTGCATTTACCCTTCTTTCAATATCTCTATCAGCCTTTCCATCTCTCGTAAACATACTACCCAGATACACAAACTCATGTATACATGATTATTATTTTGAATATTATGAATTAAGCCGCCGCTATCCGAATTTTTACCGATTTCTTACATATCTCCCTTAAACATTTGAATTTTTTAAGCTGTTAAAAAAATATATGTGATTTTTGAAGATAATATGTGTTATTTTTGAAGATAATTATATGAAATTCCCTCGATAGAAAAAAATAAAGTATGCTCCGAAAATTATTTAAAACAAGTCTATTTCTATTATTTTACAAGTTATATTTGTGAAAAAATTCACAATGTTTCTTTAAATGATACTTAAGATACCTTCCACGAGATTTTTGCACTATTTTAAACGATTCATCTTTTATTAAGCATTTTCATAATTTTTGCTTCAATTTTATCATTGAAAATATTAGCGCGCTCTGTCCAACATTCGTAATTACATATCTCTCCATCTTCTGCTTTTTGAGCAGGGAAGCGTCGCCTTAAGAAGTACTTTAAAATTACAAAAATAACTTCGTAAAGTACTTACGTAATTAAAATAAATTTTAAAATCCCGGTAGTAAACCGTGTGATGAAGAATAAAAACATTCAGAGTATGTTTGATTACAATCGAATTGAAAAGCGCTGACAAACAGCTTTAATTAAACAATGTTTGTGTGTTGATATTCTTTCAATATTTATCACATCATCAACAATATATTAATATATTATTACAAAACAAATATAAAACTTTTTCCACTTTAATTTAATAACAAAAAGTTTAAATACTTCTCAAACTATTTACTTAAAACTGTTTGGCACCACTGTCTACTACCACTATGTGTCCTTAAAGTAACAGATTCTACGGTGCCTTCAAGTACCGTGTACTCTGTCCACTGTGCCCACTGCCTACACGCACTGTCCAATAATGTAGCAATAATAATTTACTCGTGTCCAGTGTAATTTCGCCGGACTTGAAACATGAATTCTAAAATTTATTTGTACAAAAAATTGGTGTAAAATAATTTACATACCTATATAACCACGCACTTATAGATTTCCATCGTAACAAAAACCTTTAATTATTTGCTTATTTGATACTTGATCTTATATATTTTATAATCACCTACTTTTTTATATTCTTTCTAGTATACATATGTTTTTTATGTTCTACACTTTAAGTACTATATTATTTTATATTCTTCTTAACTCTTTTATAATTACTCTACAGCATTTTACATCATTTTATATTCTCTTGTATCCTATAATATTTCCTTATTATTATTTTATTTTATATTTTTTATTTTCTCGCACATTTTATTTTTTTATTGCTTATATGTTAATGTAATACATAGAAAATCGACCACCACAACACGGGCATGTGCCTAGCATGGTGGTCGAAAAATTATAAAATTTATGTAACAAACAATTCAATGAATAAAGAAAACTTAAAAAAAAAAAATTGACCGTAACCGGTTTCAGCTCGCTAGAGCCATCTTCAGACTGGTACAAATTTTTTTGTACTTTTTAGTCTACGGTTTATATACATAAAACATGAGGGAGGGAAAGCGGGGTGGTCTTAAGGATTTATCAATTATATTAATTACATTAGTTACTAAGTCGCTTAAGACTGTCGAATTTCTAAATATTTTGGTAATTTCAGTCGGCTAATTACCAAGTGTTTGTAGCTCACTTCAATATTGTTCAGGGAAAAACCTTACAAGTAATATGAATTATTAATGACATAATTTTATTGTCTAATCGATATTATATTTATGATGCATGGGATTTTTTATTGCTTTTTTAATGGATACATATTGGAGTAGGAATGGTTATAACATTGACTAAATACATATTTTAATTTCGAATTATTAAAATTACAATGTATACAAAAGTGGAGACTTGGCAAATGATTATAATTGTTTATTCATTACAAAATTTTGGTCTATTTTTTTAGAAGCGGGAAATTTCTAAAGATTCTAGTCTATCTAGTTTATGACCTTTATTACATGTGGGACACTTTATTACATAAGGACTTTAACGTCCCTGTCGTTATCGAATGAGTGATTGTTTTCTAATAAGTGTGATGCTACCAGTGATGCTACTATTTGTACCAGTCTGAAGATGGCTCTAGCGAGTTGAAACCGGTTACGGTCAATAAAATTAAAGTGGAAAAAGTTTTATATTTGTTTAATTATAATATATCATAATGGAATTCCACCATGAATTAATTATCAGTTTCAAAAATAGAAATAACAACATATTAAATACCAAGTATATGTATACGATTCTTTGTGGAATTTAATTCAGCGTTTATTCCTGTATGAGTTAATTTGTGGAAATCCAAATAAAATATATTTTTAAAATAAAATTCAACAATTTTCAACAGTGCCATCGTGTTTTCATATTGCAAGCAAATGTAAAAACATTCACAATTCTGCGAATTCTCATTTGCCCGTATATTATGTTAATGTACGGCAAACCGTGATTGCATGGTGGTGCACTGTGTACAGAGTGTAGTAATCATGACAGGCTCGCCTCAACAAGCATTACTAATTCTGCCAATACAGACCCACACGAAAACAGGCTGCTATTCCCAGGCATAGCTCGTATCTACATCGTCATGGAGCATTCGAAAGTAAAATACATCGTGACTTGCTTTTTTTAGTATTGACTAATTGGTACCCGACATTCGTTGCAATACAAAGAAATAAATTGTTTCTCCCTGCATTTCCTTTCCCATGCGTCCCCGTTCCCCTCCCGTGTCCCCTTCCCCCGCATTCCCCTTCCACCATCAAACGCCTTCCCCTCCCTCGCAATCCCTCCCGCTAACCCCACCTCCTTCATTACCCTTCTCCTCATGCCTTCCCTCCCTGCCGCTAAAATATATAAAATACACTAATTTTCATTTATACAAATTCCATTACGCCAGAGCTTACCTACCATTATATATAGTCTTTAACCTTTGCGTGCGTGCGCACAACAAATCACCAAAGTTTCATCGCAATCGGATGAACATCGGATCGGCATGGCAACGCATAACATATGAACATATGAACAAACAAACATAAAATTGATTTTTATATATAAAATTTCATAACGCCAGAGCTTACCATTATATATAGCCTATAACCGTTGCGGGCATGCATACATCAAATCTAAAGTTTAATCGCAATCAGATGAATGGTTTAGCAACGCATAGCATATATAAACCCAGAAACAAACGTATTTTGATTTTCATATATATATATATAGAAGATGGGTGACAATGACCATTCTTCTATATTTAATGGGACCTTAACATTAAAATATATTTATAAGTAATTTATGTAATACCTCTGAACCCATTTTTATCTTTATTAAATAAATAAAATAATAAAAAATATGTATTACAAACGTAGTATTAATGAATGCTTAGGTACATCGATGATTAAGATAAAATGAGTAACACCAACATTCAGAATTTAAACGTTGCTTCAAATGGCTTTAGCCGTGTTTGGTGAAGAGATCTGAATATCTTTCCCATCTCCTTCCCCTCCCTACTATCTTCAACCTCACAACCAATGAAAACACCAATCAGTGACGGACGTATAAATCCGTCCCTTCTACTGCATGTCTCACTCCTATCTTACGAGGAACGACTCCAACTATTTCATTTTATAACCCTGGAAAAAAGAAGACAATTTGCTGCCTTCACATGTTTATGCAAAATTATTCAGGATAACCTTCAAACCACTTATTGTCTGAGCAATATTCACATTAAAATGCCTAATAGACGTAATTTAAGGCGTCATAAAATATTCCATTTTGAATTAAATTATTCAAAATGTTTTGTTATTAAATAATAACAATATTGCATACTTCAATCCTCTGTCTCAAATGTTTCGTCTATATATAATACCATTGAATGTAACAATCTCACATATTTCAAAAAACAAATTATCAGACTCCTACCATGACACTTCGTGGAGAACAGTTATGTAGCTGCTTTATAGTCATACCCTTTCTTTTTTTCTTTCTTTTTTCTCTTTCTCTGCAGGTTATGTATTGTATTTGACACTATTATGTTTTATATTTCATTTTGATTATCATTATTTCCGTTATCACTACAAGCACTTCCGTCTAGTAACAACTAAACATTGATTACTCATGCTGTGAACATTTCTAATTGGAGTGTTAATATCTATGTACATCCCAACGGCAATTCTATTATTGAAATAATTTTTAACACTCTGTAAATGATTTAGATAATAAATAAATAAGGCGATAGGTCGAGAGAGTCCTGCTCGATGGCGTAGATATGACCTCTCCCTGGGATTAGTACAGGTGCTACTAACTGCGGGTAACTTTATTCAACACCCTCATGTTCAATTAGTTATGCCAATTTATTGATTTTTCAATCGATGGCCTACTTCTAGGATACAAGTCATAAAATGCCGATTTTCATTTCATTTTGCACTATTATACTCTTCTCCTGAATCAATAGATGTATTTGTGGGGAATTATGCCGTGTGGTTCTACCTCCTTGTTTAGTCAAGGTTTCGGATAGAGTTACTGTGTCCATCACCGGGGCAGATGTCTAATTTAATTGCTATCTAATTACACATCTTCCCTGATGAAGAACACTGAAACTTTGGCTAAAAAGGTAGGTTAGCAAATCAATCAAAATCTGGCACAGTCACATCTTGTACCCTGGCCTTGCAGGGACTCTGTTGTAACCACTGAGCTAATTGAACTGAACTGAACTGTAATCGTTCTGTATTGCCTACTTCTCCACTTGGGGGTGAGCTAGACCCCGTCCCCGCATAGTCAGGCGCCGAACATTCTTGGAACGGAGCCCTCTCAGATCATCTTCGCCTCCCCCAGCAACATGCGTGGGCACTGCGACCTTCCGCCCTGTCTCCGACAACTCAACGCTTTAGTCCTTAGGGTCTTTGGGCATTTTGCCCCTTTTTCCCAGCTACTTTTTTCAAGGCACAACTGAGGAACTGGCTATGGGGCGCGGAAGCCCTGTCTCGTTAAGGTTTGACCGACCGCCAGAAACATTCTTCTTGCTGTTACTGCCAGACGACGAGCAAGGGAACACTTTCAGACTGCAGAGCCATTTTTTTTTTATCTAAACATGTTTGTCTCTTTCCTTTCTTGTAATTGCTTGCAGCGTACGCAAGATACAATCCCCCGCGAGCTGCCGTCCTTCATCTTGTTTTCTTTCATCTTTCCATACCCTTATATATGTTTTACTAACACCATTGTGTTAAGTTTATTATGTAAGCATTTGCATACTGCTTACTAACACTGTATGCAGGGACATTAGAGGTCTAAATTTGTTCTAAACTGAATGTAGCTTCGTTCTTTCGAAAAAATTAGAATCCTTGCGAGAGCCTTGAAGGAGTAACCATCTGTTACTTATACCAGGGCGGGTAAGTGGTGGATAACCTCCAATGAGCTAATTTAATCCTTCCGGTTATATTTAACTGTACCATACTTCGATTAAGACCAACCAACATTTTAATTTTCTGACGCATAATTTTAAAGGCTATTTATAATCTTTGCTTTAGCTAAAAAAATGGATAAATTTAGTTCAAAATCCAGGTAGCCTTTAAAAAATGGATAAATTTAGTTCAAAATCCAGGTAGCCTTTAGTTCAAAATGAATCTTGCGATCATGGACACAGACATGGACATACGTGTATATATATACATATTCACCCCTAGCATGCCCCTATGTTATGGTTTTTTGATAAATAACATACTTCCCCTCCGAAGCCCACAAATTTTGCCAAGTTTGAACGCCATCAACACACTATCAGTATACAAATTTGACTTGTGTTTTCAAAAATATACAAGTTCGTAGTTCACGCGTGGTAAAATTGAAACCTTTATAAAACTCAATTTAACTGCACGGAAGGTAGGTACAAGAGGGCTCTACTATCAAATCTTTTCAATCAATATTAGTTTTATTTGTACTTTAGATTTTTGTATGTTATCGGATCTCTGGTGTCATTTCTCTTTCAAACGCCACAATTATCTGTTACAATCTTTATTTACTATTTCTAATATGTTTCCTATGATTTTGTAGCATGTGTGCTTATGGTATATTACACCGTTGATATTAAATAAATAAAACTAGACAGAGTGAACAAAAAAACAGACAAGAGTGGGGAGGCTACGAAGCACCTCACAAAGGGGAAACCGATTATTCTATCTCATCCTCTCGCAGACTAAATCCTGTAGATGTATGTGTTTGTTTCTTTTTAGTGTTGGTTTTTTGTTTCATCGCGTTTCAAATCACAATGGTGCTTAAGAAGTTTTCACTTCAAAAAAAGCAAAACGTACAGACAAATAATATATTCTTTGAATGTAGTTGGGACAAATTTTAAAAATCGTCCAATTTTGGTGAATAATAAAATATCATAATTTTAACGATTTGTTTTAAGTACAATTCGCTGATGACACTTTTATCATATTTACAAGTAAAATATGGAAAACAACAGTCGATAAGGCAAATTCTGGACTGAAAAAAAATAAAAAATGGCTAGACTCTAACCTCCTCACCCTTAATATTCAAAAAACACAATATTTACATTTTTAAATCCGAAAATTCACTCCCAGAAAACCTTCCTAAACTAATTATTCACACTTGCCCACAAAATCTAGACACTCCCTCACTATCTTTTACTAACAGCTGTTCATGCCCAATTCTTGAACCATCAAATTAAATAAAATACCTAGGGGTCATTATAGATAACCATTTACGCTGGGAGGCCCAAATTAACTCCATAACAAAGAGATCCCGTAAGTTTTGCTAAAATTTTTTTTCTCTTCGATCAGTTCTTGATATAAATACAATCAGAAGTGTTTATTTTGCTCTATTCTAATCTATAGCAACGTACGGCATTATAGGATGGGGAGGTTGTGCAGCATCCATTCTCTACCCACTAGTAACTGTTCAAAAACTTTTACTAAGAATCATCTTCAAATGTTCCCCTTCTCATCCATCAGAGCCACTTTTCAAGAAACTAGCAGTTCTAGACATTCGCCAACTATATATTAAGACAGTTCTCATCCATATCTGGAAAAATGGTTTAATAAAATCCACACAAAAAGACTTACATACACGCTATTCAACGCATGCAAAATGCACAATCCCTATAACAAAAACCACTTTTTCACAAAGGCAATACACATACATCGCACCTAAAATATACATCACACTAAATTACAACATCAAGAGATCTAGTACCGGATATCCGGAAAGGGTCGAAAGTTCTTTAAAGAGTTTCTTTAGAGAATTTCTTTGAAGAATTTCTTTAAAGAACGTATGTTTAAACAACACCAATAAAAGTTTTTGTTTTTAAAGAACTATACGTTATTACTATAATATTAATAACCAAAAGTTTAAATACTTCTCAAAGTATTTACTTAAAACTGTTTGGCACCACTGTATACTACCACTATGTGTCTACCTTAGAGTAACTCAAAGTCCACTTGTAGCAATAATAATTTACTCTTGTGTCCAGTGTAATTCGCCGGACTTGAAACATGAATTCTAAAATTTATTTGTACAAAAAATTGGTGTAAAATAATTTACCTACCAATATTGCCACGCACATATAGATTTCCATCGTAACAAAAAACCTTTAATTATTTGCTTATTATATAGCACTTACTTTGATCTTATATATTTTATAATCACCTACTTTTTTATATTTTTTCTAGTATATATATATATATATATATATGTATGTTTTTTTATGTTCTACACTTTTAGTACTATATTATTTTATATTCTACTATATTCTTCCTAATTCTTTTATATTACTCTATAGCAATTTACACCATTTTATATTCTTTTGTATTCTATAATATTTCTTTAATATTATATTATTTTATATTTTTTTATATTCTCGCACATTTTTTATATTGATTATATGTTAATGTAATGTATAAAAAATCGACCACCACAACAAGGGCATGTGCCTAGCATGGTGGTCGAAAAATCCTAAAATTAATGTAACAAACAATTCAATAAATAAAGAAAACTTAAACTTAAACAATCGGCCTTAGGTGCAGTCGTCCCTTTCGCTCAGTATTCGGAAGGTAACAGAGACATCAACAATTTTATAAAATACCGATCATTCATATTTCTCGGCGCCCGCGTTCCTCTTAAAAATTCGTATTTAAACTGCAATCATTCATGTGATTAAAAAGGTGCCTCACGCAGTGATTGCCCACAGCTAAACTTTGAATGCTGTGAATAGGTTCAAAACTAAATGCATTTGGAGAAACTGGAAAATTTCGTTGACTTTGTCAAAGGCCAAACTAGATCGGTCAATTAAATAACTTTTAACCGAGGTACCGTCGACTCGGGCTTCTTTAGAAACTCATATTAAACGGTCTCACTATTATTGAACTCGGAGCAGTTGAAAATTTATTATTCGAGAAATTTTCAAACGATTACGCCAATCAAGGTGCGATAATGTAGTAACCTCGATTAATGAAGCTTACGAGAACGAAATTTTCAGCTCGATAAATCAGAATCACAGTTCTTAAAAGTAAAATCTGTTTGAATGAATAGACCTTTTTACATGGGAGCGCGAATTGCTCGCCACGTTATGAACGAATTTGCGAAGTCCAAATACGACAAAGTAAACTTAACTTATTTTCAGAGTCGAATATTTTGTTGCCGTGCTTAGTTAAGACACTTTCACAAATGTTTCATAATTTACTTACCCCAGTAATCTGCGACGAGCACACTTGAGAAACGCGTACATTTTTTATGGTGGATAGATGGTTATTAAAACGGTTCACTTTATTTTAAGCTTATTGAGATCGTATAGAACTGAATAAGCTTAAAATAAAGTTAAATAATGCTTTTCTATGCAATGTAATACGACAATTGGGTTTATTTTCTTTTTCATTTCCATTTTTGCACGTTTTCATAGAACAAGCCACCATTTTTGCCGTGTTATTTCGTTAAATGTTCCGATGAAAGCTCGATGCTGGTTCGCACAAGAATGATGACGTCACATTTTTTAGATTTGCTCGAAGCCCTTCGCGAGCCCAGCCGGTTCCAAATTCCAAATGGAACCGGTATGGGGAGGGGGAAATAATATGCTTTTTATCACTTAGGGCAGGTCTAGGTATATTCATATGTCTATGGTCCATATCATGTAAATGTGGGGTTTTATCGATCGACTACGCTAAACCTCCATTGTGGACGGCTAGTTTTTATTTGTTGGACATTTTCTTAATAGTTCCAACATCGTTTATTTCCCTTTTAATGGAGTTTCTCGCATTTACCCTTCTTTCAATATCTGTCGTAAACATACTTCTCAAGTTTACTAGCTCATTCCTTGCTCAAAGTATTCATCATTCACAAAACCTTCTTACTACAGTTGAATGCTACGGAGTTTGTCGCAAATCCGATCTAAAACTTTCGAGTACAAACTTGTTCTTCAAACACTAACCATTGCCTCTTGCAAACTTCTTAGATCCAGGTATTTATTGAAGGTAAATAATACTGCAAGTGTCTGCATTAAACTTGGTGTTAAATTTAGAAAGTAACTTCCTTGGTTTATCTGTTTCATACGATAGCTAAAGCGAACACTTCGTCATAAACAAGCAGCGCAACTTGCAAACTTTGCAGACAGAAATATTAATTTAACTTATATTTTAAAAATAAATTCGAAGACAATTTTTATGAAAGTTAAAATTTCAAGAAGCGTGTTCTCATAAAACTCATTCTGTCTTATTTTCTATTATGGTAATCTTACCTTACATACCTGTTGCATAATGCTGAATTGATCTCGATGAGTTTATTCTGTTTCATATAGCAAGGCCAGAATTCAAACTTATTGGTTGGATTCGCATATTGGGTGCTAACATTGGCTGGTAAGTGCCCGCGGACAGCCGTCGTCATGGAGCCAAAAAGTGTTTTTTTGACAGTCTTCCGATCGTAACGCTATTGTCAACATCGTAACATCTTTATCGTGACAAATCGAAACTCGTAAGGTGATAATACCGCCGTATTTCCCTTTATCGTGACAAAACTGACCATCGTGACTACCTGTGGTTCATCCAGACGCAGAATAGATAAATACCGACCACGAGGGACCTCAATCCGGGGCAAGATCGCCAACTTATCGTAAGTACCCTTGTGATCCTACCTTTGTTATTTGCTTCAGAAACATACTGTATCGAGATCCACAGGTATAGCATAAAGTGGACATCCAGCTCCATTTTAACCCATGTAAGGTGGCGCCAACCACGCGCTAACCTTACAATACCTATGTAGAAAGAGAGAACAAGAGGGTTTTTCTTTGCATGTTCATCTTAAAACAGAAAACTGCCAAATACCTCACTAGGAGGTGTGCCAGACCATTTTTTTTTTTTTTTTATGTTTATTTATTAATGTATATTTACATATTTCAAAACGAAATAATACAAAATGATGCTTTGTCTATCCAACTGGGAAGGATTCCCGTTACAGGCAAATTGCATATTTAGTTCATAATATTCTTAACAGATGAAAGGTTCCATTAAAGATAACACAAGAAATGAGATTCTGTCCAAATAACTATCGAGAACATTAATAATTGCATTCTGAGCGTAGGAATAGATTCTTTATGTCCTTGAAAGAATCGCAAAGATGTGATTTTTCTAAGTTTGATTTGGAGAACATTAATAATTGCATTCAGAAAAATGAATGGTTTTTTATGAGAAATCGCAAGGTTGAGACTCTTTCCAGGTCATTTCGGAGAACATTTACAATTTTATAATTAAAAATATAGTATTTAAGTATAATGTACCTAAACAATTGTAATAACTATATTGTGACAATGTAAATAAACATTTACTAAGTATAAGAAATTACAATTTTTTAAACTTATATATGGCAGTGAATTCCCAATGTATTTATGACTATTTAATTTATATAAAGTACTATATATTTTTTTTTTGTATTTCCTAAGTAATGTAATTTACATATTTAAAAACAAGAATATATGACATATGTATTATGTATTCCCAATGTAATTCTGACTATTTAATTAATATAGAGAATTTCCCAGTTTAACTAAATTTGTTTTATAGGCAAATTTAAAAAGGCAATATTGAAAACTTAAATTTTGAAATGAACAGTTATTACTTATTACTATACAAGAATCAAAAAAGAGAGCAAAAGATTCGTAAGTTTAAATTTAAATATTAACAAAAAGGGATATCAGGTTATCAGGGACATAAAAAAAATAGTATACAATATTATGTTACATAATTGTGATATTTACATAAAGTAGGTATTTTAAATCACGATATTTAATTCACCGCAATTTGGGAGGCGGGAATGGGTACCGCCGCCCCGGGAACCTTTATTGGATAACCAACACCTCTGCTATATGTCACCCCAAGTGGCTCGCTACGTTTGGTGATTTAGCAGGGGTGCCCGGGTTCATGGGGTGAGGTTTGTCTAGGTCTTGGAGGTGGATGACCAGGACACACTGAACCCCAGTTTCCTACCCACCCCTCAGACCTTTTTCCTTCCCAAAACTCTCCCCCCTTCCTTTCCTTAATAAATACTCCACACAGCATCCCCAAAGATGACATAGGCTCTGAGAGAAATTATTTTCCTCTGGGCTTCCTGAGTGGAGCTCATATAAAAATACTAGGCGGCTGCCTGTTTCATGGTGACCAATGGAGGATAGTTACTTTGAATGAAGTCTAATGTAAACATATGGTTTTAATATAAATGATCTAAAAATTGGAAAAATTATAATAAAAAGTAGAAAATAAAAAGAAGAAAAGAAGTAAATTAGCATTAGATAATAGAAATGTATATAACATTTTTTTCGTATATGTACATGTAAACACACATGCATTTACAGGTGCACACATCTATACATATATATATACATACATATTGACACATAAACACGCTTACATACATAAATACAGAAAATGAAGGGTTAACACTGTTATGGATAATCTGTCTCTAGCTAGGTCGTGTTGGGAAAGTTAAGCCTGTTCGGTTTAGTACCGTGTCAAGAGATGAAAAATCTCTTTTCTCTCTTGTTGAGCAACCCCGCCAGGGTAAACAGTAAACAGTCACAGTAAACAGATAATAAGTAGGGGACATAAGCAGCGCGGCCAACTCCTACGTATAATAAGTCAATATTCACTAAATTAATAAACTGAGGGCAGTGTGTTGTAAGAGAGTCCCTGTGCCTGAGATTGGCTCAATTTTAAATCATTTTTAAATATCGCAAATCTTTTCTGAACAGAAAACCAATTTCTCGGCCTGTCAGGAACCTATGGATCTAAATGTGCCATAAATTTGCGATGTCTCTACGGATAGGTCACAATTACGTTTATTTTATACTAGCTGGTTGCCGGCATGAATTGCAAATGCTGTACTCAAAGAAATAAATTGTTTCTCCTCGCATGTCTTTCCCGTGCGTCCCCGTTCCCCTCATGTGTCTCCTTGCCCTCCCGCGTTCCCTTCCACCTTCCCCGCTTTCCTTCTCCCCTCTCCCGCTCCTCCGTCCCGCCAACCCCCCTCCCACATTCCATATATTCAGTTCCAGTGCATTAAGTTTTCAAACAACTCGCGTGCCACCTATAACAATTTTTTTATTCAAATTTTCATTTTTCATATATTAAAGATATTCGTTTTTGTATATTATAACAATATTCTACCAAATTTGGTATCTAAAATAGGTACATATTAAAAATATCTCTAATTCTTGTTTCGATTCAAAGTATTAGGCGAACACTTCAAATAAATGCATTAACTAAGGACGGGTAGTTTCAAAAAATTTGATGAATTCATCAAATATTTGAAGTTAATTTTCACATGCTGTGTTAGTTCTATTCAAGTTCTGTGATTATTTCAGTTTCACGCAGCAACTCGCCTATAATGATATAATAACAGAACTTGAAAAGAACCTGCACAGAACGTAAAAATTAACTTCAAATATTTGATGAGTTCATCAAATTTTTTGAAACAACCCATCCTTAAAGAGTTTCGAAAATTGAATTTTGATTTAAAGGTCCACTATTTGAATTTCGACCGATTTCTTACATATCTCCCTTAAACATTTGAAGTTTTTAAGCTCTTAAAAAATATGTTATTTTTGAAGATAATATCTAGATATGTTCCACGCCGAAACGCAAATTATATGAAATTCCCTCGATAGAAAAAAATCGCAAAGTATGCTCCGAAAATTATTTAAAACAAGTTTATTTCTATTATTTTACAAGTTATATTTGTGAAAAAATTCACAATGTTTCTTTAAATGATACTTAAGATACGTTCCACGATATTTTCGCTCTATTTTAAACGAGTCATGTTTTATTAAGCTTTTTCGCAATTTTCGCTGCGATTTCATCACTTAAAATATTAGCGCGCTCTGTCCAACATTCGTAATTGCACATCTCTTCATCTTCTTCTTTTTCAGCCGAATAGTGCCGCCAATCATTGTTCTGCAAAATTTCATTCTCAAATTGTGACATTTTTGACAGTTTCGCAAGAATTTTTGTAATGATTAAAAACTTTTCAGATGTATTTTCGTGAGGTTGTAATAATCCAGAAACCTTCGCGAGGAGAGAAAGACGGTATTTTGAAAGTTTCAAACATTTCCTATGCTTACTATAGCATCTGTCAAACTTCAAACGACGTATGTGCTAACTATTTATTCCTCCTTCATAAATCATCTTTACCTCTATTTTTACTTATCATATATTCTATTGTACCTATATGTATCAACTCTTATATTTTGTGTTAGCTATAATTTGTTTTCTTATATTTTATGTTATTTCCTGTATTTTGTCAAAAACATGTATTGCACTATTTTTACTTATCGTATATCTATGTTACCGAATTTGTGTCAACTTTTATATTTTGTGTTAGCTATAATTTGTTTTCTTATATTTTACGTTATTTCCTGTATTTTGTCAAAAACATGTATTGCACTATTTTTACTTATCATATATTCTAATTTACTTATATGTATCAACTCTTATATTTTGTGTTAGCTATAGCTATTCCTCCTTCATAAATCATCTTTACCTCTATTTTTACTAATCATATATTCTATTTTACCTATATGTATCAACTCTTATATTTTGTGTTAGCTATAATTTGTTTTCTTATATTTTATGTTATTTCCTGTATTTTGTCAAAAACATGTATTGCACAATTTTTACTTATCGTATATCTATGTTACCTAATTTGTGTCAACTTTTATATTTTGTGTTAGCTATAATTTGTTTTCTTATATTTTACGTTATTTCCTGTATTTTGTCAAAAACATGTATTGCACTATTTTTACTTATCATATATTCTATGTTACCTAATTTGTATCAACTCTTATATTTTGTGTTAGCGATATTTTTTTTCTTATATTTTATGTTATTTTCTGTATTTTGTCAAAAACATGTATTGCACTATTTTTACTTATCATATATTCTAATTTACTTATATGTATCAACTCTTATATTTTGTGTTAGCTATAGCTATTCCTCCTTCATAAATCATCTTTACCTCTATTTTTACTTATCATATATTCTATTTTACATATATGTATCAACTCTTATATTTTGTGTTAGCTATAATTTGTTTTCTTATATTTTATGTTATTTCCTGTATTTTGTCAAAAACATGTTTATTTATTTATTTATTAAAAGAAGTTTAAACAATGAACAAAAAATTGTGTTAATTCATCCGCCATGCTAGGGATGTCCCTGTGTTATGGCGGATGAAGATTACAGATTGTGTAGGTACAGTGTACGGCTATTAACTTATGCAATTCATTTAAGTAGTTTAAGTAACATATTTAGTAACAAATTAAGTTAGTAATTTAATTAACACATTAAATTAATTTATGTTACAAGTTTTATCAATTATATTACAATTCAATTAAAATAGCAAATTTTTATTCATCATCGTTACTTAATGTAAGGATCCATTTTGATAATTTTTTTTTAAAGATATGGGGTTGGGTTTCGGATTTTAGGTTCTCGGGGAGAAGGTTAAACATTTTAGGAGCTAGGTACATGAAATGTCTTTGAGCTGATGTGGTGCGTAGTGTAGGAACATTGTAGTGTCGTTTGGTTATTGTTCTGGTGGTGTAACTGTGATGTAAAAGAGTTTTTTTCTTGTATTTGAACATGAAATGTGTTAGTGTAAATTTTAGATGAAGTTGCCGTATGTTTAAGACATTATATTCTGTGAAGAGTCTATTGGAGGAATATCTTGTTGGTCGCTTGTTGATAGCACGTAAAATCGTTTTTTGGGCTTTTTGCAGAGGATCAATAAAATTAAGAGCACAGCCCATGTATTGCACTATTTTTACTTATCGTATATCTATGTTACCGAATTTGTGTCAACTTTTATATTTTGTGTTAGCTATAATTTGTTTTCTTATATTTTACGTTATTTCCTGTATTTTGTCAAAAACATGTATTGCACTATTTTTACTTATCATATATTCTAATTTACTTATATGTATCAACTCTTATATTTTGTGTTAGCTATAGCTATTCCTCCTTCATAAATCATCTTTACCTCTATTTTTACTAATCATATATTCTATTTTACCTATATGTATCAACTCTTATATTTTGTGTTAGCTATAATTTGTTTTCTTATATTTTATGTTATTTCCTGTATTTTGTCAAAAACATGTATTGCACTATTTTTACTTATCGTATATCTATGTTACCTAATTTGTGTCAACTTTTATATTTTGTGTTAGCTATAATTTGTTTTCTTATATTTTACGTTATTTCCTGTATTTTGTCAAAAACATGTATTGCACTATTTTTACTTATCATATATTCTATGTTACCTAATTTGTATCAACTCTTATATTTTGTGTTAGCGATATTTTTTTTTCTTATATTTTATGTTATTTTCTGTATTTTGTCAAAAACATGTATTGCACTATTTTTACTTATCATATATTCTAATTTACTTATATGTATCAACTCTTATATTTTGTGTTAGCTATAGCTATTCCTCCTTCATAAATCATCTTTACCTCTATTTTTACTTATCATATATTCTATTTTACATATATGTATCAACTCTTATATTTTGTGTTAGCTATAATTTGTTTTCTTATATTTTATGTTATTTCCTGTATTTTGTCAAAAACATGTATTGCACTATTTTTACTTATCATATATTCTTTGTTACCTACTCTGTGTCAACTCTTATATTTTGTGTTAGCTTTATTTTGTTTTCTTATATTTTATTTTATTTCCTGTATTTTGTCAAAAACATGTATTGCACTATTTTACTTATCATATATTCCTTATTACCTACTCTGTGTCAACTCTTATATTTTGTGTTAGCTATATTTTGTTTTTTATATTTTATGTTATTTCCTGTATTTTGTCAAAAACATGTATTGCACTATTTTTACTTATCATATATTCTATGTTACCTACTCTGTGTCAACTCTTATATTTTGTGTTAGCTATATTTTGTTTTCTTATATTTTATGTTATTTCCTGTATTTTGTCAAAAACATGTATTGCACTATTTTTACTTATCATATATTCTATGTTACCTACTCTGTGTCAACTCTTATATTTTGTGTTAGTTATATTTTGTTTTCTTATATTTTATGTTATTTCCTGTATTTTGTCAAAAAATGTTTTGCATTATATGTTAAAGCGCTACGGGTGTGTAAACAAATAAATAAATACATTGACATCTCTTTAAACATTCTGAAGCAAGGATATTTTATTTTTACATATTTATATTTGATTCAGTGCCTTTAAACTATTTGATAAATTCAAAGTCTTCTTATGGTTACCATAAATGTCACCTGTTATTATTAAAAAACATGATTTTCTGAATTATTATTATCTTTTGATTTTTTAACCTGGAACCTCTGCTAAGTCATCAAACGCAACAAACCACTCACAGTTACCTAATACGAGTTAATTACAGTTACGACAGAATTCATTGAACATTTTCATTTTAAAAAAATCCTTGACACGGGAACCTCCTCATTTGAATAGATGTCACTCTAGCATTCTCCATTCATTCATTCCGGGGGGAATTTTCAGATGGTATTTAAAATTGGCTCCTTTATTAAAATTTTAAAAATTTTTACCATCCGAAATAAGTGGAAAGCGTCCCATTGATAGAAAGGAAAATATTTAAAAAGGCGATTCCAGCCAACGGACACGGGATTCAATCAAGTGCAAAATTTCAATAAGCGAATACCCGTACTTCAATACTTCACTGCTGGCGAATTATTATTTCGCGACCATCCACATAGAAAATACTACAAATACCCAGGAATTAGGATATTTAAAAAGCAAAACAAAAGTTTTTAACTGATGCCTTGGGTAGATTTTTAAACGTTCCTCTAAACAATACTTTCAAAATATTGTATTTCTCAAACGTTCGTAGTATTCTTGAATACGCATCTCAAGTGTGGAACCCAGGCTGTGCAGTACACAAAAATAGAATTGAAAGTGTTCAAAATAGATTTTTAAGGTACGTTAACTCCGCTCTTTTCGATCTCATGTTAGTAATGAAGACTCTGCAACGTTCTTCAATGTACAGAGTTAGCTTGCCGTAAACAATACTTTCAAAATATTGTATTTCTCAAAAGTTCGTAGCATTCTTGAATACGCATCTCAAGTGTGGAACCCAGGCTTTGCAGTACACAAAAATAGAATTGAAAGTGTTCAAAATAGATTTTTAAGGTACCTTAATTGTACTCTTTTTGATCTCATGTTAGCAATGAATACATTTGCAAAGTTTTTCAATACACAGACATAAGCTTGCCGAAGAAATATGGCAGATTTGGTAATGTTATTTAAAATTACACATAACTTAATCGATAGTCCTGATTTTCTTCAACGCCATCACTTCATGTTCCAAATCGCAACAGAAGACAGTCGCTTACTTTTAATCACCCTCTTTTCAAAACCAACTCCAAACAGAACTTATTTATCTACAGATCCGCACATTCATTTAATTTAAATTATTACCACCTTGACATTTTTAACTTGACTTTACGTGACATAAAACGAAAACTCACTAAGCAACATGACTCAAACTAGAAAGTACAATCCCTATATCCTGTATTCCTCCTTCCTCTCCCCCTTTCAAATATTGTAACTAAACAATTAAGTAATTAAGAAAACATCCTTACAATGTCAC
The DNA here is from genome assembly GCA_936435175.1 of Glyphotaelius pellucidus. Taxonomy (NCBI): domain Eukaryota; kingdom Metazoa; phylum Arthropoda; class Insecta; order Trichoptera; family Limnephilidae; genus Glyphotaelius; species Glyphotaelius pellucidus. The sequence goes on along the minus strand of OW386558.1, from coordinate 26,393,045 downwards.
ACTATATCATTTACTATTATCGAAAGTTCATAATTGGCATAATTAACTATCTTATCATTGTATTATAGTGTAATCCCATAGTTGCTGTCAACTTTTCCTAAAACAAATTAAATTAAATTAAAATAAATATTAACTCAAATTTTTCAAAATTTTTCCTTAGGGCCTCCTATGTAGACTTAATGTAAAAAAAACCACTCCCACCATAGGAAGGAGAAAAAAGAACAAAAAAATAATCCATGCACCTTGGTTAAAAAATCAATGTTTTCCCTATTATTTCCTATACCGTTCATCCGATTGCAATTAAACTTTGGTGAGTTGTTGTGCACACGCCCGCGAAGAGATCTAAGTATAGTGCGTATGATCTAAGTAATAATAAAAGCGTATACAAATTTGCAAAAGGTGGCACGCAGTATTTGAAAATAATGTGTATTTCATAAAGTTAAGCGGCAGGGAGGGGAAGGCGTGAGTGGAAGGGGAATCCGTGAGGGGGGAGGTGAACGAAGGAACGGGGTTAGAGGGAGGGAGGAAAGGCGGAGTATGTGGAAGGTGAACGCGGGAGGGGGAACGGGGACAAATGGGAAAGGACACGTAGGAGAGGGGTGGGTGGTGGCATGGGGGACAAGTGAGGCGCAGAGGCTAGGGATTGCACGATTGCAATTTTTTTTTTTTTTACAAGAGCTCCACACAGGAGGCCCTGAGGAAAATAATTTCCCTGAAGGCCTATGTCATCTTTGGGGATGCTATGTGGAGGTTTTTTTTAGGAAAAGAAGGAGAGGAGAGTTCTGGGAAGGAAAAGGGTTTAAGGAGTGGGAAGGAATCTGGGGTTCAGTGAGTCCTGGTCATCCGCCTCCATTAACTAGACAAACCTCACCCCATGAACCCGGGCACCCTCGCTAATCACCAAACGTAGCGAACCACTTGGGGTGACCTATGGCAGAGGTGTTGGTTATCCAATGAAGGTTCCCGGGGCGGCGGTACCCATTCCCGCCTCCCAAATTGAAAGATATATAGTAGCAATATATCAATGGAGATAAAGTAGCGGTAGGGGATAGCAGGGAGTAAATTTGAAAAAACATGCTTCTCACACAGACAGCTATATTGTGACCTGCTCACGCGTCGGAAAACCTTCTGATTTATTCGTGTACGCACCAAACGGAAAAGAAAAAAAATATTGTGTATTCAAAACAATCAAAGTGGCATTGCAAAACTGCACTAGTTTTAAATAATTTTAGAAAAACATCGTTTTTTTAAACAGCACTTGGTGTAAAATCTAAATGTCTCACCAGAGTTTCAAATCCAATCTAGCATATTTCATATCAAAGAGTTCGCATAAAATATTATTTAAGTATGGCGAATCTGTTCGCTTTTAGATCCGCCATACGCCTCGCGCCGCCAGCTGATGTGATGCATTTCGTGTTAGAGAAAAGTTAAACTAAAACGGGAATATTTTAAATTGAAAAATCAAAATTCACATTTCGAATTCTCTCATATTGGAAATTGTGGTTTTGCGGATTTGCGGATTTGCAATCAATACCAAATTATTGTAAAGTGTAAAGGCTCACAAATTATAAACGTATTCCTGATACCCGTAAAGGCTGCGCTACATTTTTTTGAAATACATAATTTTATTTGAAAAAAAAAAACTTTTATTTACATTTTTAATTTTGGCATTCTATTTGGTATGAAGAAATAACTATCCCATTTTAACCGTGGTTTCAACAACTCCCAATTTTTTCAAATACGAAATTTCTTATTTTTTTTACGTGAGCTCCACACAGGAGGCCCTGAGGAAAATAATTTCCCTCAGGGCCTATGTCATCTTTGGGGATGCTGTGTGGAGGGTTTTTTAAGGGAACGGAAGGGGAGTAGAGTTCTGGGAAGGAAAAGGGTTTAAGGGGTGGGTATGAATCTGGGGTTCAGTGTGTCCTGGTCATCCGCCTCCAAGACCTAGACAAACCTCACCCCATGATTAATATTTCTATTTTTAAAACTGACAATTCATGGCAGAATTCTATTATAATAAAACATGTATTTAGTATTCATTGTAATTTTCATAATAATTTTGAAATTAAAATATGTATTTAATTTATATAATGACCATTCCTATTCCAATGTAAACGTGTATCCCTTCAAAAAACAACAAAAATAAAACAATGAAAAATCCCAAACATCACAATAACGATATGCCAATTAAATTGGGTCATTAATAATTCATATTACTTGTAAGGTTTTTCCCCAAACAATATTGAAGTGAGCTACAAACCCAAGGTAATTAGTCTACTGAGATAATCAAAATAATTAGAAATTCGACAGTATGAAACGACTTAGTAACAAATGTAATTAATATAATTGATTAAAATCCTTGTAGACCACCCCTCTCCCCCAACCCCAAATGTTATATTTATAAACCGTAGGCTAAAAATAATTTGTACCAATCTAAAGATGGCTTTGACGAGCTGAAACCGGTCAATAAAATTACAATGGAAAAAAGTTTTATTTTTGTTTTATTACAATATATAAGAAATTTATTTACTTCTTCGAATGAGATTTCTGTTTCTTCTCACCTTAGCCTCCGTGGTTGAGGGGCAAGGCTCTTGACTAGATCCGTAGGTTTCGAGTACAAATCTTGGCGTGCGCAAGTAAATTTTATTTAATTGATTTGTGTTTTCACAATTTAATTATTTAAAAAATGCAAAGTATATTTGCGGTACGTTCCACGATGGTAGATACTCTCAGTATCGCTCTGGTATAAAATCACCATTCAGAATTGAAATGGTTGCTTGAAATGACTTAAGGCATGTTTGGTAACTAGATCTGAATAGCCAGGTACTCCCCGACCTTCCTCTCCCCACATACCGCCAACCTAACAACAAAACCCGTTTGGGGATAGCATAGTCTCACTAGCTCCAGGCGGTTGGGAGCAGTTGGGATTTCTTTTTTATTTTTTAGATTCACATGCTTTATTTCCTAGATTGTACATTCTGTGGGCTAGAAGTGGGAACTTTAGATCACTTTTTTTGTTGCCCCTTTCTAAACAAATGTCCTCTCTTCTATCAAGCCTTATATATAATTGTTCCCCCCCCCCTCCTATATTTCAATATTTCAATTCTTCTAAGTCGGAACTAGACTCCGATCTTCCACATTATTGTGAAATTTGCTAATTTAAATAAAGTTAATTTATAAATTCACCAAAGATATAAAAGCCTAACTTAAAAGATGTGCTATCCGCAGTTTTTACTGGGCGGGACTGTTTCCTTGCGCTGCCGATGTTGTTAACAAATTAACTGCACTCCTTCAAAAAATCTACTAACTGAACGAATTCTTTCCTTTGTTAAAAAAAAAACACATAAATTTATTGTCGACCACTTTTATTTTATTAACACTACTGGTTTTGGAAGCACCCTTCCTTCGTCAGAAGAATATTATAACATTATATTCTCCTGACGAAGGAAGGGTGCTTCCGAAACCGGTAGAGTGTTAATAAAATAAAAGTGGTCTACAACCAATTTATGTGTTTTTTTATTGAAAATTATGGCGAGCCACAAAGTTAATGCTTTTTACAAATATGTAATTCTTTCCGTATTCAAACTATTTTAATTAGGTAATAGTCCGCCGACAGACGGGCAGACATCAACTCATATCTCTTATATTTCAATATCTTTGAAATTAACCTTTCCTCTCTCCATAAATTAAATTGATGGCTAAGAACACCCTTGAAGGAGCATATTGTGAGATTAAAGGGAGGAGAAGGGAGGGATGCAGAGAAGAGAAAGGTAGGGTAGTACTTGGATATTCAAATCTGCTCACCAAATACAGCCGCAAATAGGTACGAAAACACATTTAAAAATTTTAAACCCTTGTTTTAGAAATTAAATAAAAACTATTTTCGCTCACCTCCGGGATTTTATCCGCAACCTCTGGATTCGCATAAAAATATAATTAAAAATATAAAATCAATGTTTGGTTTATCAATCATGACCACGAATTTTTCGCTAGTTTCATAGAACGAAAGAGACTTATGGCCTCAGACCACAATTCAAAAAAATCTATCTCATGTGACCTGAAGGTTCCAAAATTGAAAGTGGTAATTGATACAGCATCGTCTCTGAACCATAATGGTCGTTCAGTGCTGGTAGACGAAGAGGAATTTCTTGTAGCGAATGATTTGTGACTTACTTCAGGGTTTAATTTTGGAAGGAACGCAATAAAAATGATTTCAGCCCTCTGTCGGAGTTTATGGATATTTTATGGCACTTCCGATTGAGGCATTTCCGTTTAATCAGAATCGAACCTTTTCCAGAGCTTGATAATAATGTGGGAACGACATTTTTAGGGCAGCACCTTTTCGTACGGAATGATAGTACTATTGGTCTGGCCAAGGAAACTTTGAACCCATATTGCTTTGAAATATTGGACAATATTTATCCACATTTTGTTCCTAGAATGCGATTTTATCCATTTAGTCTGAAAATATCATTTATAATATTCATTTTATTTTATTAATTTTATTTACGCGTAGTTTCTCCTTATAACTATGTGCAAAATAATATTATCTCACGGTTTCATGACTAAGGTCAGAACCTTGAATAATATGTTTATGGCTGGTATCATATAAATATATTCCCTCACAAATTTGGGACGAATTCTTTATTATTTTTAAAGTCGGTACTTTCAATTACCCTCAAATAGCACCTACTTATGTTTACGACACACCCAAGGAGAAGTGTTGACTGGCAGCATTTTATGACACCCTCAATGCACCGTAGGCTTAAGCCCTATGTGAAAATAGTAATAAAATTTTGTAATATTTGTTAATCCCTGTAATGTTAACATGTATTTTATTGGTGGCTCTTTTCGGCTGACTTTCAGGTAATTGTTTTATTATTTTCTGTAGATTTTAAAATTAGTGTGAGAACTTCTTAAATATTATTTTCTCACCATTTTTCATGTACCATGTTTTTTTGTTGGTTCACTTTATATTAGAGCGAGGTTGATATGTAGAGTTAGTTATTTTGTTGAACTCGAGCTGAGAGGTACAGAGGTACCTCCAGTAGTGTTGTAATTAAACTCGAGCTGAGAGGTACAGAGGTACCTATCTTCAGTAGAGTGTTGTTGTTTAAGTGGCAACGAGAAGGTACGCAAGGTGTACCTTCGGGTAATTGACTAAAGCTGTGAGGTACATGTTGTACCTACAGTTTAGTTTGTAAAAAACTGACAATAGAGATATCGAGGGAAATAAGGCCTTCGATATTTGTCAGTGGTCTTAAAGATCACCCAAGCAAAGGAAAATAGAACCTTTGTAATTGTATTGTATTTTTATTAAATAAATTGTGTTAAAGAATAACAAGAAGTGTTTTCCTGCAAATTCCATCGAGTTGTGCTTTCGTACCACGATAGTAACAATCACCCACGATACAAAAACTTTTGGCTGAACAACCTTAAAACATTATTAAAGCTAAATTTTACCGACTGGTATCCCTGAGAGTCGCTCTCCTGTCCAGTGCATGATATTGCAAATTTATTCCGATTCCCGCGTTCGCCTAGTTCGGCTGTTTTACATTCCCTCCCGTGTCACTCTAGTTGTTACGATTTTAATTTTGTATCAAGTTTATCATAAAATATAGCGTTATTTGTAAATATATTTGACCGCATAATCAAGAGTTCTTATTGGCAAATTTTCATGTAGCAGTTTTTTTTCGTTAACCTGAAAATGGATTTTTTTATTTTAAAGAAAGAAAAACATTTTCGGGTTACGATATTGACAATGTTACTTATTTCCCATGGTGTGAAGTCGTTGTATTGGAGAGTGGGCAATGTAGTTACGCTTATGAGTGCTGCTGTAGAATATTGTATTTTGTCGTGTTGTTACTGTGAGTGTTCGTAAGTTAATGATTTGCAAGAGTTCACAACAGTCGAATTTAGAGTTTAAATAAAAATGCATGTTTAAATAAAAATAAAATTGAAATAAAAATGAATGTTTATGTCGTTTATTTTACGCCTGTCTTCTAATGTATGTATTTTTAAAGTATTTAATAAGTAATCATATTTTAAGTCTTCTACTGGGATATTCAATTTAAAATTGATAAAGCGCAGAAATTTTTTTTAATTGCTCAATGTTATTAATGTGAATTTTGTAAGTTGGGGACCAAACTACTGAGTTATATTCGATTAGGCTTCTAACTAGAGATACATGTATTAGTTTAATGGCTCGTAAGGAATTAAAGTTTTCAGTTGTTCGTAGTTTAGTTGTTAGTAATATAATCATCTCTTCGACCGTTCGACGTTCAAGAATACGTAAAAATGAAACTTTCGACAAAGTTCGTCGCGACGACGAGTAATTTTTCGCTCGTAGATGGCGCACAACGAGTAACGATCGATCATTGCTCGGGAATAGCTACCCTCGTTTGTCGATCATTAATACAAAACTATCTGAACAATGCATTTATTTGACCAACGAACGTTATTTATATTCCTGTTACAGCTAGTAAATGTCTACACAAACGTTAATAGTACAACGCGTAATTTATTTATGTGGCTAGTTTATGACATAAAATTATTGTTTTATTTGTAATTCACCCCGAGATTTTCTCCCTCACAGAGCACAGGGACTTTTTGACCTGATAAATTACCAGAACCGGACACACGACCCTTGTTAGCTCAAATCCGTTGTTGGGTTTGTCTAAGTCACTAATTCTCTGCGTAATAAGGGTTGCCTTTTGTATAAAATCCTGCCCAAGATTATTGGCCATTTCTTCTGGTGGATACAGCCTTTCTTGAAGTTTTAATTGCATCGTTATTGTTGTGATAAAGTTGCGAAAAAACTGGAATAATAAACAAATTGATGTTTTTTTTTTATTTCATTAACTCAACACAGGAGGCCCTGAGTAAAAAAAATAACCCTCAGAGCCTATTTCATCTGCGATGCTTGTTTAGGGTCTTTTTGAGGAGAGGAAGGAATGAACATTGGTCTTGAAGAAACCCATGTTGTAGGAGGGAGGAAACACAGAGGCCGGCAAATTTTTCCATAGCAGAGCTGTTGAACCAAGAACGAGTCAGAAAAATAAACCGTTCTCATGTGACAAATGTCAACCGTGTTCATATGTTGGGCGCGCATTTGGCGTGTTTCCCGACTATGCACCGGTGTCGAAGGGATCAATGACGCTTGTTCCTCAAAGCACCTTTTATTGAAATACTGGTAGAACATGGATAGCATTCCCACCCGACGCCTGTGCTCTAAAGATTGCAATCCGTTCGTTAAGGTGGGAGAATCTATCAAACGAACCGCCCGTTTCTGCACATAGTCGAGGGTATTTTTCAAGTATTTTGGAGCTCCAGACCAGAGGTGGCTGCCAAATTCAACCGTGGGGCGCACTTGCGATTTGTACAGGGTTAGCAGTTGTGTACTATTAAAGTTTAAACTACTTTGTTTGAACTATTAGTTTAAAGACTTAATGACATAAAAATGGGTTGCCATGTACAAGGAGTGTGTGTAAATAATATCAATTATGCAGATGACATGGTTCTTCCACCGTCATTTAGCGCATTTCAAATATGTGAAAACTCTGCAAAAAATCATAACCTTCTAGATAATATATCTAAATCAATCGTTATGGTTTTCAAATGTTAAAATAAAGACCCTGAACATGGCTAGACGGAAGGAAAATTGAAATTAGTCGTAGCATTAAGTACCACAGACGATGTGAAAGACATGGAGGAGAGAATCAAATCCCTAAAGTTTCATCGCAGTCGGATGAACTGTTAGCAACACATAATTGCATGATGCCAGAACTCACTATTTTATATAGTAAGAATGGCGGGCACGCGAACACCAAATACCCAAAGTTGGTTTAAAATAGTTTAGAAACGCATAGCAAACGTACATACATACATAGACAGAAGCAAACATATTTTCATTTTTATAAAAATACTAGCTTTTCCCCGCGGCTTCGTTCGCATGGTATTACTGTAGCGCTTGCACTTATCAATTATCCCCCCTCCCCCATCCCCTCCCGCATTCCATACATTCATTCCCGGTACATTCAGTTTTCAAACAGCTCGCGTGCCACCTAAATTTCATAATGCTAGAGCTCAAAGAAAAAAATAATTATCCAATTTGGTGCAGTCGTTCGGAATTTATGCGCTTACAAACATTTCGGAGATTTATTTTTATTTAAATATGTGGAAGTTTGTAAATATAATAAAAAATAACACTATTTATTATACAGTCTTTAATCGTTACAAATTATATTTTTAATGTAGGAACTCTCATCTGACATTTATTCCAAAACATAAGCTTGTTCAAAAAAAAACAAAAAATATTCTAATATTTGAATTTTCTGGAGCAGCAGCCGACCAGTAGGTAGGGGGCTGGATACCTACCAGCATAGAACCCACAAATTATATCAACATCGTTTCCATGGCAACGATTTGTTTTCTGACTTTAGCAATAATTCGCTTTTGTTAGCGACAGAAAAAGTATAACAAATATAATAAATTAATATTTTTAATTTCATAACGCAAGAGCTAACCATCACAAACAGTCTAAAGTCCTCGCAAATAAGCGAATAAGCTTTCTATTGGTGAAAGAATTTTTAAAATCGGTTTATCGTTTTATGCGTGAAAGCGTAACAAACAAATTCGAGCAGTTTCGTATTTATAATATTATAGTATAGTAAGTATAGTACACCTAGTACGGATTCGGTTCAACCAGATTTAAAAATATAGGTCTTCGCTTCTAGAAGGTTGCGACGCCCACCTCGTTTATTATGTACACGTGCAGGGTGTTTGGTGAACGGTGTGCGACAGTTTGTTGCCGCTGACTTGGAAAGGAAGGAGCAGATATCTAAAGCAGTTGTCAGAAGGACGCGAAAAGACAAAGAGACTAATCCTTCAGAAACTGTCACAACTGGGGTGAATTAAAACACGTTTTAACTTTGATTTCATTTTTAAAAATGTGCATTCACCAGGCCGTTTTATTACAAATCTTTTTTTTAAGTGAAAACTTTTTTAGCACCGTTGTTATTTGAAACTCGATGAAATGAAAAATAGCGACACCAAAAAGAGACAAGCACACCCATCTATGTATAATCGGTCTTCTCTTTGTGCGGTGCTTCGTAGCCTCCCGACTATTGTCTTTTTTTACGTTAACTCCACACAGGAGACCCTGAGGAAAATAATTTCTGTGTGGAGGGTGTTTTTGAGGAGAGGAAGGAATGAACATGGGTCTTGAAGAGACCCAAGTTGTAGGAGGGAGGAAACGCAGAGGCCGGCAAATTGTTCCACAGCCAAGCTGTTAAACTCAAGAACGAGTCGTAGAAACGACCTGTTTTCATGTTACTTTGGTTTTCTGAAGGTTTCACGTCTACCGCGTGTGAATTGCAAATCTTTTTTACAATTAGCTCCACATAGGAGGCCCTGATAAAAAAAGTGTGTCATCTTTTAAGTGGAGTGTCTTTTTAGAAAGGAAGCAAATGAAGTTTTCAGAAGGAAAAAGATATGTGGGATGGGTGGGAATGTGTGGATCAATGTGTCCAGGAGTGACGGACGTATGAATCTGAGAGGTAAAAAGATCTCCCTCAACCTTGCTCTCTCGATCTGGTCCGCCACGCAGCAAATGGCAAACGCATTTTCCGCCAAGATCTAGAAAAATCTCACCCCTTGAACTCGGGCTCCCCTGCTAAGTCACAAAACGTAGCGAACCACTTAGGGTAACCTATGGCAGGAGTATTGATTATCCAATAAATGGTTCCAGGAGCGGCAGTATCTACACACGCCTTCAAAATTTACTACCCATAACCGTTTTCTAAATTGTAACATTTTTGTACTGTGATTTCGTGCTAGTGCATTTTCTTTCAGAAAAAATTGTAATTAATTTGTAGTGCACAAAATCACTTCTTGCATCTTTTTAACAATTGAATTTTGATTAAATGAAGATATTATGAGCGAAACTCAATCGAAAATCTGGAAACAGAAAAATCAGAAAAAGATATTTACACCTCTGGGACTCGAACCCAGGACCTCCCTACTTTCCGGGTTGAGGCTCTTATCCACTGAGCTAAGGTGTCGATATCTAATTCGGTCACCTTTAACTGTACCATACTTCGACTAAGAACCACACTTATTATCTTCATTTTTCTTAACGCAACCCGGAAAGGTCCTGGGTTCGAGTCCCAGAGGTGTAAATATATTTTTCTGATTTTTCTGTTTCCAGATTTTCGATTGAGTTTCGCTCATAATATCTTCATTTAATTAAATATTACAATTTGAGGTTTTACTTATAAAAAGTTAAAATAAAAAAATAATAATTGAATTTTGTGTTACAAAGATGGTATCCATTTCTCGTATTCCTGATTTTCCTTAAAATTTTGTATTTACACAAATTATATTTTATTAATTTTCGACCGTTGGCAATCTCACCCTTTTGTTTCAATTGACGCCACTCTACCGCCACTTGTAATTGTACACAAGTCGATTAAACAATGCTTACCTAACGCCAGCTTGAAATTCTCCCTAATTCCTTAGTTAATTCAATTTGCGAAGGATCCTGGTCCTGTTCCGGGAGGGAGGGGTGCAGGGTGGAGGAGAGGGACGGCAGAGGGGTGGCTTGACGTAACGTAAGATTTTGCATTGTAATTTGTTAATTTCAAGCTAATTGACAGGAGGTGTATTATTTATCTTTAGGACTAGCGAGGAATCATCCTTGAAGAACTGAGATGTGATGAAGTCTGCATATGAACTAATACTAAATATTTTTTATTATAGTCGATATTTTGTTTGGAATTTTTAAAGTACTCGGCTTCATTCACAGAATTACCACATATAAGTACACTGTTAAAAATTGACATGCTACCGGCATCTATGGGTTGCTTGAGCAGACACCTATGGTTGTTACACCTCAACAAATGGTGCGAACCTTGGCTAGTGACTGAGGTCAGTAGATCAGGTAGCAAACTGTTTTAATCACGTCACACTTACAAAACGTCAGATATTGTAGTTGTTATTATCTGTGAATGTGTGCATTTTTTTATTCTATAAAAAGGCTAGTATTTGAGTAATTACTGCTTCTTTTCTACGAAAGTTCAGTTAATAAACAACTGCCAGATGTATTCAGTATTATCACCGTTATTGTTATACATTTAAAATATGTTATCTGTGATTTAAAATATAAGTGAAATTTATCGCAAAGGAGTTATTTATTAAAAGGATCCTAACAATTTTAACATACACTTAAAACTCTTTACTGTTCGCTGGTTCGCCCCCACCTTGAATATGCTAGTGTCATTTGGTCTCCTTTCTATGCTGTCCATATTTGTCACATCGAATCCGTACAACACCGTAGGAAGCGACGAGGAATTGCTTGGAGATTAGGACTTGAAAGAGACGAGTACCCGTATGATGAAATTGAACAAACTTTAAACATTTCTTCTTTAGAAAAACGTAGAAAGGACACTGATCTAATTTGCATATTCAAAATTATCAACAGTATTACTGACACTCTGACACACCTGCTTTGTTACAACTCATCCAGTTTAACATCCCTTCCTGTAGACTCCTAAATAATGAATTGCTGTTCCTCAATCAACATTCTACTAATTATGGATATCATTCTTCTTTATCCAGAATGTTGAGACTTTTTAACGCAAGTCAAAGCATTGAATTTTTTGGTGTTAGCCTAAATGACTTTCGGCAGTCGATACGAAATGTGTAATTTTTAAAGTCTTTTAAATCCATCTTCAAGCTTTGACTTGTAGTCTTCTATATGTTATTTATATTATAATTTGTCAATGCTCTTCATTTATATGTACTTTCCTTTCATTGTCATCTCTTTTTTTTTCGTCTCATTGTTATGTTATTATTGAACTATTTGTCGGTAAATAAATAAATAAAAGAAGAAATAGAGATACAATAATTCTACGAAATAACTATTTATTTTGAATATTTCGCACAGAACAGATGCCACAACTTGTTTGGAAAACGTGAATTGAGTGGATACTTGAGAAGTTACTATAAGTACCTACGTAGGTATCGCTGGAGTCGTTCGCACCCTTGGGTCTTAAGGATTGAGGCTGAGGGAATATAGGAAGAACGGCTGCGCCTTTTTCATACAAAACATAAATTTGGATTTGAGTCCAAAACACTTAACAAAACTGAATAATTACTATTTAATTAAATGAAGACATTATGAGCGAAACTCAATCGAAAATCTGGAAACAGAAAAATCAGAAAAAGATATTGGCACCTCTGGGACTCGAACCCAGGACCTCCCTACTTTCCGGGTTGGGTGCTCTTATCCACTGAGCTAAGGTGTCGATATCCAATTCGGTCACTTTTAACTGTACCATACTTCGACTAAGAACCACCCACATTATCTTCATTTTTCTTAACGCATATTTTATTGGCTGCCATCTTTTATGAATGATTGCAAGATTCATCTCGAACTAAATGCAATCTAGATGGTGTCTGGATAAATTATTATCCATTTTATTTAATGTGCGACATCTATTGACTCTTCTGCAAGACTGGGATGAATATTATGATTTATTATTTTAACTTTATGAGTAAAACCTCAAACTTTAATATTTAATTAAATGAAGACATTATGAGCGAAACTCAATCGAAAATCTGGAAACAGAAAAATCAGAAAAAGATATTGGCACCTCTGGGACTCGAAAGTAGGGAGGTCCTGGGTTCGAGTCCCAGAGGTGCCAATATCTTTTTCTGATTTTCGATTGAGTTTCGCTCATAATGTCTTCATTTAATTAAATATTAAAGTTTGAGGTTTTACTCATAAAGTTAAAATAATAAATCATGAATAATTACTTGTTTAATCAAAAGATAACTATAGCAAATATAGGACATTAAATAATTCAATTTTTGATGATTGTAGACGCAACCTCGAGAATTTTTTTGTCAATTGATAGTACCAATTTTGGAGGCGGGAATGGGAACCTTTATTGGATAACCAACACCTCTGCCATATGTCACCCCAAGTGTTTCGCTTCGTTTGGTGATTAAGCAGGGGTGCCCGGGTTCACGAGGTGAGGTTTGTCTATGTCTTGGAGGCGGATGTTCAGGATACACTGAACCCCAGATTCCTACCCACCCCTCAAACCCTTTTCCTTCCCAGAACTCTCCTCTCCTTCCTTTCCTTAAAAAAACCCTCCACACAGCATCCCCAAAGATGACGTAGGCCCTGAGGGAAATTATTTTCCTCAGGGCCTCGTGTGTGGAGTTTATGTAAAAAAAAAGAAAAAAAATACTCACTAAAAATTTTGGTGACATAATCTGCAAAAAGTAGCATTTGTGTAAAAATCATTTTTCTTACGGGGCAAAATGAAAGGCTTGTGGTCCGATTTGAAATCCACTTTCTCTTGCTCTTTGGGGCCGAACCGACTGAAAATTTGTTTTCTTACTGAAAATGATGATCTGTAGATGAATCAATAACAAAATATTCAAAATGTAGCATTCGTGAAAGAGCCGTATTTGTACCGTTCGTACATTAGACACGAATGACGATAGATGATACATTTCTAACATTATTCTCAATTGAACTACACTTACGATATCTATTGAAGGACGTTGAAACTACGTGACTAATCTGCACACCATAGAACCCTTAAACGTCCTTATTCTATTGAAAATTTATTTTGATTTTAAGGGTCCACTTTTCGAATTTCGACCGATTTCTTACACATCTCCCTTAAACATTTGAAGTTTTTAAGCTCTTAAAAAAATAAATGTTATTTTTGAAGATAATATCTAGATACGTTCCTCGCCGAAACGCAAATTATATGAAATTCCCTCGATAGAAAAAAATGGCAAAGTATGCTCGGAAAATTATTTAAAACAAGTCTATTTCTATTATTTTACAAGTTAAATTTGTGAAAAAATTCACAATGTTTCTTTAAATGATACTTAAGATCGTACTTACGTCCGGGTCTCCATTCTTCTAGTATAATATTGGTACGTGACATTTTCGCATGTAAATTTCGTCAAGTTACCATATAAAATGTACCTAGTTTTTTTTATTTCCTACTTGGGCAGGTGTTAAGGAATGTACTTGACTCAATTTGACCAGTGATTCCTGACATTATTCGGAGTAAAAAGTGTAAACGAAATTTTGGTCTCCGGTGACATTTTTCTTTTGAAGTTAAAACTTATTTAGCACCGTTGTGATTTGAAACTAGATTAAATGGAAACGAGCGACATTAAAAAGAGACAAACACGTACATCAGAGACAGCTCGGAGAGAGGGCAAAAGTAGCAATAAAATATTTTTTTTTATTCACTCGGTACTAATAATATATATCGTTATAATACGATAAATCTACGGTTCTACGTAAGTCCCCTTTAGTGTAGTGGTACAAAGCGACTGACGAACCTTTGCAGACATTCAGCCAACCAGGGATCGAATCCTAAGAAATCAAAAATTTTTTTTTTTTTATTTTTGTAAAATCAATATCAAATCTTCAAACCACATCAAAATGAACAGGCAAAAGAAAACACACAAGAAAGCGACATCTAGCGACTTGGAAGAAGAAACCACAAATACTAATAAGATGAACAAATGTATAGGAAGAGGTCCACTGGAATTCGACGACAAAAATATGGAAAACATCAGCCTTCACATTGATTAAAAAAAAGGGCTTCGTAGTCTCCCCACTCTTATCTACTTTAGTTTTCTGAACGTTTCACTTCTACCGCGCGTGAATTTCATACTCTGATTATTTTTCAACTTAAAACATTAAAAAATCTGTAGGCATTGAATAGTTAGGGTCGGGATGAGGGAATATTTTTGTTGTTAGGTTTTGAAGAGAAAAAAAAAACAAAAAAAAATTCACCGCAGAACAAAATTTCATTTACATTTTTTACTCCAAATAATGTCAGGAGTCACTTTTTAAAATAAGTCAAGTACATCCCTCTTAGCACCCTGTATACAGTGTTGTTGCTGCAACGCATACACCCTTATTCCCGTATAATGCAATATCCCGTATATCACTTTATATCTGTGTTACAGCAGAGTTATTGACTTTATCTGTCCCTTGAACAGCATTGAGACTAAATATTTATCGAGACCCTCGAGACTTATTCGAGTACGACCCTCTTCCTTTAATTTAACCTATAAATCCTAAGATCAAAATGTAGGAAATGATTTTATAACGCACATAATACACTCGTAAATTTGTAACGTTAAAAAAGAGTTCAGAGGGTTTCACTGACATAAGCTAGAGGTTCAGTTGAAATGTGTTTTAATGTATGTTGTATAATACAATATTTTGTTTGAAAATAACAAATCTGCTAACGACCTACGGTAAAATCTTATTGTACTAAAAATAAACATATTATCTCAAAATTTGAAACAAAATTTTATTAGACAAAAGAACAGTCTTTCGAAATCAATTTTTATTTTTTTGGTGGAAACGAGCCAATACGTCTAAAATTTGATTTAAAAATGACATTTTTCCGGTTTTGTCTGGATATTCCCTCTTAATAATCCCTTTAAACATCATATAAACAAAAAGAGGGTTGGGTTAAAAAAAACATAGAAATAAATATAAAAATAATAATATAAATTGAATATCCGTAGACGAAAGCAGTGCCGTGAGTACTTTAAAAAACTGAAAACCTTTCACGAAATGGCGTGTAGTAGAAATAAGTGATGTGTAAAGAACTAAATTCAGGAGTTTAAAATTTACGCTCTCGTTGACCCAAATGAAAATCGACGTTCGGGATGCAATCATTTTTTGTTCGTCCAATTTAAAATTCCGTCCGTTTAGTTCAGTGAAGGGCTCGATTCTCCGATTGCGATCAAGATTCTTTGTTATGCGCCATCTGCAAATGAAAAATTATACGTCCTCTCGATGAACTTTGTCAATTTTTTTAATTTTGTCATAAAAAGATACATATATAACTGTGGCGTTCATACAACTATTTTTCGCCACTCAAAGAAATCGCGAGAAAGATCTACAGAGCCGCAAAGTACTTGCAAATTCACACTGCGCGCAGCACCTACTTATGCATGTATCGGCCGGCAATGTACTCGTTAGGCCGGCTGCCCGATGAATAATAATTTCGCCACCTTCGCGAAAGGTCGAGACTCAAGCGTGCATCCACGACCACAGTGACGAGTACATACTAGCACCTTCCAGCGCACATATTGCCAGCGAGTGGATAGTGAGGGAACGGAAATTTATACAGTAATAAATTACATAATAGATCTATTTGATGTACCCCCATAAATAAGCAGGGCTTGTGTGTATGGGGGGTGTTATTATATTGGTATTGTTTGACATGATTCAGTTCAAAATTATAGTATGATTTTTAAGGTGAGTTTTAAATTCTTTTATATTAGTATTAACGTTTTAAATTTCTTTCTGGTAATGAATTAAGAAAATTTACTCCGAGATATTTATGATTTAACTTTCCAATTGTTTTTTTTACATTTTGGAGCAGGTAAATGTTTCATTTATCCAAATTGGGAGGCAGGTATGGGTATCGCCGCCCCAGGAACCATTTATTGGATAACCAACATCCCTGCCATTGGTCATACCAAGTGTTTCGCTACGTTCGGTGACTTAGCAGGGGTGCCCGGGTTCATGGGGCGATTTTTGTAAAGGTCTTGGCGTCCAACGCTATTGCCCACCGGCTGCCTGGGCAAGAGAGATTGGTTGAAGGAGGCCTAACCTAGACTACTCCGGCTAGACTTTCTCGACCCATCGCTTCGCATCGCAGTGGGAAGGATGGATTTATCGTTCCTCACTCCTAGACACATTGACCCCCAGATTCCTACCCACCCCTCATACCTTTTTCCTTTTCAGAACTTCCTGTCCTTCCTTTCCCTTCTTGTGCTTCCTTTCCCTATGCAGCATCCCCAAAGATGACACAGGCCCTGAGGGATTTTTTTCCGTCAGGGTCTCCTGTGTGGAGCTATGTAAAAAAAAATCGAGTACATTTCACACGCGGTAGAACTTCACGAAAATAATCTCATCCAATAGGAGCTTTTAAAAGTGATGTCATAATCTAAGTGCCCAATGAACGCAGTTTGACGCTTCGTAGGTATTGTGATGCGTCATTTCCGTTTCATCCGAATTTCAAATCACAAAGGGGCTAAAAAAGTTTCAAATAAAAAAAAATTATTTGTACACGTATTCTTGAATGTTGTAGGGTTGAAGATATAGTTATACTAGCTTTTCCCCGCGGCTTCGCTCGCATGGTATTACGGGAAATTACTGTAGCGGTTGAACTTTCAATTATACCCCCTCCTCCCCACCCCCACCCCCTCCCGAATTCCATACATTCATTCCCTTACATTCAGTTTTCAAACATCTCGCCTGCCACCTAAATTTCATAAAGCTATAGCTCAAAGAAAAAAAGAATTATCCAATTTTGTTCATTCGTTCGGAATTTATGCGCTTACAAACATTTCGGATGTTTATTTTTAATTAAATATTTGAAAGTTTGTGAATATAATAAAAAATTACACTATTTATTCAGTTCATTTATTCAGTCTTTATAATCGTTACGAATTATATTTTTAATGTAGGAACTGACATTTATTCCAAAACAGAAGCTTGTCCAAAAAAATAAAACATATTCTAATATTTGAATTTTCTGAAGCAGTAGCAATCGTTTCCATGGAAACGATTTTTTTCTGACGTTAGCAAAAATTTGCTTTAGATAGCGACAGAAAACGTATAACAAATATAATATATTAATATTTATAATTTCATTACGTCAGAGCTTACCATCATATGCAAAATATAGTCTGCGCATATAATTTAGCTTTCTATTGGTGAATGAATTTTTAAAGTCTTTATATTGTGTTATGCGTGAAAAGGTCATAAACAAACTCGAGCAGTTTCGCATTTATAATATTAGTATGGATATGGATTAATTAAAAAAATGTTTATGTTTCCAATTTTGTTGGCGTTTCTATGGCGTTAATCGGAAATTACGACCGCACTTTCTTTGGACCAAAACGAATCTGCAAAACGTCATTGCAACAGATTAATTACGAAGTTAATTTTTATGTGAAAACTATTCACTCTCCGGCGAAACATTCTTGTTGGGCAAACTGAAGCGTCTGCTTCATCTCAGCGTCTGTTATTGCAGCCAATATCGGTGGGAAGTCAGTGAAAATATTGAATTTTAAAACAACTTTGTATAAAAGACTTCAAAAAAGGTTTATGCGTTACCTGTACATGCGGGAATATACATACTACCCATTCCTGTATCCATCGTTGTTTTAACAGGAATGCTCGATCTTAATACATCAGAAGCCCGCCGAAAAATATTTTTGGGTAAGCACTTTTTTAAGCTAATCTCCGGTATTATACTGAATCCGCCCATGTTGAAGGAGATTAACTTATATGTACCTAACGCGTACACTCGTGGGAGATCCCAGGCACTTTTTTATGCTCCGAAAGCGAAAACTTCTTCCTATCAAAATGCGCCATTAAACAAAGCAATTCAACTGCTAAATGAATATGTATTGAGCATTCAGTAACTATCTTCTGTCATACGTCACAAGATAGTGAAACTGCCCTCCTACACTTTTTTCTTTAAATTTTGTAATCTTCTCCATAATATATATTCTGGTGTATAACTGTTATATGGAGAACCTGTGTGATGAATCGTAATGCCTACCTACACCCACGCTACGGAAGGAAAGGACATTTTCACGTTCAAGAGGGCCTGCAAAGTTTTTTTCTAATATCGTGTAAATTATAGGTACATCCAGTAACGGCTAATAATCAAAACAAGAGACACGTGGACTTTTATCACGATGGGTGACCTTCATTTTCGTTCCCACAGGAATTAAAGTTGAACGAACTTTATTTTAAACAGAATCAAAGACAAAGAAATGAATGTTTATTGGCCCTGAGGAGTGTTTATATAAGTGACATTGGAAACAGAGGGTCTTGGAAACGGAGAGTCTCTTTGGGCGCCGTTAGTGTAATCAAAACAAAAAAAATTAAGGCGTAAGTACATGTTTGGTTTAACACATCAGACATAGAAGTTTACTTTAGAGAAAACCGATTATATTTGACAGTGCGGCCATTAAAATTGAATTACAACCAAGTACGTAAAAATTCTAATATAAACAGAATTCAATTAATGAAGATTTATTTCAAAATATTTTAAACATAAGAAGGCGTTTAACAAGTTTGAACAGGAATAATCCGGCCCTTGTCGTCAGTTGGGTGAGAGTTAGCAGCAGAGACGGTCTGGAGAGAGTTGAATCGTGAACGATTCGGTGTATTCTTTTATAACCTTAATCAAAGTGTAAAATTCAGTGAATTTAATAATAATAATGATAATATTTGGATGATTTGAATTTATATTCGGTGTTTCCGTACGACTTAAAGATAATTGGAGAGTGGTCTTTAAACACTATAGAAATTCAGTGTCACAAAGTGTATTAACAAAATATTAAACAATTAAAACTTGGTTTTAAAACGAATAAAATAACATCAGTGAAATAAATAAATAATAATAACGAATTGCTCGAAAGCGATAGTGATTTAATAAAATGGTCAAATTTAAAAACAATTAAAACTTGGTTTTAAAACGAATAAAATAACTTCAGTGGAATAAATAAATAATAATAACGAATTGCTCGAAAGCGATAGTGATTTAATAAGATGGTCAAATTTTAAAAATTAAAACTTTGGTTTTAAAACAAATAAAATAACATCAATGAGATAAATAAATAATAATAACGGATTTATTATGAGTGATTAAAATGATTTAAACTAAAAGAGGGAGAGGATCAAAGGGTTTTAACATAATCTAATAATACTCAAGTGAAAATTTAAATAGAATTGTTTTTTTTTTTATATAATTCAACAATAGCAGAAGGTTTTAGACATAGTCTAAAATATCCAAGTAAAAGATTTTTTTTTGTATCGATTCTTTTTATAATGGGAAAATCTAATATTGAAGAATGCGATTAAAATCCTTGAACACCAAATAAACAAATCGCAGTAGTAAATAAATCAAATCTTTCTAAAATAAATAAGTAAAAAGGGAATCACGTTTGAGATTTTAACTCTTTGCCCAATGGAAACAATGAGAAATTAGCACTACGGAAAAACGGAATATTACGAATATAGGAAGGATGAATTATTCATATTATATGATCATAATTATTGTACTTTAAAAGCAGGGTTAGAGTTTTATCCATTTAACACTAGGGGGAAGCAGAGGTGATCAGATATGCGATAGAAAAAATAGGAAGCTGAAGGAGTTTGGGTGAGTATATTCCATATTGAGGTGGGAATTATTACAATGTGAAAAACGGGAGACCTGATTACAACATCGTGGAGAGCCCAATTGGAATTGTTGAAAACGTATCATGGCACATGTAAGTTTATCAAAATTATTTTTATTATTTTCAGAGATTGGGAAGCTGTTAGCTGCTGATCAATTCACCGAATTTTAACAACCTTACTAACAAACACTGTTACTAACCCAAAAAAAAATTATATTATATTCCCCATGTGATTATCATTCCTACAAAAAAACTAGGCCAATAAAAATAATACGTATGTTAGGAACTAGGTCATCCAGGCAAACCCTTTAGAAGTAAGCTATTACCTATTTAAACGGTTATATTTAGCAAAATTAGGCCATTCAGGTAAACTCCTTAATAGAATACCTACTAAAACGATCTATTTGGGCAAGACCTAAGTCAATTAAAATTACCAACCATAACGAATAAAAAAAATGGATCGAGGATTGAAAGATCAATGATCGTAAATGTAAACAATCTTTAAAGGTGGGTCACTGTGCCAAGGGACGTCTGTGTGGGCACATTAGTCATAACAATAATATAGCTTCGTTTATTGCGTTCAAATATTGATAACACGTTAAAAATTAGAAACCACATGGTTTAATTTAGATGTACTTTACGAACAACTTTAGGTATACATGGAAATTCGTATTTGCGGTTATCTCGGCGTATTTGTAAAAACAAATACCTACCGCTCCCTTCACTAACAAAATTAGGGTTTATTTATGTTACCTTCGATTGTGGTATTTATTTAATGTCAATGTTAATGACCAAATGTTAATGTTAATAACCAGGCGATCTACATATGAATCAGTATATAACAAATGTACTGGACTAGGGGCAAGCTTATTAATTATAGTTTTGCGATAGACTTTCGGTCGATATGTGAAAATTAATATGTGCAATTTTAAAGCAATAATCAACAAGCATAAAATCAAGGGACAAGTTTATCAATTATGGTCTGAAAATTTAAAATTTAATTTTATCAAAATTGAAATTAGAACTTTGTAATTAACGTTGCCTTCTAGTTATCTAGGTGGATACCTACTACTTCATGAGGAGGGCTTCCTCAATAAAAAATAAAGCCAAACCAAAAACTCACTTTTCCATTTATACCTACCTAATAGGATAGGTATCCTCTATCCTTTCATACCTAAACACGTGGACTCAGTGACCACATTAAAAAGCACTGGTAGCGAATGAAGACATACAGTCCAAATCCAAAAACTTTACCCACGCAGTAAACTTCAGGATTGTTGTATGCAATTATGTGTCTCTGGGGAAGGTTAGTGTCAAACGTTCCCTGAGGGAGAGAGAAACTTTAGGCCCTGTGACGGTATTGCCAAGGAGGAGGCATGCGGAGGCTGGAGGAGACGTATGCGTGGAATACGCTGGCGCGGCGCTTAAAGAAAACTCTAAGTCATTTGCATATCGTAGTCTTGTCGACCTTCGATTTGATGCGAGCCAACTGGAACGCTCCCTTGGCGCAATCGCAGCAGGTCTAAGAGGTGGCAGGAGTGCGATTCTGTCGGATCACGTGGGAGATGGATACGACAAAAACAGTCGCACACCACATTCAACGCGAGTAGAGTCGTGATAAGGGATGCAATGAAATACCCCTTCTAGAATCAGTCGAGTTAAACTACCTGGAGGTGAGGAGGTTGGGATAGTTCTGGGATACGATGGAAGACCTGGTACTTATCTCTGGTACGTAAAGCTCCTATCGAAGCAAGGAATCCCGCAGAAGAGGGTAAAATCCGGTCTTTAGGTATGTGTAGCCGTGCATTGACAAAGGCCTTTTCGGAAGTCGGTCACCAGAATCTATTTGGTTAGTGGAGGAGCCAACCTTTACAGAAAACAATTTTTTTTTATCCTCGTCCCAATCCCTACACACGTCCCTTCCCCAAACAATCTAGTGTTTACTAACCATGAAAATTAAAACTCATGTTAGGTGGAGGCTTGCAGACTTCAGGTGAAAAACTGAGACCTAGAATTAGGTCATATCACGCAGGTAAAGTACATACTTTTCATGAAACGTTTGTTATAAATTGATAACTGTTATTCTCTTTTATTTGTATTTTAAATATAGCTGTGTTAGGGAGAACATAAACAAAACGAATATCAGGTATAGACAAAATCTAGGACGGGGTTAGTTTATCAAACGCGTTAGAAGATATTTAAATCAATTAATTTAGAATTCTTTCACTCTTACTCTAAAGAACCGAAGTTACCACAAAACCATACATTATACTCTTTACATTTGTATGCGTTTTATTACGCGTATGGGTGTAAATCCTAAAACAAAAAATTACACAACGCAGGATACGGAGATAATGTAAACAAAATTCAAAAATCTTGATTACTGTGTGAAATTATCACAGGGATTGCGAAAAATAGGGTTAGATTAGCTCAAAATAATGTAGAAGCTTGAAAAAATAGGTTGAGAGAAGAGGTCCTCACAAAAGTGCGAATGACCTAAGGATAGACTAGAAATGTCCTAAATGATAGGCTAGGTACATCATGATAGAAAGCTACGAAAAATGAAGCTACGAGACAGGAGCTTAGATTTAAATTATATAAATATTATAGCTACGAGGAGCAGAATCTCAACACATTTGATACAGCGTAGCCAGGGGTAGATTTATCACGATTTGGTGCACGTAGGCAGGGTGTATCGTCACACCTGATAAAATAAATAAATAAATGTAAAAAATCTGTCGTTTGAAGAGCGTTTGGGAAACGATCTTAGGTTAAGAAACAAATGCTAGATTTTGCCAATTTTGTCGGTGAGGACTGATTAGACCACTCAATGTTCGAGTGTAACGACTTTTGACGTTTGGCGTTAAAGTAAGTACCTTCTCGACTCGAGATAAATCAAAGTCGACTAATGTACGTGCTTTCAACGGTATGTCGTTCGAAGAGCGCTTTGGGAAACAATCTTAGGTTAAGATACAAAATACTAGATTTTGCCAATTTTTGTCGGTGTGGACTGATTAGACCACTGTAAGAGTGTGACGACTTTTGACGTTTGGCGTCTAAGTAAGTACCTTCTCGACTCGAGATAAATCAAAGTCGACTAACGTACGTACTTTCGACGGCTATTACGAGCGGCCTCGATTGGAGAATCGAGCCCCCGAGGCGTTGTTGTTTTTCTTTCGCTGAGCATGATTCGGAATATCGAACCCCCACTAAAAAATAGCTCAGTTTAATCGAGACCAGTTAAAATATCGCCCGAAAAATCAGCTATCACAACTCTGGAAGTGTTGTGGAGGAGTGCGTGTGCACGAAGTAAGATCAAATTTACCTTATTTCTGGATAAATTAACCAAATGTCGAACTTTTAATCAATTTCAATGGCCCAGACATAAAGGACAACTAACTATAGGAGTATGTCGTCGTTCGTATCTAATAACCGAACGGTTACGGAAATTTCCGATGATATCCGATCGACAGCTGCGCACCTTTAGTGCCAAGTTCCCTTGTTACAGAAAAACAAAGAGCATTCATTAGGACGGACGTTAGGTCCAGTTAAATATTCATCGTAAACTATACAATAACCAATTTGTAATCTCGACAAACCACAAGCTCTATTGAAGATTCCCGAACATACATAAAGTAATTCTAATCACAGGGATTGAAGAAAATTGAGGTATTTATTTTTACGACTACTTTTCTACATATTATAAATTAAAGCGCCGCCGCGTCTGTCTGTCCGTTCGCGACAAACTCAAAAACTACTGAACGGATTTTACACCAATAGATAGAGTGATTCATTTTAGTTTCAATTTAAATTCATTTAAGCTTATAATTTGTCAAGGTTTTGTGTAAATTGGTTGAAATATATAATTCTCTATATCAATTAAATAGCCATAATTGGGAATTCATATGACATATAAATATTTAAAAATTATAGTACTTTATATCAATTAAATACTCATAAATACATTGGGAATTCATTGTAATATATTAGTTTTATAAATGTGAAAATTCTAATAAAGTAAATGTTTAAAATTTTTAGTTTAATGCTATATTTTTAATTATGCAATTGTAAATGTACTCCAAAATGACCTGGAATGAATCTCATCCTTGCGATCGCTCGTAAGAAATCATTCATTTTTTCTGAATGCAATCGTTAATGTTATCCAAAACGACATTGGAAAAAAACACATCTTTGCGATTCTTTCAAGGACATAAAGAAACCATTCCTTCGTTCCGAATGCAATTATTAATGTTCTCAAAAGTTGTCTGGCAGAATCTCTTTCTTGTGATATCTTGTATGAAACCTTTCCTTGTTAAGAATGTTATTAACTAAATATGCAATTTGGCTGTCCTGAAACGGGAATCCTTCCCAGTTGGACAGACAAAGCATCATTTTGTAATGTATCGTATTGTAATTTATATATACATAAATAAATTAATTAATTAAAGAAGAATGTCTGTATATGGTGGACGAGCGGGCTGGCAAGCGGGTGGTGTGGATTTGATTTGTATTAAAATTAACAGATAGCGGTGTGAGTTAAAATGTTGGGTAACTATCTAGTAGATGGCTTTGTGTTTCGTTAGCCACAGCAATGCGTGGCTGGATCAGTTAATTAAAAAAATATATATACAGCACATTTAAAATACTTCGAAAGCAATCTAAAAATCAGCAGGAAATTTCACTATCGTTGGGACTTGTAGGTTAACATATTTGAAAGCCTGACGGGTTAACAGGTACATTTGGTGTTAAAGTGTCGTATTACAACCATAAAATAAATATCAAGCAACTGAAATGGCCTTCAGATGAATACGAAAATATCCCAAGAAACCAAAATAATATATCACAGTCTATTTAGGAATTTTACCTTAAAAGGACTTTTCTTTATTATTTATTCTAAGACCGTTTTACCTTGACTTTCCCAGGAGTGATTTATGTACGGAAATAATGAGCCTAGAGGACTCTCCATACATAATTCAAATGTATGGAAATGCCTTTTTACGGCGCTTTTTCATTATTTTTAAAGGGGTACTTTTTACACAGACGAATATTGAATAATGTCTTCAAAAGAATACAAAAAATCTGCCTTTTTTTAATTCACGATAAGTGTCCTCCTATTGCACGTTTTTTATTCATAAAAATTAGCATCATGGGATATAAGATTATGAAAAACTATATTTTTAAATGAATAAAATCTCGTTTAACCCGGTGAGAGTGTGGCAGGGTATGTCATACCCACCATGTCACTTATTTGCGTGTATTTTTTGTTTGTGACCTTCAAACCTGTTGTTGATTTGAGTAGCTGGAGTTAAAGGGGTGCGTTCAAACAGCTCGCGTGCAACCTAAATTTCATAATCCTAGAGCTCACCTGTTGTAAAAAAAAGAATTATCCAATTTGGAGCAGTCGTTCGGAAGTTATGCGCGCACAAACATTTCGGAGATTTATTTTTATTTATGTAGACGACGCATGAAATATCAAAATCGCTTCCACAGCAACGATTTGTTTTCTGACGTTAGCAATAACTCGCTTTTGTTAGCGACAGAAAACGTACAAAAAATATAATATATTAAAATTTATATCATAACGCGAGAACTTACCATTATACAGCCTTTGTTACTCGCATATAATGTAGCTTTCTATTGGTAAAAGAATTTCTAAAATCGTTTTATTGTTTATTCGTAAAAGTGTAACAAACAAATACACGCATTTTTGCATTTATAATATTAGCATAGATGAATAAATTGTGAAATTCCTAACACAGATTAATCAAATATTATTTGACTTTAACGTCCTTTTTTGAGATATACATATGTTATTGGATACAAATAATATTGGAGTTGCCTCTAATCCCACCATGAGAAATTTTTAGAAAACATATTTATTTGATATATTATTTCATTAGAGCAGTCTAGATGAGGTTCAACATAGAAGTTACCTAGTGAAGGTATTTCAGATGATTATTAACTCTTAACCACAGACGTACGAATGCTGTACGTACCCGAAATTGTTTTGGGTTATAAAATAACTTTGTTTTCCGCGGGAATTGGTTTTCGTCCATTTTATTTATTTATTTATATACGCCTATTTAGGCTTTTACATATATATATATATATATATATAACAATTTTTATGAAATTATACTTATAAATAGTGCAGGAAACAACTGTTTTAGACAATTGCACAAAAATAATTATAAAGTAAAAACATTATTGAATTAGATCCACACAGTATGCAGGTACCAAATATTTTAAAAAAATATTTAAAATATAAAAATCCAAAATCGCTTTTTTCTTTATGCAGACAAAATACAAATAAATAGCTTCATCAAGATATTCCCATACTTGATAAAAAAAACTTCAATAAAGTATGCTTATATATTGAAATTGATGTACTAAATATATCGACAACATCGGAGTATTTGTTTCCTAGCTGTTGAATCCGTCGCATAGGAGTGTAATATTGCGATGTTGAAGTAGAATTGTCACAATAATAAGGTAGGTACTGTCTTGTAACTGACCTGCCTGGAGTGTGAAAAGAGATTACATACAATAAATCAGGGGTATCAAACATTGAATTTACGATTTTACACAAACAGGTTAAATCGGAAATGATTCTACGATCAGATAATTTTATTAAATTTAATGAACAAAGTACATTATCGTAATTCAGGCATTCTCTAGAAATGCCCATTTAAAAATTTACATATCTTAAACATTTATTTTGGATTCTTTCAATCGTATATGAATGAACCTCATAATTTGGGGACCAAACCGTGGAATTATATTCTATTTGACTCCTTACTAGTGACATATATAATGTTTTTACACTATTGACATTATTGAAATCACTAGATACCCTTAAAATAAATCCCAACATTTTCAAAGCTTTATTGGTTATTATTTTTATATGCTTGATAAAGTTGAGTTTCATGTCAAACCAAATACCTAAGTCATTAATTTCCGAGACAGATACTAACGACATATTGTTAATGGAATAATCGAAAAATATTGGATTAAAATTATGGAAATTTCCTAGCAGCCATTGGAGGCTATCCACCACATACCCGCCCGGTATAAGTAATGATGGTTACTCCTTCAGCGCTCTCACAAGGACATTTTTTTTATATATAAAAAACGACTCTACATTTAATAAACACAACTGACCTCCATTGTCCCCGCATACGTTCTTAGTAGGGATTGCAATCCCGCAAATCCCTGAATCCCGCATTCCCGCGGGATCCCGCTGCTTTTATTAATCTGCGGGATCCCGCACCTTCAAAGCGTGGATCCGCGGATCCCGCAAATCAAAAGTTTGAAGAAAGAAATGACGTTCTTTGAGTCCGATGGTATCAGAGGAGAGTACCTGACGCTCGCCTATGAATATATCCTGACGGTTCAGCCTACTAGCGTAGAAGCCGAGAGAACGTTTTCAGCATCAGGAAACATTTGCAGTTCACTCAGAAGCAGGCTCGGAGATGATACAATAAATGCCATTTGCTTCTTAAGAACATATTTTCAAAAGTTATCACCGTATGTTGATATCATAGTAATAGCATCTAACAGAAATTTG
This sequence comes from Glyphotaelius pellucidus, assembly GCA_936435175.1. Lineage (NCBI taxonomy): Eukaryota > Metazoa > Arthropoda > Insecta > Trichoptera > Limnephilidae > Glyphotaelius > Glyphotaelius pellucidus. Next base: position 26,365,207 of record OW386558.1, on the reverse strand, counting down.
TGATCTGATTTTTAGTCATTATATGAATAAGTCTGAATTAAAAATATAAAACTGTTGTTAGGAGTAAGGGTAAAATTAAACAAAACTATTAAACCATGCCAAACATTCAAAGATGAATCTAAGAAAACAGATTACTAATAACTTATACTTAATTAATAGAAAATAAATAATTTCTGTTGCTTAATCGAAGAAATTTTTAATAAAAGTTGATTTCTACACAAAAATCTGTAGTTTCAATTTGATTTTATAACATAATTTCAAAGATGCGGGATCCCGCGTGATCCCGCGCGGGATTGAGTAATCCCGCATATCAATCCCGCGGGATTGAATGAGCTGCGGGATTGCAATCCCTAGTTGTTAGGCAGCAGTATGCAAGTGCTTGCTATGTACAATTGTTAGTATATAAGAAAAGTATAAAAACCTTTCCTAAACCTCTTTTGGGTAGGGAAAAAATAATAACGAAGAGTAGGCGGTATGCCTACCCTGCCTAATGTTTATGTACATATAGCACAAAACATAAATTAAATAATAACAAAAAGGAAGGATTCAGAGTGTGTCGGTGATCAGGCAGGCCGGGTACGAGGATCGGATTCCGCGCCCCTAAGCCGACTTCCCGGTGGTACCTCGATGAGAGAAGTGATTGGGAAGTGGGGGATTAGACACCCGAAGACCCTGAGGATATCAGCGTCGGGTTGTCGGAGGCGGGGCGGAAGGTCCCCTAGCTCGCGCGCACGTCCCTCAGACCCACCACTGTCACCAGGGCGGCGCAGGCGGTCTGAGAGCCCCCCCTAATGGAGAAACAGGACAGAACAGGACAGAGTTCAGCAGTGATAGTATGTCTAGGGAAATTTCCCTAGATCTAGGGGAGAAAAATAATTTTAAGGGAAAAGGGAAATCAGCACAAAATCTAGGGAAATTTCGAACTCGGGCAATTTTTTTTAAATATGACAATATTACTGGTATTGCTAGTCGTAATTTTTTTTTCGAATTCCCATGAATCTTTAATGTTTTTTTCTGTACTTGCGTAAATCAAGCAATGTTGTTTTTTTTAACACTAACAAGTCAAAATGATATTACATATCTGAAAAGATAAATGGGGACTTCTCAAAAAAAAAAAAATTAGGTTTCGAGTTACGTTTGTATCTATGTTTATTACAAGAAATTATATATTTTGGTAGAAGATGAGGTTTGAAAGTTTAAACAACTTTGTGGTTAAACATATTAATAGAAATGACACAATAACTATGTTTGTAACCAAGATTTACGATCATTTTAATTTTATACCTGAAGATGCTTGTGTTAAGCGAAACCGGTCGATATCAGAAAAATTAAATAAATAAATCGTGTTTGATTAAATAAACAAAGGTATTGTATTATTTCAACAATAAATTTTCTTCAGTTTCGGTGATTGCGGTTGTTTTATATTTTGCAAAGTGATTTTTCACAATGTTTTATTTTATATTTCATTATATTTTTAAAATAAACATAGTAAATTTATTTTTTTTATGTTTTTCTTTTACTCACAAATAATTGCCCAAATTGCCTCTAAAATCATGAAACACTAAAATCTTTAATGGCCTATATCATAATTTAAAGCAAAAATAAATAAAGTAGCCCATATTCGTACTAGATATTTGATATACCTTTTGATTACAAAAATAATTTTTCAGTTTGGTTGGGTATTTTGATCTCAAATCCAAATTTAAGATTTGTATGAATCTGGCAGAAATGGGCCGTGCGTACGTTCCTCTTAAGGGTCAAGTTCGGCTAGAGATGAACTCATGTTCGTCACTAACCTTTGCTATTGGCAGGTTTTCTGACATCCCAATCTGACTCATAACATTCGCATAAAAAATAAATATATCTACTTAACCATTTCTAAAATGTCGGCACATAGTTTCCTACTTTTGCTTTCTATATTCCGATCTCTCTTAAGAAGTTTTCTTCTTGACTTTCTTCTAATTCTATACGTTGTACATTATGTTCATACCCCAGCAAACCTCACAAAAGTCCCCTGCCAACAAGAGCTTTTAATTATATAGGTGGCGTTCTGATGAAAATATACCCACGGTCACAATATAAAAATATATCGATATTTCGGGGTTTCGGCGCGTGAGAGAAATTCCTGATTATTTTTCTTTTCAGCCAAAAAACTAATCAAAATGGAAAAATTTCCCGCCCAATTGTAAAGCCGCCTTTTGTATTGCCCCTCTCCCCAGCACAGCGTGGAAAGGAAAGGAGGTATTCCTTCTTTAACACGAAGTTTCTTGTTCTTTGGATCCTTATTAGCAGGGAATTCGAGAGTGGGTGCCTTCTTAGAGGATGGACCGCCAAACAACTCGGTCTTGACACACATCCTTGTTTTAGTCACATTTATACATCGCCTCATGCATACCCTTCAGTTATTCTGATTGTTGACAACACGGCGCGACTTTCTCGAGCGTCCCGGATTTCACATTTCATTCGCTTTATACATATAACTCCTTCTTCGTTCATTCGCTCTACATGACCAAACCATTCTTTCTGGCGAAGCTTATTTAAAGTATTATTTTCGATTAATCTTTACAACAAATTGGTTTACATTTTTAATGCTAAAAAAATTACGTTGGATGAATTGAAGCCTTTCCTATCGTTTCCCTTGAGCAGAATTAAATTAAAACTTCCGAACTTCCTTCTTCTTCTGGAGCTAACAATATTAATATTAAAAAGAGTATAAAATAATTTGTAAAATGTGTAGAATATAATATGAAGGTATATAAAATCCTGAAATTGCTACGACTCGCAGCAATAACTCACTTCTATGTTAGCTGTTTGTACCTATACCTATAGAGTTATGTTTAAAACGTTGTTTTTAATGTTATCTGGCAAAACCGAAAATGTTTATTTTTATATTTAAATACCTAATAAGTTGTTAATCTCTAATTTTAAATCACGGTTGCAAATGTATATGTATGTCTCAGTTTTAAGTCAATAGTAATAAGTCTTAGTCGTAAGTCACTGGTTATATAGTTTTAGATGTAAGTCTGGGAAAAAAATAAATTTGGGAGGGGGGAGGGCAACTCGGGAGGGGGGTTCGTGGTACGGGAGAAGGGGGGGAGTGGAGTGGGGAGTGGGAAGGTGGAGGAGACGGAGTGGGAACGCGAGAGGGGTAGGGGACGCGGGAGAGGAAGGGGAGGCGGAAGGGGAACGGGACGAATGGGAAAGGACACGCAGGGAGAAACTTTTGTCGGTTACCAGCTAGTTAATTATAATGTACGACCTGTTTGACACGATTTCATAAAGATGTTGCCGTAAATGGCAATATATTTTTTTATGACCTCCACACAGGAGGCCCTGAGGAAAATTATTTCCCTCAGGGCCTATGCCATCTTTTGGGATGCTGTATGGATGATCTTTTTCTGGGAAGGAAAAGGGTTTAAGGGGTGGGTAGGAATCTGGGGTTCAGTGTGTCCTAGTCATCCACCTCCAAGACCTAGACAAACCTTATTCCATGAACCCGGGCACCCCTGCAAAATCACCAAACGTAGCAAACCACTTGGGGTGACCTATGGCAGAGGTGTTGGTTTTCCAATAAAGGTTCCCGGGGCGGCGCCTCCCAAATTGAGTATGTTAATATAATGTGACTAAACATTATTAAAAAACACAAAATATTATTTTATAATAACATTATTATGTTTATAGCCACTTGAAAAGCGAAAATTTGAAAAAATGACAAATGTTTTCGAGATTATTCGCAGTCAGGTCATAAATTCACATTTCTTTTAGACTTTTGACAGGTGGAAGTGGGTGGTTAGTAGAGCCAGTAGAGGGTAGAAATGCAATAAAACCTGCGGAGGAGTTTGATGCCCAATTCCGGACACGTAGTTCTCTGAGGGGGTTGGCGGGGGGGGGGGGTGGAATTTTGGATATAAAATCGTCTTTAGCGGAGATCGCTTGCGAAAAATTACATCCCACTAAAAATCTTTACTTCGGGAGTTGGATAAAGATGGAATAGTCTGTGAACGTTTATTAGCGATATTTTACGTGGTGCTTTTCATCCAATTTTCGTATGGCTCGTTTTTATTGAAGTGAAAACTTCTTTAACACCGTTGTGAATTGAAATGGTGACCGGACAACTCGGAATGAAACCAACTCAGAACCATCTCAGATAAGTCATTTAGAGTGATAAAAAATTGTTTTTGTTGATTAAATAGTAAATAATAATATAATCGTTGTGGGTGCCGTGTGGGGGCCTTTTTAAGAAAAGGAAAGAGAGGAAGTTATGGGAAAGAAAAAAGGTATGAGGGATGCGTAGGAATCTGATGGGGGCCAGCATGTCCAGGAATGACGGACATTTGAATACCCCTCCCACGACGTTTCAAGGTCGAGAGAGTTCGGCCTTTCCCGATTCGAACCTCCACGCATACTGTAGACAGACGCATCCCCCGCCAAGACCAGGATAACCTTAACCCTATTTATTTATTAGTTTTATTTTAGTAAATTGTACATTTAAATTTACAATTTTCTAATTAATTATAACATATCATATTGCAAACTATATTTTTTCTTGATTTATGTAGCTCCTACAATACATTTTGAACTTTCCAATTGGTGCGGCCTTTAAAGTTTCTTGTAGAGTGTTGTATAACTTCATCCCTTTGTATAGTAAACTGTTCTGCGTATTCGTTTTGTCCTTTTTTTGTAGTCTGATTTCCTTGCAAGTCCTTGTGTTGTGTCTGTGAATGTCCTTGTTGTATATAATTTTGTTTAAGAAGTATTTTGGTAACATGTTGTTCACTATTTTATGGATAAATATCATCGTGTGCAGGGTCAACATCTGTTTCACGGTTAGCCAATTTAGTTCCTTTAATATTTTATTAACTTTTGAGAATCTATTTCTATTATATACCTGGGCACCCCTGCTAATTCACCAAACGTAGCAAACCACTTGGGTAACCTTGGCAGAGGTATCCATGAATGGTTTCCGGTGCAGCACTACATTAAATTATTTATATTTGGATTATTTTGGATATTCGCAACCGGTCACCAAAATCGGCTAAAGCCAATTCAAACAACGTTTCAATTCATAGTGGTAATTTCTCGCCAGAGCGATACTAATAGTACCCTCCACATAAACCATAAAACAAGTAGGCAGTATTTAATAAACAAGAAAAAAACTAATTAAGTGAACTCCTCTCACTTTTGTCAAAAAGTTCCCAAAAGTTTTTCAATAAAAATTTTATCCCATAGATAAATTTAGTTTCAAAACTACAAACTTTGAGAGAATTAAATTGCCTTCTAATTTTTTCAAGAAGGGAAGAATAAATCCAAACTTATGACATTGTTTTGAAGGATTATGTTAAAAATTGAAAAGTAAATCTATTTCTACGTAAATTTTAAAGTTTTCAATGAATGTACGTTTGTAAATATTGAGCGCTTTATTATTACCGTGACGATTCACGATTACGGTACCGTGACGGCATAAAAAAGGCAATAAACATACGTTCCTTAACACAATAATGCTGCAGCTCTTTCAAAAGATGAGATACACAATGTACGTAGATCTGTTTCCTCTAAAGGAAAAAAAGTCATAATATTCTTTCATCACTCTCACACACCACATCGTGACATCTCCGTAAACCCTTCAATACTACTAGCCGTGACGATAATTTTGAAAGTATGGAATATAGTTAAAAGGATAATATTTAAGTGTGAGTGATTTCCAAAAATTCAAAAACGTCAAATGTCAATCAACTGATGGTTTTGCTTTTGTTCTTACATACGTATAATGCAACTCTCTAGAGCACACTAAATAACAACAGTTGTAAATGAGACAATCGGTGAATGTATGTCTGCACCCCCACAAAGGAAACATAAATCATTATCATACATCTCCCTCACACGTACAAAGAAAATGAAACGTAATCCCCGTCGCCGTGGCCGAGCCGTGATAAGATATAAGGGGCGTTCAAGTATTACGTAACGCAATTTTTTAATTTTTTTGACCCTCCCTCCTCCCTCCTCCCTCCTCCCTCCTCCCTCCTCCCTCCTCCCTCCTCCCTCCTCCCTCCTCCCTCCTCCCTCCTCCCTCCTCCCTCCTCCCTCCTCCCTCCTCCCTCCTCCCTCCTCCCTCCTCCCTCCTCCCTCCTCCCTCCTCCCTCCTCCCTCCTCCCTCCTCCCTCCTCCCTCCTCCCTCCTCCCTCCTCCATCCTCCCTCCTCCCTCCTCCCTCCTCCCTTGTAACGCGCCGTAACGTTTTTCTCCTCCCCCTCCCTAAACGTTACGTAACACCCAAGTGACTATTTTTCCCTTAGTCACAATTAAGTTGCGCAAAGTACTGAAAAGTCGCTTAAATACCTTCGTTCTTGTTTTAATCGCGTTTGCGGTAATAAATAAAAAGAAAAATTTCTAATGCATGTATTGTTTATTTTATTTATTCATATTGTTATTTATTAATATAAAATAACATATTTAACAGCAGAAGGGAAATATTTTATCCTTCCTTAAAATTCGTAATAACAATAAACGAAAAGGGTTGTCAATTTGGGAGAACCAAAAAAAATTACGTGCAATACAATCGAGGGATTCCCCGTAAAACATAAACGAAAGGGGTTGCCAACTTGGGAGAACAAAATAAAAATGTCGTATCTACAGTACAATCGAGGGTAAAACATAAATGAAAAGGGTTGCCATCTTAGAAGATTTTAATTACCTAGTTTTTTATTTAAATAAAAACGCGTTGTTCGACGCCCCTCCTGCCCCGGTAACGCACAGTAACGTTTTACGAGACCCCCCTCCCCCCAAATTGCGTTACGTAATAGTTGAACGGCCCCATATCTGTTTCCTCCGAAGGAAAAGAGTAGTGCTTTTGAAGAAACGGATGTTAACACACGTATCACGAAAAACATGTATTTTATATATTTCATCGAATGTAAAAAAGGGCACAAGCCGCCACAAACATTGTCCACATCTGGAAAAAACCCAAAACAAATTGTGCATCGTCGTGCTTTGCAGAAAAGGGCTATTTCACGTTCCCAAAGGCGCGGACAATCGCTCACAATCAGTGTAATTCGTGACAATGGCGAATTCGCAGATAACATCGGCCATGACAGATGATTGCTTCATTTTCCCGCGCGATTTTCGGCAGAGCTCGTCACCCCTCGGCAATCTTCGCCAATTTCCGGAATGTTTTCCAATTTTGCGCGGCGCGTGTACTCTCGTACTTTGCGGAGCTTAAAAAAGATTTTGTTTTATACAGAGCGTAATTTTACGGCGGCCGTGTTTGTAAATTAGATTTTTAGTGATGTTTTACTTTGATTTCATTGTATTTAGTTTAAAAGCGTTAAGGTGTAGTGGAAATCATGCAGATTTGGCAATATTTTTAGCTTTGGTTTTTAAAAATAGATAGTTATAGTTATAGTACACGCCAATCTTTTAGATCGGCCTAAACATAGCACATTCCATTTTCGCGCAGGCAGTGGCTTAGCTAGCACGGGCGGTACCCGGGGCGGATAGCACAATGGGGGACAGCGGAGGGGGCGAAATGGGATAGGGTGGGTCGGCATATTCACCACAACGGATGGGGCGAAATGGGATATGGGGTAGGATCGGGTGGGGCGAAATGGAATAATTGGTGCAGGTATCGGTCGCGTAATTCGTATTTTAGATAAAGAACCTTTTGGGTTCTTGTCAAATAAAAAGCTATCACGGACTGTACTGTCATCCATTGGTAACATTGGTTTGCAACAAAAATAAAGTCGGAGACAGAACCGATCCCTGTGGGACGCCAGCATTTATTCAACGTGAGGAAGAGGTGAAACCATCAGCAACCGTCTGAATCGTCCTCTCCCTCAAAAAGTCGGCAATCCATGCAGTGGCGGATTGAGCCCGCAAGAGGCCCGGGGCGGCAAAGCTGAATGAGGCCCCTCCTAGTTTAAGAAGTTGTAATTTTACAAGCTTTTTATTCAGTTCACATGGGCCTCTGGTCCTGGGGGGCCTCCAAACGCCTACACGTTCCCTTGATCAAATCCTAAACAAGGCTTTAAGGCGGCGCTTTTAACATATTTAACCCATTGACCACAGAATTAATGAGCTAAAAAATTGGCCTTCACCACCACCTTGTACCAAAAATTGAAAACCTGCCTTGAAATCTATTGTAACTTTTGAACTATATATTCAAATTAATTCATTTCTTTAAATTTGTTTACATATAAGAATAAGGTAGAGAAAAACATTAAAAAAAATTAAAAAATAATAAAATGTGTGTAAATAAGGATAAAAATATAACCTTCTCTTTTTTCAAAGGTTTTTTTTTCACATTTTTATTCATAAAGTTACAAAAAACATAATATTCAATATTCTAACATTATTCATTTTTTTTTATGCATACCAATAACTAATAAAATAATTTGGTATGATAGTCCTCAAAGCAATCAGGGACGTGCAGGGTCACTACCAAAAGCCTAGAACCACTCGCAATTTTGGAGAAATTAAATGGCGGCTGGCTGCTTACAAAACTTGGAACACAAATATCAGAGAAAAAAAATAAGAAACATATTATTGCCAATTCTACGAAATGAATGATTAATTAGCTACAGAGCTTTCGGCATTTAATTTTTTTTTTCAAAAAGTCACTATCGTGCTAGTTTTCCGTTTTTTGGCGGACCTACTCTAGGCCGGCGGCTCGCCGGGGTTTGTGGTTAAGTACCTGAGTTGCACACCCGGCGAGCTGCCGGGGTTTGTGGCCAATGGGTTAAAGAAACTTTGTGAATTTTTTCACAAATATAACTTGTCAAATAATAGAAATAGACTTGTTTAAAATAATTTTTGGAGCATACTTTGCGATTTTTTTCTATCGAGGGAATTTCATATAATTTGCATTTTGGCGTGGAACGTGTCTAGATATTATCTTCCAAAAAACATATATTTTTTTAAGAGCTTAAAAAACTTCAAATGTTTAAGGGAGATATGTAAGAAATCGGTAGAAATACGGATAGCGGAGGCACCACTGCAAAAAAAAAATTTTTTATTTCACTTCATTTTCTGAAAGATGCATTTGTTAATAAAGCCTTCACCAAATGTTTTAAGGAAATTAAAAAAATTGACCGAGATGCAGCATTTTATATGAAACCGTTTGTATGTTGAATTATCCTCCAGAAAATATATATAATATCCTCTTGAAAACTCGAAACTACGTTTTTCAACCTGGTTGACAACATATTAAAAAAACTACACATCCGATTTACATGCACCAATTCTTAAACTGTTCGAAAATTCAGTCACTATGGCACCACGTAGGGATTTTTTATAAAGGGACCCCTTCTATTTTTTTTTATGAAAAATGAAAATTTTCCATAAAAAATCGAAAATAAAATTCGCTGGTCTGCCATTTTTTCTTTATATCAAAATTCCCCTACATGGTGCCATAGATGCTGGATTTTAAAACAGTTTAAAACTATAGTTTTTTTTTAAATATGTTGTCAATCAGGTTGCAAAATGTGTTAAAAAAGTTTCGAGAAAAACGCATTCAAAGATTTGCTGAAGGATAATTCAACATATAAACTGTTTAAAACGGTTTAATATAAAATGCTGTATCCCCCCCCCTCTACTCACCTCTTCACGCTCTTTCGCCTGATCGCAATCCCCTTTGTCCAGCATTTTTAGGAAAAAAAATATTAATGGGTTCCAGGCCCCAAAATGTTCAGGGGATCCTTAAGTTTAATGCTTATCTCTAAAGTTAAGTTTTTTCCTATCTGTTAATTATGATAAGTGGTGTTCGGCCTCTCTTTCTGTACCATTTTCTTCGTAATATCATCAGCCGAACCCCCGTAAACATTACGCAGACTAACAAATATCAGAAACCTAAATATCATCGAGTTCGCCGTAACGCTCTGATGGGTCGGCTAGGTGGGCAGACGCCCTCTCGTAGCGCGGAGAGCAGGCCAGCAAGGTACCGAGGTCCTTCACAAATTTAAATCCCCTCTCCCTCCCCGCATCGTAATTCCATAATGCTGGCTGGAGGGAGCGCTACTGTGCTGGGTGCCAGGATAATAGAAAACGAAGACGGCCGTACCTAAACATCGTCGTCTTCGATCTCCCCGACAACCCATCTGGTACAATAAGGTAAGAAATAAATAAAGTTAAACCAAATTTAACATTTTTTTCAAAGGTTCGTTATTTTATTATAAAAAATATAATTAAAAAACAGGTTCTTACAAATATTATTTATCAGTTACTTAATATCTAACCGTGTAAGTATATTGATGATTAACAGCCAACTATTTAAAAATAGAATTTGTAGCTGTGCGGTTAAGGCATTAGGTCCTTGTGGTTCAATCGTCTGCTAGATTAATCCTCCATTAGTTCACAAGCAACGATTTCAGATTTTTATAATATGAGTAGGAAGAATTCAAATATCACTTTATTCGTAGCCCGGAAATATCAATCTCTCTTTATCTACTGGAGAAACCATGCGAAATAAATAAATTTGCCTCGATTGCTCGAGATTTCCAGAAGATCATTTTTAAAACTTTTCTCCAACATTAAAAAAATCATACCTTCGAATTTTAACATGGAGACATAAAAACTTATAACACTGTTATATAGCCAATGAATTAACCTCTATTTTACTGTTTATCTCATATTAGTAGAATTTATAAAAAAATCGTTAAGTTTATAACCGCACGAATCCTGTGTGTTTGTTACTTTGAAACTCCGTGAGAGGTACTTATTTGAGTCAAGATAGAACATTTTCGTTTTCTGTGTGTTGTCTGCGTTGAACTTGATAATGAAAGGTGTGTATTTATGGAAAAAGGACTTTGTTTTAACCGTAAACAGCTGATCAGAAACTCTGCGTAAAAAAAATATTTAAAAAATTTATTTTTAACATCATTCTAAAATAGTCTTCGAAATTCGGATTTGCGACATCTATGGTCATAATAGATATAGCATTTCATCAGCTTCGTTTTAAAACAAATGGCTGGCCATGGAAATATTTTAAATAATTACAATAAATGTTTTACGAATGGTAGGAAAATGTGGTCCAATTTTGGACCACTATCAATCGCAGAAAAATAAAAGTGGTCCATTTTTCGACCATAATCGCTCCGGGGGTTATAGAAGGTGTCCGGACATTTGTGGTACATCCCTCTTATACCCAAAAATCGAAAACAAAAGCTCAAATCAAACCCTAAATCAATTCCAAATAAGATTTAGCAGTTTTCCAATTGTATCACTAGTTTCCGACCACAACACAAAAAAATAAATATTTTTTGCTGTTAATCACCAACAATATATAAAAAAATATTAATATTTATTTGTAAGCATTAAATGTAAGAATTTTAATCACATTTCATGGTCAGTAATCTGCAAAATATGTATATAAATTATATTATAAATTTGAAATAAATATCTTAAATAAGCAGAAAATCTAATAATTATTTGTCTTTTGAAATTTGTAAATCAACATAACAATAATACATATTTTCAGTTTGCAAAGTCATTTTCAATGAGCCATTTCGATTATAGCAGTAAAAAATGTTGAACCACAGGGAAATATCCTCGAATTAGGGAATGTTGTGAGGCTGCCTTGTGAAGGTATTTGTTAGTGGAAGGAGATGAGGAAATGGCAGATTGGGTTAGAACTGGTTTTCTGGTTTTAGAACGAGTTAAGAAAGAAGTGGATTGACTGCATGGAAGAAGATTGGAGCAGGATGGGAGGGTGCCCGAGGTTTGGAGACAAAATCCCAGTGGCAATATAGCACCGAGACAATGACAGTAATCAGCCAGTAGACATTATATAACGGCATCACATGGGCTGTATATCTGGAGGAGGTACTCCGATGGCAATGAGTAACTGCCAGACTTCCTCCATGGTTGGACGCTGATTGGCCTTGGTCTGGACGCACTTGACTCCGGCAATGATCAACTTCCGGCAAAGGTCGGGGTCATTATCTCCCATCTCCAGGAGTCTGGAGTCTTGGAGGCCACCTGGAAGAAGGAACAGATATTAGACAAAAATAATTTAAGGAAAGAGTTTACTGTTTTACATTGATAGAGTAAGAGCAAATTTCTGTCTTCAAACAACTTCTGTCTTCTGCTTTGATTTGAATACAAAAATACTCACCAATATTATTTTAGTCACCTTAAACCAAGTTATCGGTTTTTCTTAAAATATATTTTTCAAACCTATTTGAAAATGTTAAATTGTATTTTTTATATTGTTCCTACCAGATGTATGAAAAAAATTGCTAACATCTAAATAAAGATTCAAAAACAAACAAATATATATCTCTTTGCCCATAAAACTAATGGAGTAAATAATTATATCAAGACAACTACAATTTATCAACAAAAAAAAATGTTACTGAGGCAGTTCAGTTATGTATAATAAATACTGTGTAATTTTAACTTTTTGTACGTAAAAGCCCGTAAAGGGGCATTAACCGGTTCCATGCCAATTACACGCCGGCGCGCGCCAAATGCGAGCCAAATTAAACTTAAAAAATATTTTTTGAAATGCAATTTTAAACCTTAATTATAAAGAAAAGGTATGAAGGATAAGTTCAGAATCGCTTGGGGCATTCTTGCTCATAAGGTATAAGATACCGTGTACCCACCTAGCACAGAGGAATAATTTCTGTGAAATTGTTTATGTTCTCCGGCCAAGATTTTTTTCCCGCCTTTGAACTGTCAGATTGGCTGGCGTCGCTCTCGCGCCGTTGTCGTGAAAAAGATCGTAAAACGTATAAATTCATCGAATAAACGCAAGTAATGTTGTTTTTAGGCATGGTTCAAGGAAAGTGTTTGGGTAAATATTACATAAGATAGCATAAAATAAACCCACAAAGTATTACGTAAAAGTCAAAACATCGCGAAATTTACCCGTTTGATCCGTGGCATGGGAAAGGTTAATAAATAAAAAAGCCCGCAAAACTGAATCGACAAAAGCCCTGAATAGAAAAGTAAAGTTCACCACGTTTTGCAGTGCAGACGTCGATTTGGTACAGTTACCGAGCCTGTGGGACGACAGGCTAATTGTAAATTATTTTATGCATGTATTCAGTACAAAGTAATTCTATTGTTAACAGTCAAAAATAGGTACAACAAATTGGAAAAGTATTTACCCAAATCTGTAGGGTTCTCTGTGCAATATTCCACAACGTGATCCTTGAGGAATCGCTGCTTCCTCCGGTTGTCGTACGCCGACAGGCCGGTGACCAGCTCGAAGAGGACCACTCCAAAGCTGTAGACATCCACCTTGGGGGAGAGGCGGTGGCCACGCAGAAACTCGTCAGGCAGGTAGGGTCGGGTGCCGTGGACTCTGCAATGTGGAATTATGATAGCATGACGCATGGAAGAAAAATGGGTGACAGGCGAATACCGATTGAAGACGGTGGATGTCCATTTAAAGCATTTTTCGCAATTAAATATGTCAAAGGTTTCAAAAATTTGGGTATTGGTTTACCTACTGATAATGTTTCACAAAATATTGTGAATTTTCACATGTGGGAATACATAATTACAATAAACACAATAATATAATTTTGTTTTAATTCCACTTTATTATTTCCTTTTCCAACCGGTTTCAGTTCGATCTTAACCTTCCTCAGGGATGAATAAAAATATATTAAATATAATACAGATATTATATGGTATTTAAAAGAAAATTAGAAGAGGGAGAAAGAACATCAACTTAGGTGGGGGCGAGGAGGGGAGGTAGGGGTGAAAGTGGGCGGGGATAGTGGAAATATTTAAAAAAATGGGGCTGTTAGACAAATCTAATTGTTTATTAAGTAAATTAGTTTTATTTATTTTTAATGACTTTTTTATTTCAAGGGCTTCACGATTATTAAGGCATATTAAGGCTATCCCATTTCTATGTAATATATCTATTATTAAATGAATAAATCTTCCGGGGTACTTCCCCACCTTCCTCTTCCCCATCTCCTTCTTATCCCCACTACCTTAAGCCTCATATTATACCCCAATTGGGGATGCCGTGGTCTCACTGGCTCCAGAGGCAGCAGTCGGGGCACTTGTGCGGTATTCACATAAAAATAAATTAAATACTGTTAAGAGAAATTTACAAAATGTGTTAAATTTACTGCAAAATCTATTCAATTTTATTTTATTATAAACATTTCTTAATTATTTGTCTACAAAAAGAGAAGATACAATATTTTTAAAACATAAAAACTTTATTTTTGCTCTCCTGATCAATTAACATTTTGTCCTTTTAATTAAAACAGCATTTCAAATTTCTGTGATCGATGTATTGTAATTGTAATTCAAAAACTAAATTCATTCAATCTTATTGGGATACCTTCATAAACATTTTCCATAACCGGCGTTTACCTAAATTATATTAGTACTGTATCTTTTGATTATATTAGAACCTATTGATTACTGTACCGTGGTCAAGCTTCGGTACAAATGTACCGAGGCCATCTCCAAAACAAATGTAACTGAAAAAGCTATCCCAGTTCAGAAGCTGTAGACTTCATAGAGAACCTGAAAGAGTCTGTTATTCCATACCAAATTAAAAAAAAAACTCATACCTTGAAACTTTCATGTGCGTAAACTCATTTGTGTTGGGCCCCTCCCGGGCCAGCCCAAAGTCCCCGATCCTGGGCTCCCCGCACGTGTCCAGCAGAATGTTGGCTGACTTGATGTCCCCGTGTATAAGCGGGGTCTGAGACACCGTGTGCAGGTACTGCAGGCCCCTACAAACAGAAAGAACTTTTGGTTAGCGGGGGAATTTTACTTGTTCAACGTGACAATTCAGGGAAGGCTCACGTTTCTATCAACACTTAAAGCAGATCAATTTTACAATTCGTTTTTACGGTTGACAGCATTGCATTAACTCAAGTCTATGACCGGTCAGTGGTTGAGTGGGCATCACGTTTGGATCCCACTCGGGCGTCGCGTGTTCGATTCCTCGGCTGGCTAAGTCCTCTATCACGACCCATGCAACATTTTCCGCTTACTGTGGTGGTAGTAGGAGATTTTCAAACATTGTTAGGTTATTCGTAACCCAGGAATGTTTGTCTTTCTGTTAAAAAAAAAAATATCATCTTTAGGTATGCTATGAAGAGTTTTTTGAGGAGAGGAAGTAGTGAACATGCATATCCTTGGGAATGTTTTTAGGTTTTCACGGCCAAAAAGTATGTAACATTTTATTTTTATCATTGTAATTTTAGGTGAGGTTAGGACCTACTTGGCGACTCCTTGTGAGATCCTCAGCCTCTGCTTCCAGGGAAGTGTTGTCTGACCGTTCCGGCACTTCAGCCTGTCTTCCAGGGAGCCCCCGGACATCAGCTGGTACACCAGGCATGGTTCTTCACCTGGGGATATTACATAATACATTTTATTATTTCACTAGCCTTCAGAAGGGTATTGCTTTTTTCATTGGACAAAAGATATTATTCATTTAGTCACCACATAAAGTCTCCCAATCACTGAAGTTTTTATATTTCCTTAACCACTCCGGTCTATCGCTTTTGTGCAAGTTTTTTGTTTTAAACGAACTGTCAGATTTATGAAAATTTTGTGTTATTTCCGTTTCCGATTAAAGCTCAATAAATCAAATATTTCTGAACGTAGCCAAATACTAAAAACTGTTTATGAAAGGTTATGAAATAAGCTTACAAATTGTATTATTACTAATAAATATTAAAATTTAGAATGCAAGCATAAAAAAAATTCACAAGATGTCTACATGATGTTTTTTTATGTGAAAACGGTACTAAAATCATGGATTATGTAAAAAAGAAACACTTTTTTACTGTACAAATGTATTAATAACAATTTTGTTACCTCACTTTTTTACCATTACATAAAAAAATATTTAAAAAAAATTAACAATGTCTAACGACGCATATGCGATTTGGCAGGTGAAAACTCTTTCTACAAAATAAGTATTTTATACCTACATCTATGGACAACGTTGAATAGAGATGTGTAGCGTGTTTTATTATAGATATTTTGCCAATGGTTATGCCAGTCGGGAGAGCAGTCTTGTTGTTAAATAGAATCACTTTGAATATTGATATGTTTAACATCAATGAAGCACAATTTAGACAGAAAGCTTTATTGCTGTTAGTCTGATTGTGCTTCATTGATGTTTAAATTGTTCATTGATATTTAAATTGTTTAATTGTTAAAATTGTTTATATTATTTTAATTGCTTAAATATGCTTTAATCTTAATATTTTCTCTATTATAAAAACGATTTGAAATTGTTGTTTTTAAAGTGAATAAAATTGAATTGAATTGAATTTTCCTTTTTGTTTTAGGGTTGTAACTAGAACAAAAACGGAGTTTTATAACGATTTCTGTGAGAACATTATTTATTTACGCATTAGCTTGAAAACAAGCTTATTGTACTTGACTGTTATTTTTATATTGTCGTGTAAACAAGCTTAGGGGTCGGAGTGGTTAAGGTGCCAAGTATTGAGTACTTTACCAAAAACTTTTTTAAAACAATCAGCATAAAAAAACCTGCACAACCTGCAAGTCAAATATGTGTTGCGATGTCCAAACGTCAGCTGTTAGCTGATTAACTATTAAATCATGATGCATTTAAAGGAAGCTTCAGCACTCACCACCCACACTGTACCCATAAAGAGGCAGCACGTTGTCATGGCGGCAGGCGTTCAGGTACTTGAGCTCCGTCAGGCTCTCTTGCGGCACCCCGCCGGAGCTGGTGGGACTCTTCAGGCGCTTGATAGCCACAGCAGTGTGCTTCCAGTCACCTGCACAACACAACACAAAAATATATTACCGAGCTCGCGTCCAAAAAGGCATGTTTCTAATTTTCTCTTATGTAATAAATCAAAACCAAATTTTCTTCTGATTCCAATAAATTGGTTATCCAATATATTATTACCTTTATAAACAACTCCGAAGCCACCTTTCCCCAGGATGTTTGAAGGGTTCCAATCCTGCGTGGCGATGGCCAGCTCCGCGTAGGGGATCATCATCAGTGCGCCGGCACTCTCCGCCACTCGACCGTCTGACGCGGCTGATGAGGACCGCGGCGTCTGCCAAATAATTATCACAAAATTAACACAGTATCAACTTATTTGGGACCAAAAAATTATTTTGTTATGAGATTACTGCACTAAAATTTGCCTAGAGACAGGGGGATGGGAAGTGGAAGGTTGGCTAGTATATGGCTATTCACATCTAGTCACTCAGCATGGCTTCGACCAGTGATGAAGGTTGGTGGAACCAGTGGGCCCATTTCATACAGCATTGTATTTTTAACGATTAAATTGTGGTTATGGTATTTATTGGTCAACCCTCAAAAAATGTTGACTCCGCCCATTTCCGAATGAGTTAAGGGCTGGTGCACCGCCTTAAAGCAATTAATGTAAATGTTTATTAATGAATTTTTCACACAAGCGGTAACACGTAACCCATCCAAGAGACGACTATGTAGAAGGTTGCTCAACCTGTCAAATGCCAAGAAGGAAACCACGTAAATTTCGCAAAGTTTTGACTTTGACGTAATATTTTGTGGGTTTATTTTGTGCTATCGTATATTACATTTACTGAAACACAATCTTTGAACAATAAACTATGCATAAATTACGTTTAATTGATAGGTTTTTCAATGTTTTTGCTACCTACCACGCTCGGAGTTTGACAGTTCAAATTAAGGCAAAAAATGATGCTCGGACGCCATAGATATTTTAATACAAATTATTCCGAGTGGCTGGGCACATTTCGGGTACCCGTTAAATTAAGAACGAGAATGGCCCAAGCGATTCTGACCTTGTCCTTCATACAGTTTCTTTAAACATAAGGGTTAAAATCGCATTTAAAAATAATTGAAAATTTTTGCGTGTGCGTCGGCGCACACCCGGCCATTTATGGGAGAATTTCAGTCAATACATATAGTAAAGAATCTATTTACTTACATTTGAGGACTTGGTGCCGTCATACGGAGGTCCATTTAAGATTTTTTCATTTGAAGATTCGATTTTGACTCCCTGAAAACAGAAAGCAATAATAATAAATCTTCAATCATAAGAAAAACTGGTTATTAAATTCAACACTAACAATTTGTAACAGGAAAAACGCAGCAAAAATTAATAATGGTTGTTATTCAGATATCACTCCATTCATTTGACACACAAGTGCGAATTAAAATCAATTATATCAATAATGAAATAAATCTAAACGAGTATATGAAAAAGAACAATACACAGTAAAATAAAAAGATAACGGTCGCAATTGGGACTCGAACTCAGGATCTCTCGTCTTACAGGTGCCTTAGCCGACTTATTGCAATTTTTGTTAATCTCATATTTCAAATTCAAAATTAACAATATTACGAGGGTCAGTAAGTCAGTCAGTTAAAAAGTAATGCCTCCTATTTTTTTCTCCTTTAATTGTCAAGAAATAAAAAATGCAATTACATACATCAAAAACCACTCTATTGACGATAAATTTGTCACTTTTTAATATAATCTTCGTCCATTTCCGAAGTTTTGGTTCATCTTTTAACAAGGGCATGTATCCCAGAGTGGTAAAATTGAATTTGAATTTTTTCGTCCTCGGTGAGTTTGTTTGAAGCCATTCCTTTGACTGCCTTTTTGATTCAGGTTCCATGAAACCCACGTTTTGTCTCCAGTCACAATTTTTGTGCAGTTGCATCACCATACACATTTTTCAGTCTTTCATGAATGCGAATAAGCATCCTTCTACATTCAAGAATTCAATCAAAACGCTGAATAATACAAATGGTTCCATGCCAACTGAGAATAAAGTTATCTCAACACCTCCTTGAAAAGTCATTAAAAGCTATGAAAAAAATAATTTTAAATTTGCCGATAACCCTAACATAACGTAACCTATTTAACCAGTTTTTTTAACACTCTTTATGATTTATCTGAGATGGTTCTGAGTTGGTTTCATTCCGAGTTGTCCGGTCACCAATACGAACATTGATATCGGCCATTTTGCAAACGACTGCAGTGCTGCCATTTGTTGAAGCAGAAACTTACTATTGCAGTAGATTATAGGAAAAGATTTAAGGAAAAGCGCCATATTCAATTATTTTATTTAACTAACTTTATTTAATTTTTAAAAAATAGAATGCATTACTTTTTGACTGACCCTAGCATCTTTGACTATTTTTTCCAATGTTAAACCTACTTTTTATTTTTATGTGTCTTGTTCTTTTTCATATTTTCATTTAGATTTATTAGTATCATCTTCTTCTTCAACGATATATTACAGTGATACAACCTTCAAAAGTTATGAAAAAAAAAATTATTAATTAGTTTTGCATGTTTTATGTATTAAAGTTATATAGGATTGTACTAGTATGCACTTATATAATTTACTTTTCGTATTGAATTTACATATTATGTTCTTATCGTTAAACATAATAAACTTTCACAGGAAGCAATCGCTTTGTGGTGAGACATAATTATAATCTGAATAAAAACATACATATTTTGTTTTGGCACCACTTTATCTGAATATATTACAAAACTAACCGGTTTCAGTTCGACCTGCACCTTCATCAGGGTTGTATTCATGTCTGATAAATGCAACCCTGATAGCATGTATGCAGAGCGTCCAGAACCTAGTGATACAAGCGAAAAACTGGTGAATCTAATCACATAATAAACCAAAAACTTTTTTTTCAAAAGGTCAGGTCAACCAAAAAAATTTCAACTTTAGACTCGATTTACTCGAAAACGGAAGCACAAATCAAAAAAAGTTACATCACAAAGTTCACTTCAAATGTGATTTAGATTCACCAGTTTCCCTCTTGTACCATTACTTTCTGGACACTATGTATAATAAATAACAGTGGTAAGAGAAAGCATCCTTGGTGTACACCTTTATTCAATTAAAATGGACCAGTATAACGTAAATTTATATTTAAAACACTTCGTGAGTTCAACAGAGAGCTTTTATTTAATAAGAAAGTATAACAAAAATAATAAAACCGACAGAGATAGTAAGCCTGAAAACCTCCTACTGTGGTTTTCAGGCTTACTATCTCTAAAGGTTCCTCTACCGATCAATGTGGACACTACGTTATCTCACAGTTGATCCTGGGTATTGAGCCTTTAGGACTGTTTGCTGGATCTCTGCTCGTTCAAGGCCGGGCAGGCGCTTAAATAGGCGGCTGGAGGTACATCTTGTGGTAATTAGGTGTCCGGGAGCGGGGAGCTGCACGCTGATTAGCCGTTAGTTTGAATTGTGCAACCAATGCAAGTCCTCCGGCACGATGAGACGGTAGACAAGGATGCCGTATTATGTATGAATGAGAAAGTGTTCGGATCCGCGCGGTGTATCTTGTTACACCAGAAGATTAGTCATGCTCTATGGCTATTTTAGGTAAAATATAAATGGCAGAATACATACTTGTTCAATGTTTTTGATGTATATAGGGACTGCTTTGCTGTTGTCATCAGAAGACACAATACAACTCTGCGATATATTGCCGCTGGTACTATTTCCATTGCCTACAACAAAATAATAATAATCATACCATTAATTAGTGGCGGTTCTTCACAGGGGACGATGGGGACAGTCCCCACCAGTTACACCCAAAACCTAAAGAAAATAATATATGGTTCACAGATGGGTCCAAGATGGAGGAAGGAACAGCTGAGATGGAAGCCATCTTCGCCTGCGCACAGGAGAATATACGTACCGGATACAGGAATAAGAACATAAGCATATGTTCTGATAGCCAGGCTGTCCTAATGGCACTGGAAAGTAACCGATGCGACTCTAGACTGGTGATGGAATGCAGGACTATTCTTACAGAACTTGCTACAATCAATAAAATAACCCTGATCTGGGTACCAGGACATAAAGGTATTGAGGGCAACGAGCAAGCTGATGAACTAGCAAGGAAAGGGGCGAAAGCACCACTTGTGGGATCCGAGCCGGCTGTAGGAGTAGCAGCTTGCCACACATATTGATAGGTGGGTTGAATCCCAGCACTGTAAAGAATGGGAGAGGGCACCTGGAATGAGACAATCTAAAGTACTCATAAAAGGACCAGACCCTAGACGAACCAGGAAACTACTCAACATGGACAGAAACTCGCTGAGGGAACTGGTAGGACTACTAATGGGACACTGCCATCTCAGGAGACACATGCAGATATTGGGAGTGGAAAACAACAACAGATGCAGGAAATGTGAAGAGGATGAAGAGACACACTTATGGTGTCAATGTTCTGCCCTGGTGGGAACTAGGCTCAGATACCTGGGGAGGCACACAGCAGAACCAGAAGACATAGCCACATATCCGGTGACAATCCTAGTGAACTTTATTAAAGGGACTGGGTTGTTACTAAAGGATTGAGGTAAAATGGGAGATAGCACAATGGGCCTATGGCCTAAGTGCTCACGGGAACTACTTGTAAACCGTCTCCGCCTTTTAAAAAAAAAAGAAAATAACAGTCGATGCTTTGTCTTCACCAAAATGAATTAATTCTTTAAATATAAAAGTAATTAACATTTGCAGAAATAAAATACAAAAAAATTTCCCAACGCGCGTACAGCGAACAGCGTACGAGCGTATGAGAACAGCGGATAGCCAATCAGCGCCTGAATCATCAGAGTCCATTTCTCAGTGCGCAGAACCTACAATCCGAGACAATCCGAGCTGTCCCCTTAGGCGTTTTGGTTCATTCCTTACGTTTCTTTTGCGATCATATGCAATCCAGAACTGCACATGTGCACTCATATATGAATTTCAAATAACATGGGGACAATCCATTGGATCCCGCTGAACCATTTGTTTGCGTGGTTTCGGGCAGGAATCACTCGCGTTCAAATTAAGTTCTATAATAATCTTGCAAGATTAAGCGTTATTTTTACTATACTATATTGTAAATTGTTATGTGGGTTGTTCTTCTTTTTAACCTATATAAAGTTGTCTCCACCAGTTAGTGAAGAAAAATTCAACAGAACAACCAATATTATTATTGTATAATTACTTTAAAATCTGCTGTACTAAAGACGGTGTGCGTTTTAAAAAATATGTGTTTATATTTTTGTAGTAAAAATTACGTTACAGAGTTGTATATCCTCGTGATAGAAGTGTATTTTATACAAATCACAGTTGTCTTCCGCCACCTCGACTTGCGTATATTCTATAATGTTACAAAAAAATTATATGACGACATAAAAAATAAAACTATTTTTAAACTCCAAAAGGTATGACCTATCAAGTAACAGCGATTATTATTATTTATGATGTTTAATAAAATATTTTTAAAACTTATCTCCTACAACTGATGTTTAATACGTTCATTCTGTCAAATGGGTTGTCATTCGAAATAGGTATACACGCAGCTCGTGTTTGTCACCCCCGATAGGTGTTTTAGGCCTCTTTCCCCCCTTGCTGCAATTTCTCCTCTGAGATCCAGAAAGAATTCATTTATAGTAAAAAAAAATCCTCACTTTGGGTGGAAATGTGACAGAGTGGTAAAAGTTATGTAGGTTAAAAAGAAGAACAACCCATATATCTATTGACATTTTATATTATTTTGTGTTTAGATATCCGATTAGCATGATTAGACCATTAAAAAAAATTTTATATTATATTCTAGGGGTGGTGAGATTATGGTACAGTACATAAAAAAAATGTAGATCCTCACCATCAAAGAAGTACTCGAGCCGCCACTGCCATTAACGACCATTGTTCCCAACCAAACTCAGTGCATACATTTCATTTAGCTATTATTTGGCCTGAATCGCCTGCAAATGACCCCCACGGTTGAATTTGGCAGCCACCTCTGGTCTGGAGCCCCAAAATACCTAAAAAAACCTCGACTCTGTGTAGAAACGGGCGGTTTGATAGATTCTCCTAACTTAACAAACGGATTGCAATCTTTAGAGCACAGGCGTCAGGTGGGAATGCTATCCTTGTTCTACCGGTATTACAATGGAAGATGCTCCGAGGAACTAGCATCATTGATCCTCTCGGCAAAGGTGCATAGTCGGGAAACACGCCAAACACGCGCCCAACATTTGTACACGGTTGACATTAGTCACATGAGAACGGGTCGTTTCTAAGACTCTTTTTTGAGTTCAACAGCTCGTCTGTGGAACGATTTGCCGGCCTCTGTGTTTCCTCCCTCCTATAACATGTTCACTCATTCCTCTCCTCAAAAACACCCTTCACACAGCATCTTCAAAGATGACATAGACCCTGAGGGAAATTATTTTCTTCAGGGCCTCCTGTGTGGAGTTAATGTAAAAAAAATGCTAACCCTAGCCGTTTCCAGTATGGCATAGTGTAGCTTAGGCCAATTGCAAGAAGAATCTGATGAAAAGTTCAACACACATAATTTTGTTTTATATTACATGCTTCCATGTAACAGACAGCAAAAGTCTATCAATTACTTGAGTCATAATTACCATCGATCAGCCTGTGGAACTTGGGATCCACCAACCCTCGGAGGCAGTTGAGCGCGGTGCGGTTCTTGCTGCGGTCCAGCAGGACAAACAGCTCCAGAATGGTGTGGTTTTGCACGCCCCAACGCTCCAGAAGGATATCAGATGGAGATGCTCGGGAACGGTGAATTTCGTTTTCTATCTCCTGCAAAATGAACAAAAATCGTATTAAATATCAAAATAAAACCAAAAAGAAATTTTAAAAAGTAAAAATTTTCACTCAAAATAAGAATAAATCTTATCAGTTTGTTAATTATGACATCAGAAGCCGCAGATCCGATAATGGCAACCAAACTGGGCGATTTGCAAGAACGATTTATTAATTCTAAGAATATATTAAAATAAAACTTGTATATATTCAGAATCGGCATTCGTTGATCTAAAATATTTAAATTAGCTCCACAGGAGAAATCAATTTCCTTCAGGGCCTACGTCGTCTCTAGGGATGCTGTGTGGAGGTTATTTTTAGGGAAAGTAAGTCCAGGACGGACGTATGAATCCATTCCTTCCTCTGTTGTGTGCAAGGCGATTAGTCGAGAGAGTCTAGCTGGAGAGGTCAAAAGGTCTTCCTCCCGATCCGGCCCGCCAAGCAATAGGTGAGCAAATGCACCCGCCGCCAAGACCTAGACAAACCCGGGCCCCCCATCTACGTTATCAAACGTAGCGAAGCAATCGGGGTGACCGATGGCAGGGGTGAGGCGGCGGTACCAATACCCGCTTCCCAAACTGTTATTTTTGAGACATAATATTTTTCAGTGGATACCCGCCTCCTAAACTGTTATTTTTGAGACATAATATTTTTCAGTGGATACCCGCCTCCTAAACTGTTATTTTTGAGACATAATATTTTTCAGTGGATACCCGCCTCCTAAACTGTTATTTTTGAGACATAATATTTTTCAGTGGAGTTCCTTATTGAGAGATTTTGGTGGGAAAGACAAAAATATAATTATTGCATATATTTTCAGGAATGATTTAGGATAAATTACGAACTAACCAACTGATCATCACACCATTTTCACAGGTGGAGGCAGAGGGGACAGACTGCCAAGCAACTAGGTCTTGGCACACACTCCTTGCATCAGTCACATTCATACATCGTCTCATACAAACTCTTTTATTATTCTGACTCTTGATGTAACCCAACTTAAGTATTTGGCTCATTTGACGATGCCATGTCTTCGTGAGGCTTCCCCGACTTCTTCTAACTTCCATTTTATCCGTACACTTCTTTCTTTATTCATCTGCTCTACATGTCCAAACCATGTGAGCATCTCTTTCTTAATCTTATTACCCTCACATCAGCCTTGCGCTCTTTGCTGATCTCCACATTTCACACGACGGTCGTACATGGTTTTACCACACACTAGCCTAAGGATCTCATTTCTACAGCAATCAGTCTAATTTCATCCTTCTTCTGCTAGTTACACGCCTCACTGCCATACATCAGGATTATTATCAGCACTCCATTGTGGACTGCTAGCTTCGCCTTTTTGGACAATCTTTTGTTAGCGTCAACTACATTGAATCCCCCACGGAGTTACCCTTCCTTCAATATCTCTATCACTCTTTCCATTTCTAGCAAACATACTTCCCAAATACACAAACTCATCCACCTGCTCAAAGTACTCATCTTTTACAACTATGCTGCATACTGTTTTCGTGCTCTCTCTTTCAAATACCTGTGATTTTACACTTAATTAAATGCAATCATCATTAACTCATTCTTCATATATACTTCATTCATTCTAGACACTAGAAACTGTAGATCTTTCGTACTGTTAGAAATCTGCACCGTGTCATCAGCATACAACACGTAACATACTTTCAGATTAAATAAATCGTGAAAAACCTTGGTATTCAGGTGTTGTTAGAGTTAATGACGCATTTTACCAATATCTGCAATGCATCGAAAGTGTTTACTATAAACAACTCACTAAAATGATGTGCTGTGAATGCTAAACCACTAAATTTATTTCAGCATTGACGCAACCTTCTTAGAAATACCATTGAACCATTGAAAAAAAACTTTAGATATTCCCCTACTGGTGTCATTTGTTTTCTAAAAATTTGACATCTAAACAACTTAAAAATTTATTTTTTTTAATGCCTGTGACTCTGTACATTTCCGACAACATCAACATAGACAATCGACAACATACAGAAATAGTAATATTCAAAATTGCTTCAAATAAGCACATGGTAGAGAAATTTCGGTAACTGATATACAGAATTCACTTGTAACTATTTTAAAAAATAAATTGTAACACCAAAAAAATGGAATACACGGAAATTTATAGGTGGATTAATTGATTTTAAACTATAGTAGGAATTTTTTATTTGTTTCCGTAATAAGGGGTTAGACCACTCTAGAATTTTCGAAAAATCGTTTTTATTTTTATTTTTTTAAATTGTCCCCTCAGACCTCAAAAATGATCTCTTAAAAGATTATGGTCGGGAAAAATCTCGAAGTACTCGGTTTTCGAATTTTAGTACACTTAGTACATAAGCAATCAACAAACGGCGCATAAAGCATTCAGAGAGATCGCTGTCTGAACGGGTAAAAGAGGCAAGGATCGCTTTAAGATCAAGCAGAAAGAAAAGCAAGAGCAGGACGCTAATCTAGATGGCCAATTGCATGGTGCAGGCATCGCAGATTGAAGGTATTGCAAAATTATTCATGATTTTCTACTACTCAAAACATCAAACGCGTGTATATCAAAACTGCATTTTTTAAGTTGGCCGGAAACATAACTCAAACAATTTTCAACCGATTTACTTGAAATATTGAATATATCTTGAAAAATACATTGCCTGTGGAAGTACATAGGATTTTTTTTTTTGTATTGAATAGTTCATTTGTAATTAACAATTACCTGATGATTAGGCAAATTTTTCACTTTCCACTTTGGAAGTGCGCCATTTGGCCAAAAATTATTATATTGAAAAACATTTACGTACTTCTTTAACAATTATTATTTAAAATAAAAAAAAAATTGACTTTTTATAATTCAAAAATTACAGGAACTGTTTGTCCGGCCGTGGACCCTGTAAAAACAGAGACGTCATCGGAAAACCGCTGCACAGCCGCCATTTTTCAATTAATCGCTTCAAAAAAAATTTTGTACAGTCACTGACATGTATATTAAATACTCTTTATTGGAATCTCGATTTATTTTGTAGTATTTCTGAAAAAAATCCTAAAAAAGCCTATTTTTTCGGCCTCCAGAGTGGCCTAACCCCTTAATTAATTATTTAATTGTGGAAACCTCCATCACATCCGGGTTCATGGGGTGAGGTTTGTCTAGGTCTTGGAGGCGAATGACCGGGACACACTGAACCCCAGATTCTTACCCACCCTTTAAACCCTTTTCTTTCCCAGAACTCTCCCCTCCTTCCTTTCCTTAAAAATAAACCCTCCACACAGCATCCCTAAAAATGACATAGGCCTTGAGGGAAATTATTTTCCTCAGGGCCTCCTGTGTGGAGCTTATGTAAAAAAAAAATGACAGAAGTTATTTTTTTTTAAATACTCTGCAAATAGACTGCAATCCATCCGTAAGATCTTTCAAACTTCTCTAATTGACATTTTTTTTATTTTTATGAATATTATAATGTTTTATTCCGGAATGTGGGGAGGATAGTGCAATCCTCGTCAAACATCCCATAAATCAAAACAAAATTAAAAACAATTATATCATTTTTTACTTGGGGCAGTCTTGTGTGTACAATTCCAATGGTTATTATTTCGTACACAAGATTTCTCATATCAAAATGTGCATCCAGGAAAACAGTGTTTAAAACTTCCCCATGTTATAAACCATTCTAGGAAAGATATATACATCTCAGAATGTAGAAAATGTTAAAAATGCAAACCACAAGATAGTATTAATATTGAATTTACAGCCAAATGGTAAAACAACAATGTTTGTGGTAAAAAAAACTGGCCGAACCTACACAATTGACCCAAATCAAAAGGATGATATCATACAGGTGCCGAGTTAAAAAACACTTAGAATAAAAAACAAAAAATGCTATGTGGATGTGTTCCATGATCCACAAATCTGAGGATGCTCTGCTTTTATTATTCCCTAACCCAGGGTTTCCCAAACTTTTTCCACAACGGAACCATAAATTTTAACGGAATACTTGACTTATTTTTTTTAGGTTGGATAATTCCTAATAAAGTTGGATAATTCCTAGTAAAAATACAAAAAATTATGTTATTAGGCACATTATTTATTACTTAACATTTATATTCCATTTTTTGTCTGTGTGTATTATCCACACAGGATGCCCTGAGGAAAATAATTTCCCTCAGGGCATATGTCATCTTTGGGGATGCTGTGTGGAGGGTTTTTTAAGGGAAGGAGTGTTCTGGGAAGGAAAAGGGTTTAAGGGGTGGGTAGGAATCCGGGGTTCAGTGTGTCCTGGTCATCCGCCTCCAAGACCTAGACAAACCTCACCCCACGAGCCTGGGCATCTCTGCTAAATCACCAAACGTAGCGAACCACTTGGGGTGACCTATGGCAGAGATGTCGGTTATTCAAAAAAGGTTCCCGGGGCGGCGGTACCCATTACCGCCTCCCGAATTGAAGAAGGTATATACAATATGAAAATAATGGAATAAATAAAGCACGTAATGACTTTAATGGTTTTGAGTCCGTGAATTGCATATCTTTTTGATATCAGCACAACACTGGTAAGTTGGATTCTAATACTGGCGTCGAGCCTGTTCCTGCACTTTGACTTGGGTGCAGCAAAATTAGAAAATCCCGCTTCGCATAAATAGATTGTAGAATACCATAATCTGGAAATAAAACCATAATAGCTTGTTTTGATAAATTGGAGTAATCTTCTGACAAACTCGCCCAGAAATCTTAAAGGCTGATCTTTTACCTGGAAGGGTCTAGTACCTAACTTAAGAACTAGTGTGAAATATTTACACAAATAATAATTTCTTGTGAATAATATCAGCAGTCTTGTAATATAAATGTGTGTATATTACATTAAATTAAATTCTTCCGAAAAATTGTGGCGGAACCCCTATTCAGGTTCTGCGGAACACAGTTTGGGAAACCCTGCCTTAACCCATTGGCCACATAATTAATTTTGTACCAAAAATTGAAAACCTGCATTGGTGCATTAAATCTATTGTAACTTTTGAACTATATATTTAAATGAATTATTTTTTTTAAATTTGATTACATATTGGATTAAGGTAAAGAAAAGCATAAAAAAAAAAAATCAATATTAAAATATGTGTAGATAAGAATACAAATATGACCTTCTCTTTTTTTCATAAGTTTTTTTTTCACGTTTTTATTCATAAAGTTACAAAAAAACATAAAATTAATAAATCGAACATTAATAATTTTTGTTTTTTACATACATATATACTAATAACTAATAAAATAATTTGGTATGATAGTCCCCAAAGCAATCAGGGACGTGCAGGGTCACTGCCAAAAGCCTAGAACCACTCGCAGTTTTGAAGGAAATTAAATGGTGGCTGGCTGCATACAAAACTTGGAACACAAATATCAGGGAAAAAACATAAGAAACATATTATTGCTAATTTTGCAAAATGAATGATTAATTACCTATAGAGCGTTCGGCATTTAAAATTTTATTCAAAAATGTCGCTGTCCTGCTCGTTTTTCGTTTTTTTGGCGGAACTACTCTAACCCGGCAGGCTGCCGGGGTTTGTGGCCAATGGGTTAATTATTTATTTATTTATACAACAATGAAATATAGAAACACGTTCCCCAATAGGTAATAATTCCCTTCACGAGTTCACGTCAATCACAATGTACAAAAGAAATGAGAATGACACAGGTGACAAATAAGGAATGTATCAGGGGAATCCCCGACCGAGCAATAGTTAGAGCTAGGAACAAAAATAAAACAACAGAATTTTTGGAGAATCCCTGACCGACCGAGCCACAGAGCTACGAAAATATAAATAACATATTTTACACCGTATTCATGTGTAAAATATTTTTTTGGCAATATTCTACATTGGTATTTTTTTTTCACAGTCGTGCGTCACTCCCCATCGGGTGGCAGAAACGGGGACGCATGGGAAAGGACATACAGGGGAGGGGTGACGGAGGGGTAGGGGACGAGTGGGGGGGGGGGGAGAGCAAGGGATTGCAAAGGAGACAAAGTAGCGGTAAGGTATAGAGATAAATTTGGAAAATTCATGCTTCTCACACGAACAGCTGTATACGGCCTGCTCAAGCTTCGGAAAACATTCTGATTTAGTCGTGTACGCCCCAGACAGAAAAAACAAAAAATTGTGCAAATCCAAAAACACATCAACACAAGAAGACTTTCTTTCTTTGAGTAGCATTGCAACGCATGCCGAGTATTCGCTAGTAACTAATAAAGTGGTGTAAACAAATCAATTTGACTTTAATTAATAAATTATATCATTACAAAGTAAAAACCTTACCTTTAGCAGAATTAATCTTTGAAAAATTATTTTTTTTAATGAATAGCCAGCAAGTCTTGCAACAGTAAGATAATCACTATAATTATTTTATAGGCATAGGCACATGCTCCTAGTAGAAGAGAGAATGGCAGACAAATTATATTGCAAAATATGTTTACATGCTTTCTCTTTTCTGATCAAAACATCAATGTATGATTTTATTAAATAATTTTTATATTAGTTCTGTTAATTCACTATTTTCGTAAAAGTTTTTTTAGCGTGATGCAATATGAGCAATCATGATTTTTTGTGGTTTTATTGCCATTTCACTCACTGAGCACCGAAATGTGCAAATATTATGTTATTAGCAAATAATTACATTTCAATTGAATGCTTTTAGTTTAGAAAATGATCAGTAACTGCAGTTCAATGGAGTTCACGACAAAAAAAGAATACTTTCACCATAAATGTAAATATAGATACTTAAATAAGAATAAAGTGAGAAGTTTGCTGTTTTCACACAATAAATAAAAAGTTTCCTTATTCCCATTACTTCTTAATTTGCACAAATCATTTAAATAACACTTCGTTTCAACCTAATTACTATAAAATACATTATGTTACATAAAAGTATTTGTAACAAGGCGTGCACTCCCTTATATACACTTTATTTATGGTCTCGGTGTGTGGCACCTCTAGTGCTTGCCCATTGTCATTTGGGCATTGGTTATATCGCGAGCCCTGCAATATTTTGGAATACAAAAGTTGTTAATCCTGCACAGATTCAAACAGCAGATTTGAAATGAAAGCCAGTAATTCTTTGTGGAACAGCCGAGAGCTTTGGGCGGTCCTCTCGACCGCAACACGACGGATCCTTTTTTTGAAGATCGCTACGATTCTAATCGTCATACTCGCCATCTTGGGAGCTGACTGGAAATCATCCTGGAGGGATGATTGGCATTGAGAATCATCCGCCTCTACTTCTTCTGGAGGGTCCTTTTGGCTGAGAGCCAATTCTCTGGAGTCCTGCCCTTCTCACAGTGTGAGATTCGTTTCACAAAAGAAGATTTCATCATGCGTCATCTCAACTTACCACGGTATCAACTATTTAAACCTAAGCAAACCCCTTTGCCAGACAGCCTTAGTTTTTGTTGGGATGTCATTTATGTTTTAATATATTTTTCTATTTAAAATACCTTCTTTTCTTAATCACCATTCAATGTATATTCTACCTGGAATGTAAATCTTATTGATGGATGATACACAGCTTTCGCAGCTTGAACCTCGACCCGGTGATACTGAGCGTAATTCGAAGTAGGTACTTTTTTGTTTTTATTTTGACAAGAATTTATTTTATAAGGTTGGTACTTCTGACAAGTGTCATATTTGATTGTCTATATTTAAAAAAAGAAGTATTCCATATTATCCGTGTATCGAACTTCAACAAGGAACATTCCGTATTATCTGTGAAGTGGGCTTATACATTTTTACCCCTATTTTGTACATGTCCCCCGATGTAAATAGTTGTTTCTTTAAATAGCTGTTTCTTATTAAGTTAAAACGAAGTGTTACTTCTATAATTTTGAAGCATTTAGCAGTAAGCAGAGTAAGGAAACTGTACCTAAAATAAAAAATAAATTCAAGTTAAAAACTTTGGTAAATTTTTGATATTGGTGGCCACGGCTATTACGAATAATTTTTAGAAAAAAACTTTAGATTTGCCTTAATCACTATAAAAGGAAACTTATTGCATCACGGCTGGCGGAAAATAATGCATTTTAATTTTCAATATCGTTAAATAAAATTTCACTTCGCTAATCGATCTACGACAGCCCGCCCGCTGCCGCTCGCCATTCTGTCAACTGTTGTGTTGTTGGTATCCTTGACTTCACACAAACGATTGTAGTCGACTTCGCGGGATAAATAATAAGGCGAGTAGGTACTGGAAGCGCGTAGGTACTGGAATGGAGACAAACCATTCAAATCCTGGGATGTTTTTAATGTAATGGGGGATTTTAATGCCAGAACAGGCGAAAGAAAAGACGGAGAGGAAATTGTGCTCGGTCCATATTCTTCAGGAATAAGAACAAGAAATGGGGAAATGCTGATACAATTGGCTTACGAAAACAACTTAAAAGTACTAAATAGTTTATACAAAAAGCGTAAGAACAATAGATGGACATGGATACATCCGAATGGCTACCATAAAAACGAGATAGACTACATCTTAACGAATAAAAGTCACAAGTTTCAAGATTGTAGAGTTATAAACAATATAAATTTTAACAGCAACCACAGAATGGTTAGAGCTAAATTACAACTTCATACACTCAAGAAAAACCGACCCTTTATGGTGAAGAAAATCAATAACATAGCATTGGAAAGTACAGAAATATTAAGAGAAAAACTAGAAAACTTCATAGAAAACACAATAGATTCTGATATACAAAACAAATACAATAAGTTTGAAGAACTTCTGTACGCAAATAAAAGAACCAAACATGAGGGTGAAAATAGGACAACAAAATGGATAGGAAATCAAACTAAAGAACTCTTACAATCTAGAGCAGAACTAATATCAAACCCTAAGAAGTCAAAAACCACAAGAAAAGAAATAGCCCAAATTAGTAACAAAATCAAAACTCAAATGAGAAAGGACCATCAGAGATATAGATTGCAATTACTCGAAGAGTGCATACAAAGAACAGGAGGCAGCAAAAAAGCAACCAAACAACTATTAGAGAAACGAAACTGGATACCAAATTTAATAAATAAGAACCACAAATATGAAAAGCGTCGCCCAGAAATCATCTCTATAGCTACTAGCTTTTTCGCCGAACTGTATGAAAGGAAAAATACTATACAAGCAACAAGCCTAACGGGAGGAAGCGAAGTACCGGACATAATCTCTGCAGAAATAAATAAAGCTGTGAAATCTCAAAAGAAAGATAAAGCTCCAGGATCAGACGGCATTACCAATGAGTTCCTCATACTAAATAAAGACTACCTAATGCCAATTCTCAAACACCTTTTTAATGAAGTACTACATAGTGAAATTATACCCAACCAATGGACAATGTCGACTATAAAACTTTTGCACAAAAAAGGAGATAAAAATAACATAAATAATTATAGACCTATCAGCCTGTCGTCAAATATCTACAAAATCTTCGCTAAAATAATACTTGGCAGAATAACCAAGACTCTAGATGAAAGTCAGCCAAGAGAACAGGCAGGATTCAGAAGCGGATACTCGACTTTAGACCATATTTATGTTATCAAACAATTATTCGAAAAAAGTAAAGAATTCAACTTCACCTTTTATTGCTGCTTTGTGGACTACAGTAAAGCTTTCGACACAATAGAACATGAAAAGATCTGGCAGGCACTTAAGAATCAAGGTGTCGAAATCAAATACATAAGAATTCTAAAAAACATCTATGATAACAGCAAAGCTAAAATTAAACTAGATAAAGAAGGAAATGAAATCAAAATAGAAAGAGGTGTACGCCAGGGCGACCCCCTCTCACCTAAACTTTTTACGGCAGTCCTGGAGGAGATCTTTCGTCAATTAGATTGGGAACAATGTGGGCTGTCCATTAACGGTGAAAACATTTCACATTTAAGATTCGCGGATGATTTGATAATCCTCTCGCTGACGAGTGCAGGCCTGCAGATGATGTTGAATGAACTAGATAGAGAAAGCCGAAAGGTGGGACTAGTCATGAACACAGAAAAGACCAAAGCAATGACAAACGGGAAGCAAGAACCTATCAAGATCAATAACAATCTGATCGATTATGTGGATGAGTATGTATACCTAGGTCAAATCATTTCTCCTTTAGATTTAACCACAAAAGAAGTAGACAGACGTATTGGAAATGCTTGGAAACAATATTGGGGTTTGAAAGAAATAATGAAAAACAGTGAAATCAGGATAGCTATCAAACGGAAACTTTTTGACACCTGCATACTTCCTGTACTTACTTATGGTTGCCAAACTTGGGCACTCACAAAAACTCACAATAAGAAGCTCGAAACATGTCAAAACTCCATGGAAAGAAGTATGATGGGGAAAAGACTGTCCGATAGAATAAAAATTGCAACCATTAAGAAGCAAACAAGAACAAAAGATGCCATAAAAACAATAAAAAAGCTAAAGTGGAAGTGGTCAGGCCACACAATTAGAGGAAGTGAAAAATGGTCAAAATTAGTCATGAATTGGTTCACAAGTGACAAGAAGAGAAAACGAGGTAGACCATTTAGACGGTGGGTTGACGACATCAAAGCCGTGGCAGGTGGTACATGGACAAGAACAGCTAATGATAGAGAGAAATGGCGACAGTTGGAGGAGGCCTTTGTCAACTAGTGACATACAGACAGGGAGTCGATGCATGATAAGTGAAAAGTTTATTATAAATAATGTTATATAATTTACTGTCTGAATAAAGGCTATTATTATTTTATTATTATTATAACTTGGGAACATATAAATTAATTGATAAGTCTTGTCCTTTACAGAAAAGTCTCAATCTGAGATTATCGCATATAAAATTGGCTATTTCAAATGGTCATCTGGTTTTCCCCCGCCAATAACAACTTACGTAAAGGAAAGTAGTTACTAACCAGTATATCGAAGACGCAAAAGCCCATGTGAAGACCCGCCAGTTCTTTCCAATTGTCGTCCAGATCCAAAATACGGCATAATTGTTTCCTCTCCAAGAAAGGAATGTCATACACATAAACTGGTTTTATCGCATTATTTTTAGCTTCGTTTGCCATTATAAACTAAATAAACACGGAATTTAATAATGTCACGGGATATAACACTTTTTCTTTTCTGTGAAACAGACGACTTCTCACATTAAACCAAAACAATTTAATGACGTTTGGGAAAGTTTGCTACAAGTTCAGTTTGCAAAGTGGTTGTCATGTGTGTCATCGTCTGTTTTGACAGGTGTATGAAACAGATATCTGCAATACTTGTTTCACAAAAGTTATTTAAAAAATACGTTAGATGGCAGTAATTCCGCGATTTTTCGTTGATCTACCTGCAAAATATTATATTACAGACATATATAATAAAATATAAATATTATGAATAATTATTGTGGTACCGGCAATAATTCTAAATTATTATTTTATAGTTTGTTTGTTATAAATTAAAATACAGTGTTCTAGATAAGATCCAAGAATTTTTTCTCTGAATTACAATATAATGCAGTGAATGTCCGATAGATGTCTCTACTATGGGAAAAAATATTGGTATACAAACCCATGGAACAAACGTCGAAACGTCACAATTGTCACAAACTACAAACTCAAAACGCGAACACCAATAATTGGGTTATTTTGATATTTATGATTGCGACTCAAAATGTCAAGTGCTGAAAAGAACGATGGTAGGTGTATGCAATTAAACTAACTTGAAATATCAATTAACAATTATCCATTTAATGCTCTGCTACTATTTTCAGCGAGTTCCGAGTCGAGTTTGCTGGTTATCGTCATAGATACAAATCCGTACCAAAATTTTATACAGGATAATCCGAGATTGTTAGTCCACTGTTTGGATTCTGTAATAGCATTCGCTAATTCGCACTTGATGCAAAAAGCGCAAAATAAACTTGCTGTTTTAGGATGCCATCAACACAAAAGGTACTAATTTATTTGATATTTTGTTAGTTTTGTTTTTTGAGGTTATGTTTTTAAACTTCATTATCACCAAAACATTGATAATCCAATGAACTAATTATTTTCCCTATACTTTCGAAATCACTGGACACGCTTAATAAGAGGGGAAGATATGTCTTATAGGTTCCTGGAATATAGTACCACTTTATTCTCACTGTTTTATGATTAAAATTGTGTATTTGAAGCTGAGTTAGCTTCAAATACACACTTGTTTAAGGGTACACAATGTTTAATTAAATCAAGTTTTAAAATCAACTGGAATGTATTTTAATTTAAAATTTTAAAAAACTTGTTCTTCGTTACGATTTGACGAACTGGTGTGGTATATCGGTGACCGGACAACTCGGAATTAAACCGACTCAGAACCATCTCAGATAAGTCATTTAGAGAGATAAAAAAATACATACAAAAAAATGGTTAAAGGTTAGGGTTATCGGCTAGGAGGTGTTGAGTCGACTTTATTCTCAGTTGGCATGGAACCAGTATATCGTACCACCAGTACATAAATTGATTGTGCGAATTATTGTACAATTCATTCACTGCGGATGCTATCAATAAAGAACTGCCCAATATGCCTTATGAGGAAAAGGTTTGAAGGAAAAGGCAGCTCACCTGGTTCCTACGCCAATTATCAGCCGCTGGTACCTACCAACGCCCCCCTGGGCCATCTTAACGCCCCCCATTTTTCTCTGGGTCTTCTACCGCCCCCCTGAAGGTCTCAAGCGCCCAAAAGGGGGCGTTATCGCCCACGTTGAGAACCACTGCACTACACTTTCCTCTATACACAAAAGAAAATTTTCATTTCATATAATTGTCATTTTAAATGCCATATTTTCCATTCCCCCTGAATGCAAATAATTGTCTTTTAAAGTAATTAAAATGAATCAAGTTGTTTTTCAAAAAAATATTCATGATCCAATACCAGTGATCCTAAAAATTTACTGTAATGTATTTGATTATGTTTTGTTTTTCGTTATCAAGAAAACTTTAATGTTATTTATTTTCACTGAATCGATCGTCAGAGGCAGTTGCCACAACCTTTTTTTGAGATTTTATTTCCTATCGAAGGTTGGAAAACATCCTAGCAATCTGGGTTCCCCAGCTTGTAAATGTTGTGTTGCGGCTAAGCTTATCTTGATATTATATATATTATTCTTACTATATTATACTTCTATATTTTTGTAGTTTTTTTTGCTATATTAGTGTGGTTTATTCTACATTTTTATACTTTCTTCTATATTTGTGTGGTTTCTTCTACATTTCTGTAGTTTCTTCTATATTTTTTGGTTTTGTGAAGATTCTTCCTTACTTGTGTGGTTTTTTCTACAATTGTATAAGTTATTCTATATATACTTCTATATGTGTGTGGTTTCTTCTACATGTGTGAAGTTTCTTCTATTTGTGTGGTTTCCTCTATATTAGTGTAGATTCTTCTACATTTGTGAAGTTTCATCTATTTGTGTGGTTTTCTCTATATTAATGTAGATTCTTCTACATTTGTGAAGTTTCTTCTATTTGTGTGGTTTCCTCTATATTAGTGTAGATTCTTCTACATTTGTGAAGTTTCTTCTATTTGTGTGGTTTCCTCTATATTAATGTAGATTCTTCTACATTTGTGAAGTTTCTTCTATTTGTGTGGTTTCCTCTATATTAGTGTAGATTCTTCTACATTTGTGAAGTTTCTTCTATTTGTGTGGTTTCCTCTATATTAGTGTAGATTCTTCTACATTTGTGAAGTTTCTTCTATTTGTGTGGTTTCCTCTATATTAGTGTAGATTCTTCTACATTTGTGAAGTTTCTTCTATTTGTGTGATTTCCTCTATATTAGTGTAGATTCTTCTACATTTGTGAAGTTTCTTCTGTGTTTGTGTGGTTTCTTCTATATGTGTGTGGTTTCTTTTACTTTTACTTCTGTGCTTGTTTGGTTTCTTCTATATTTGTGTACTTTTCTTCTACATTAATTTGTGTAGTTTCTTCTAAATTCTTGTAGATTTTTCTATTTTCTAAAATATTCTCTTCAATATTGTTTCAATCTATCAGCCCATTTATTTGCAAATCTTACCGTCATTTAGATGACCATATTAGTAATTAATTGTATTTTTGTTGCAGCGAATATCTATTTCCAAGTCCAGGAAAGCCTCTGGACGTCCGGCAACAAGATGGCCAATATGAAATGTTTACACTTGTAGAAAAAACTGTAAAACAAAGGTAAGACAATTTTTATTAGGAATAACTTATTAAATCTTATAAACCTGATTACAATTTTCATTGAAAAAGATAATGTCAACAACTCAATGAAAATATGAAACAGACAAGGACATATAAAATATAAAGGTAACGGTTGCAAATGGGACTCAAACCCAGATTCTCTAGTCTTACAGGGTTTCTTCTACCAATTAAGCTATTGTCACCTCATTAATGTTACCTTTACCATTGTTACCTTTTTTATTTTCTCTGTCTCTGTAGTTGCATATATTCTCTGCGAATCAATTTGTGGACTGCAGTAAATAATTTTAAATGCTTTTCGAATTGACACAACTATTAATTAGTGGGAGTTGGTAAAGTTTGGGATATTGCAAAGGACCGATTTACCCATTGTCTTCTGATTTTCTTGTTGATAAGAATCGTTCTTATGGCCTTGAGGGATTCTGATGGTATTCACCGCACAATCACACATAAGAGATCCAAAATTATACTCAACGAGGGAATTCCAGATGGTCACTGCCCAGATTTCTTAACAGAGTCGATATTAAATTGCATGGAAAAGTCAATATGTTGTTCATTGCGCAGGTTTCATTAAAATACTGATTGTACCATAATGTATTGTTGCAAATGTCATACACATATGTAAATTGTCCAAACACTGTCAGTTAGGGATATGTACTTTTTTTATTTTTTTATTTATTAAATTACAGAAAAACATTTTGTACAAGAATTAGAGTATACCCACAAAGCTGTCATATGGCAGCTTGTCTGCAGGTTCTAACAATTAAAACATTCATAATATAATATCTAAGAAAAAATTTGTAAATACATTTAAAGTTTTAAGGAAACATTAGAATAGATCACATAGTAGTATTAGATAATTTAACTTACAACTATAAATTTTTTTTTTTTTTTTACAGTTAATACCGCACAAGAGTCCCAACTGCTCCCGTCTGGAGCCAGTGCGACTATGGCATCCCCAATCGGGGTATGTTGTGAGGCTGAAGGTAGTGGGGAGGGGAAGGAGATAGGGAAGAGGAAGGTGGGGAAGTACCTGGCTATTCAGATCTGGTCACTAAACACGGCTAAAGCCATTTCAAGCAACGTTTCAATTCTGAATGGTGGTCTTACACCAGGGCGATACTGATAGTATCTTCCACTCTGGAATATATAAGATATTTCAATATACCTATCTAATAAAAGATATGTAGGCAGCTATATTAAGATATTCAAAGATACATGGAGTTTTCGTTCATTAACCATAGTTTTATCATTTTAGGACTTAGTCTCTCATTTTTTTCAAATTTTATGTTTTTAATGATTTTATTATGGTATTAGATATTCAAGAGTACGGCTTCCATATTTATTTAATATTCGAGGAGTTTTTAGGCCCTTTCCTTCTCTAAATCTTGTGGTATGTTTGTGTACAAGTAGGTGTTTGTAAGGGCTTTCCCCCATATTATCCATAATAGTAGTGAACCAGTGGAGACCTTTTATTGTAAGTAGGCTCTCTGAGCCATACAGTAGTTTTAAGTTATGTCTCTGTTTATAAATCTTTGTTGTGACAATTTTTTTTTATTATGGCGGTTTGTAAATTTTCAATATATTTAATGTAAGTAGTGCTTGCATGTCCCCACTTGAATAGCAAGTTAGATGGAAGAAGGGAAATGTATATGGTTGCGTCAATTTTCATTGTGAGTTATAGGTAAATTGGCCATACATACTTTATTTCGTAAATTGGCCACACACTGTCAGATAGGGACAGGTACTTGGATAGCAGGTTAGGTGGAGGAAGGGAAATGTACATAGTTGCGTTTACAGTTCCTGTGTCATTGAGGGTTATAATAGGTAAATTGGCCACACACTGTCAGATAAGGACAGGTACTTGGTTAGCAGGTAAAGGAAGGGAAATGTATATAGATGCATGTCAACAGTTCCTGTGATTCATTCAACATTGAGAGTTGTCAATAATATCTTTAACGATCTAATTTTTTTTTTTTACATGAGCTCCACACAGGAGGCCCTGAGGAAAATAATTTCCCTCAGTCGGGCCTATGTCGTCTTTGAGGATGCTGAGAGTGTTTTTGAGGAAAGGAAAGGGAGGAGAGTTCTGGGAAGGAAAAGGTTTTTAGGGATGGGGGTTCAGTGTGTCCTGGTCATCCGCCTCCAAGACTTAGACAAACCTCACCCCGGGAACCCGGGCACCCCTGCTAAATCACCAAACGTAGCGAACCACTTGGGGTGACCTATTGCAGAGGTGTTGGTTATCCGATAAAGGTTCCCGGGGCGGCGGTACCCATTCCCGCCTCCCAAATTGTAATTAATGTAAGACTTTTGCATAGTGTTCTTGAAACATTACAGTATGTTTTTCATTATGTAGATATATGGAATCAAGTTTCATAGTGCGATAATATCCATTACCAGACATTATTTTTTGTGTTTTCAAGTATCGGGAATGGAACATTTTATGCCTCGTGTCCCGGGAATGAAAGAACTTCGCATTTCCTAATAAAAACTTTTATTTAACTTTTCAGACTCGGAGAACTGGTTAAAATGTATGAAGATAAATCGGACACTTCTCCGGGGGAATCTCTCCTAGCGGGAACTATTGCGATGGGCCTCTGTTACATTGCTAGGGTAACTATTATCACATTCATTTTTTCTTATTAGTCTTCATTGTTTTTGGAACCTTTTTTTATCACCTTTGACATGTCAGTCGTCCAATTGATTAGTCAGACATCTCCAAATACTAGTTTTGAGATAATGAGGAAAGCAATATTTGAATGCTCACCATAAATCAAATATTACTTACACATTTATGTATTTTTCATATTATATGTGCTATAAAATAATACTGAGTTCACTTCATTAGTAAGACATTATGAAATATCCTAGTAGTGACCCAGAAAACAT
This sequence comes from Glyphotaelius pellucidus, assembly GCA_936435175.1. Lineage (NCBI taxonomy): Eukaryota > Metazoa > Arthropoda > Insecta > Trichoptera > Limnephilidae > Glyphotaelius > Glyphotaelius pellucidus. The sequence goes on along the minus strand of OW386558.1, from coordinate 26,324,537 downwards.
CAACATTTTGTTTATTTCATTAGCAGTTTTTCTGCATTATAATCATAGACATATGAATATTACTAGACGAGAATAAACAGGAGAGGGGTACAAACCAACTATAGTGGGACGCGAAGGGGGAAGATGACGTATGTGATTTGTCAATAAATCAATCTGACAGAATATAGTCATCTCGCATTATAATATCACCATTTAGTTGTTCAAAGTAAAACCTGCTTTTGAATGAATAGACCTTTTTACATGAGAGCGCGAATTGCTCGCCACGTTATGAACAAATTTGTGAAGTCCAAATACGGCAAAGTAAAGTTCACCTATTGTTAGTTGAATATTTTGTTGCCTAATATTTAGTTAAGACACTTTTACAAATGTTTCATAATTTGCTTACTCCAGCAAACAGCGACGAGCACACTTGAGAAACGCTTACATTAGTTTATTATGGTGATAGATGGTTACTAAAACTGATCATATTAGATTATCTGAATAAGCTTAAAATAAAGTAAAGAACACAGCAAATTCGTACTACTAGAATTGGCTCTGGTCTGAACTTTGTTGCAATTCAAACTAAAACTTCTTTTGGCCAAAGAAATTATTTTTATCAGGCTCCGCTCATTTTTAACAGCCTTCCAGAAAATATCAAGTCATCTAATTCCTTGAGCACTTTTAAAAAGATTGTCAAATTATTTATGTTAGCCGAGGATTGCCAATTGATTTTTTCAACTTTGTCCTTTCTAAATTATTAGCTAAATGATTATGTTTATAGTAATAATAAGCCAAATTAGTATTAGCATTCTTCTGCCAAATTTAAAGCATATTATATTATATACATATATTTATTATTTACAACTTCATCGTTAAAACAAAAAAAAAAAAACTTTTATTTTTTACTTTAAATCAGTCCTCAAAAAAATGGTCACCCTACAAAAGTCTACATGTTTACATGAATGTACTACCTAGCGCCAGCAGTTTAGTAATAATCTCAACCTGTAAGAAATGCAACAATATTGTTCTTTCAATATCTGTATAATTTTGTGTTATTTTGTTAATTGTAGAATTGTTAACCTCAACACAGGCTTGTCCTAGTGAGGTTGCAAATTGTTTTGTAAACATTTTTACCTGCAATTTAAAGATACAATAAATAAATAAATAAAGTAAAATAATGCTTACCTATGGAATGTAATACGACAATTGGATTTATTCTCTTTTCACTTCCATTTTTTACATGTTTTCATACAACAAGCCACAACTTTTGCCGCATTATTTTGTAAAATGTTCCGATGAGAGCTAGATGTTGGTTCAAACAAGAATGATGATGTCACATTTTTTTAGATTCGCGAGCCCAGCCGGCTCCAAATGGAACCGGTATGGGGAGGGGGAAATAATACGCTCTTATCACTTAGGGCAGGTCTACTAATATTCATATGTCTATGATTATAATTGATTTGGTGGTGTTTATGAGTAATCTGAGTATTGTACCAGATAGAGGGTACACTTTTACGTATAACTGCATACTCAAATCAAATTTCAATTTTTCATAGATGTCTGACTAATCTGCTGGACAATTGATATATTTTTCTACAATATTATATTGTTTAATGTAATAACTTATATATGTAGTAGGGCCTTACTAATAAATGTATTTTAAATTTTATCCAACTGATAAACAACCATTTATGTACGGTAAATGTTTGTTGTAAAGAAGTTGAAGCTGTGTAAAAATTTTTAAAAGTGTGGCCTTGGACTTTATCTTTTCAATTTTTGACTATTTTTACTTTTTCCCACTCATATTTATGGATATATATATGAGTATTTACGGATATTTATAGAAATTAAATAGATTCTTGTTGATATTAATGTCCCATTGCCAGCTCCAGTCCTCTAAGATGTTTCTGAAGTCCAGGGAAAACCCGAAACACATTGAGCGCGCTTTTTATTTTTAATGTGTACACCTCACAAGATTCCCGGCTGCTCCCGTCTGAAGCCAGTGAGACTATGGCCTCCCCAGTTGGGGTATGTTGTGAGACTGAAGTTAGTGGGGAGGTGAAGGTGGTAGGGAAGGTGGGAAAGTACCTGGCTATTCAGATCTGGTCACCAAACAAAACGTTTCAATTCTGAATGGTGGTATTACACCAGGGCAATACTGAAAGTATTTTTTTTTTATTTATTTGTTTTATTTTAGTAAATTGTACATTTAAGTTTACAATTTCCTAATTAATTATATCATTTCATATTTCAAACTATATTTTTTCTTGTTCTATGTATCTCCTACAATAAATTTTGAACTTTCCAATTGGTGCGGCCTTTAAAGTTTCTGGTAGAGTGTTGTATAACTTCATCCCTTTGTATAGTAAACTGTTCTGCGTATTCGTTTTGTCCTTTTTTTGTAGTCTGATTTCCTTGCAAGTCCTTGTGTTATGTCTATATCGAGTATCTTCCACTACGAGCACCTAATTACAGAGGCAATTGAAATTCACAAAAATCCCATTAATATTAATAGAAATGACAAAACTCAATAGTTCCTGGTATCCGTTATTTGACGGCTACACCAAAACTAAATGCAGAAAACCATTTTAAATTATACTGTAATACCAGCTCGTAGAAGATTGGAGCTGGCGACACGGTGTCGCATCTACAAACATAAGTACACACTTTACCACTATTGATTCCCTGATGATGGACACCGTAATGCTGCCCAAAACCTTGGCTAAAGAAGGATGTAGCACAACAGGGCATACTACCCCAAAATTTTTTTTATGAATACCGCACAAGAGTCCCAACTGCTTCCGTCTGGAGCCAGTGAGGCTATGGCATCCCCAATTGGAGTACGTTGTGAGGCTGAAGGTAGCGGAGAGGGAAATTACCTGGCTACTCAGATCTGGTCACCAAACACGGCTAAAACCATTTCAAGCAACGTTTCAATTTTAAACGGTGATCCTACACCAGGGCGATACTGAGACTATCTTCCACTCTGGAACGTTCCGCAAATATACTATATATTATTTTAAATGAACAAATTGTGAAATAACACAAATTAATCAAATAAAATTTATTTGCCACGCCGGGATTCTATCCCGCGACCTTTGGAATGCGAGTCAAGAGCCTTACCGCTGGACTACTACGCTAGAAATCTAAAATCATATCCAAAATGATTGTACTATTTTATTGATGCTTCGAACCACAAAGTGACTGCTTCTACAGAAAAAATACTTTTTTTTTTTTAAAGAAAGACAATCATTCCCGGGTTACAAATAACCCAACAGTGTTTGAAAATCTCCTACTACCACCACAGAAAGTCGAAAATGTTGCTTGTGTTGTGATGGAGGACTTAGCCAGCCGAGGAATCGAACACGGGACGCCCGGGTGGGACCCAAACGCGATGCCCACTCAACCACTGACTGGTCTATTATTTCTAATCAGTAGGTAATTTTCTTGGTTCCATGCCAACTGAGAATAAAGTCAACTCAACACCTCCTTGAAAAGTCAAAGCTCTGAAAACAATAATTTTAAATTAGCCAATAACCCTAACCTAACCTAACCTATTTAACCAATTTTTTTATTTATATTTTTTTATCACTCTAAATGACTTATCTGAGATGGTTCTGAGTTGGTTTCATTCCGAGTTGTCCGGTCACCGATTTTCTTATATTTTTAGATGAAGCGCCAATCACCGCCCGGTCAGAAGATAAACAGTCGGGTGCTGGTCATAACGGGAAGCAGTGACACGGCAGCTCAATACATCAACTATATGAACGTTTTCTTCACGGCTCAGGTAAATTCTTTTACAGCTTGCGTACAAGGACTATCTTTTGTTTTGAAAAAACTGCCTACCCTGTACAAATCGCAAGTGCGCCCCACTGTTGAATGTGGCAGCCCCTGAAGAGCTATTCTCTATCTTTTGTAAGAACGAGATCGTTCTCCCGCGAGATGTCCTGTCAGATTTGTGTGATTTTCTACAGCTGTTAAATGAATAAATAATCATGCATTCTTGCAGGAATTCGTGTTTAAAACGACCCAAACTAAAATATGTGACAGCTCACAGCTGAAATTTTGACATCGGCCGATAGAAAAGCAAATAACAGCCGTAGAAAATCATACAAATCTGACAGGACATCAGAACACCTACTGCGTGGCGGGCCAAATCGGGAGAGACTTGGTTGAGGGAGACCTTTTGACTTCTCCAGCCGGACTCTCTCGACCCATCGCCTTGCAACACAGTGGGAGGGATGGATTCATACGTCCGTCACTCCTGGACACGTTGATCACAGATTCCTACACACCCCTCATACCTTTTTCTTTCCCGGAGCTTCCTCCTCTTCCTTTCCCTAAAAAGATCCTCCACACAGAGCCCCCAAAATAAAGTCTTCACAATTCAACCAGCTATATGCTTGAATATAACTAGAAACTGACTATTTTTGTTATTGTTTTTGGGGTGTTATGCCGTGTTTCGCTACCTCCTTCTTTAGCCAACGTTTCGGACAGCGTTACAGTGTCCATCATCAGGGCTCTTTTACTCATCTGCCCTGATGATGGACACTGTAACGCTGTCCGAAACGTTGGCTAAAGAAGGAGGTAGCGAAACACGGCATAACACCCCAAAAACAATAACAAAAATACTTTTTGGCCGTGAAAACCTTAAAACATACCTGACGAACCTCTATGGGGAGGAAGTTCATACAAAGGTACGACGGTTGGAGAATCTGAGGAAGCGAAGGAACCATTTATTGGGCAACCTGGCTTTCCTCAAGAGATGTAAGGAGGAATCGATCGTACCAGTACACATCCGCATAAAAAGACACATTACATCCCGGAAAGCCGACCGGGTATTCCAAAGAGCGGAAGCAGCGCTACTAAAGGAAAGAATCCACAATGTGCGTGGCGAGCTGGATGGAATATCTCGTTGCCTTTTTGATCTACACTTACACCTGAGTGCGACCCTTAAAGATGAAGATTGGAAGAAGGTTGACAGCATGACTTACCATCAAGCACTAAGATGCAAGCAGTCAACAGATGCTAGACAAAAGCAAAAGTTTGAGAGACTCAACCGAGACAAAAAAGGTGATCGAAAACAACTCGATCAGAATAAAGTTGTTATTAATATTTCGAACCTTGAGTTGAGCCCAAACGCGACTTCTGTGCTTGCAAAGGGGATGAATTATGCAGTTGCCCCTAAAAAAATACCTATAGAATCTATCGTATGTGGTGTAGAGACGGCATTACATACAATGATGAAAGTCCACAAAATGACAGAGACGCAAGCAGAGGACATACGTCAAGAGACTTGCCATATTTTGAAAAGGGCAGAAATACCCCGCCCAAACATCACAAAAGGAGAGTTTGCGGCCCTAAAAGAATTGCGCGCCAATGAGGAAATCTTGGTTCTGCCAGCCGACAAAGGCAATGCCACTGTCGTGATTAATATGGTAGACTACATCAAAAAGATGGAAGACCTCCTGTGCGATGCCGGCACCTTTAAGAAAATAAAAAACAACCCCACCAACAAGATTGACCTGAAGACAAGGGAACTAGTTAAAGCTTCCAGTATTAGGAAAGAGGATCGATCTGGGCTTTTCGTAAAAGCCTCCAGAACTCCTGCCCTATACGGTCTTCCGAAAATCCACAAAAAGGATATCCCAATGCGACCGATTGTCAGTGCTATTGGTGCACCGACGTACAAACTTTCCCAATACCTATCGAGATTGTTGCAGATGCAAACTGGGAAAACTGAATCTTGGATTAAGGATTCCACAGATCTAATCAGTAAGCTCAAGAAGGTAAAGACTGATGAAAGAGATATCCTAGTCAGTTTTGATGTAGTGTCTCTTTTTACAAATGTTCCTCTAGAAGACTCCATGACTTTGCTCAGGGAGATTTATGAGGATGACATCTGCAAACTTTTTGAACACTGCCTCAAAACAGGTTATTTTGCTTTTCAGGGTGAACTTTTCGAGCAAGTGGAGGGAGTTTCGATGGGCAGTCCATTGTCGCCAGTTCTAGCCAACTTTTTTATGGAGAAGTTTGAAGAAGTGGCACTCGACACAGCTTCGGCTGTTCCTAATGTATGGTGGCGCTATGTCGATGATGTCTTCGCCATCTGGCCTCACGGAACAGAGAAACTGAACGAATTCCTGGACCATCTCAACTCACTACACAGCAAAATTAAATTCACGATGGAGCTGGAAAATAACCAAAAAGTCCTGCCTTTTCTGGATGTGGAGGTGATGCGAAAAGAGGATGGTACCCTAGGACATACAGTTTATAGGAAACCAACACATACAAATAGATATCTCCACGCTGATTCGCATCATCACCCCGCTCAGAAGAGAGGTCTCATCCATACTTTGGTAACCCGAGCGACCAGAATATGTGAGGAGCCTAAACTCGGATTAGAACTGACCAATCTCACCGATGCACTGGAGCGTAATGGCTACCCAGCAAGGCAGGCAAGGCAAATCATAAGAGCCAAATCAGCACGAAACGAAGACAGGGGTGAACAAGAGTCAAAAGGCTGCGCTTTCCTGCCTTACGTCCATAATGTAACAGACAGAATTGCCAGGCTGTTGAGAAAAGAGAACATCAAGACGGTCTTCGGAACCACGACGAAAATCCAAGACCTACTGAGGTCGGCAAAGACTAAGTTTCCTTTGGAAACAGATGGAGTATATAAACTCAGCTGTTCCGGATGTGACAAGGTCTATGTAGGCCAGACAGAGCGGACGATCTCCAAAAGGATTTCGGAACACTTTCGTGCTTGTAAACTTGGCCACCCTGACAAATCGGCAATCGCCGAGCACTTAATCGAAACCGGCCATTACTTTGGATTTGTTTCTGAAGTCCTGGGAAGACCCAAAACTTACAGAGCACGCTTAATTACGGAGGCAATTGATATCCATAAAAACCCCATCAATATTAACACATTGTGATCGGGCAGTTTTCGGCCGCGTATCGTGCTGGTAACGGGTGATTTTTCGCGTAATTTCGCGCTAACGTAGACCTCTAGAAAAATTGCGATAACTTCAAAAATATTTGTTTGATTTCAATAATTCTTTTTGCAAATTATTTATTTTAATTCATTTTATTTTATTATATTTAGAAATGTATTCTTTATCGTTAAACTAGTGCAGAATTTCACATAAAGCAGGAAAGTTATGAAAAAATTTATATTTACACTACCTCGGTACCTACCGTACACCCCATCTATTGTTCTCAAAAGGTTTTTACCTGCATGGCTACAACCCTACAGAGGCTATATAGCGAAAACTCAAGTATATTGGAACCCGCATTTTAACGTGACCCGCGCTCCACTAACAATCTATCAAAAACGTATAAATACGTGTTCCGCTCTCTAGCATTAATTTGCTAAACACGTATTAATACGTGATCAGATTACAATGTGTTAACAGAGACGACGGAGCTAAGCTCAATAGTTCTTGGTATCCAGTAATTGACGGCTACACCAAAGCTAAACGCAAAAAACCATGCTGAATTTTTTCTAACACCAGCTCGTAGAGAAATGGAGCTGGCAGCACGGTATCGCTTCGACACACATAAGTAAACACTCTCACCAATATCATTTACTCATCTGCCCTGATGATGGACACTGTAACGCTGTCCGAAACGTTGGCTAAAGAAGGAGGCAGCGAAACACGGCATAACACCCCAAAAACAATAACAAAAATACTTTTTGGCCGTGAAAACCTTAAAACATACCAGAAACTGACTAATTTGACTTTTATTTTCAAAGTTTCCTTGTGTCCAAAATCATTAAAAAGAAATGAATTATTGCAGATATCTGCGATGATCAAAGTCACCCCTTGATTCAAAAGTCTCCATTACGATATTGTTTATTTTTGTTTTGTTTGTCACCCCCCCTTGATTCAAAAGTCTTTCCATTACGATATTGTTTATTTTTGTTTTGTTTACAGAAACAACAAGTCCTGATTGATGTGTGTTCCTTAGACAAACACCTGAGTCTCCTGCAGCAGGGTTGTGATATAACTGGTGGCTTGTATCTTAAGGTTCCTGCTTTGGAAGGACTATTGCAGTATCTTCTTGTAAGTGCACACATTTATTCATTCATTATTCATTCAATCATTCTTTCATTCATTCAATCATTCAATCATTTATTCAATCATTCATTCAGTCATTTAATATTCTTTCATTCAATCATGCATTCATTCATTCATTCAATCATTCATACATTCATAGGCGTATTCAGCACTCAACTACTTTTTGTTATTTTATTACCTTTAATTATCTTTCATTCATTCAATCATTAATTCAATAATTCATTCCTTTTATCATTCATTCATTTATTCATACCTTCGTAGGCGTATTCATCACTGAAGTATTTTTTGTTATTTTTTACCATTCATTATCATTCCTTCATTCCATCATTAATTGATCGACCACCACAACACGGGCATGTGCCTAGAATGGTGGTCGAAAAATCATAAAATTCATGTAACAAACATTATAATGAATAAAGAAAAAAAAAAAAAAAAAAAAAAAAAAAAAAAATTCAATCAATATCCACTTTCATCATTCATTCATTCAGTCATTCATTCATTCAATCATTCATTTTTTCAATAATTCATTCATTCATTCATCCAATCATTCATTCGATCATTCAGTCATTCATTCATTCAATCATTCATTCATTCATTCATTCAATCATTTATTCATTCAATCATTCATTTTTTCATTCATTCAATCATGCTTTCATTCAATCATTCATCATTTGACGTCCTCCGTGGTCCCGAGGTAAGACTCTGGACTCACAATCCGAAGGTCGCGGGTTCGAACCCGGCGTGCGCAAATAAATTTTATTTGATATTTGTGTTATTTCACAATTTATTCATTTAAAATAATATGTAGTATATTTGCGGCACGTTCCAGAGTGGAAGATACTATCAGTATCGCCCTGGTGTAAGACCACCGTTCAGAATTGAAACGTTGCTTGAAATGGCTTTAGCCGTGTTTAGTGACCAGATCTGAATAGCCAGGTACTTCCCCACCTTCCTCTTCCCTATCTCCTTCCCCTCCCCACTACCTTCAGCCTCACAACATTCCCCGATTGGGGATGCCATAGTCTCACTGGCTCCAGACGGGAGCAGTTGGGACTCTAGTGCGGTATTAACTTAGTAAAAAAAAAAAAATCATTCATTCAATCATTCATTTTTCAATAAGTCATTAATTCATTCATCCAATCATTCATCCAATCATTCATTCAATCATTCAATCATTCATTCTTTCATTCATCCAATCATGCTTTCATTCATTAATTTCATCATTCATTTTTTCAATAATTCGTTCATTCATCCAATCATTCATTCAATCATTGATTCTTTCATTCATTCAATCATGCTTTATTCATTCATTAAATCATTCATTTTCTCAATAATTCATTGATTCATTCATTAATCCAATCATTCATTCAATCATGCTTTATTCATTCATTAAATCATTCATTTTCTCAATAATTCATTGATTCATTCATTAATCCAATCATTCATTCAATCATTCATATATTCAAAGCCATATTCATCACATCAAGTACTTTTTGTTATTTTTTTACGTATAATTAATTATCTTTCATTCATTCAATTATTCAATTATGACGATGTAATAATGTGTTGGTTGTTTGGTTCCAGTGGGTATTCCTGCCGGAGGGTCCGGTGAGAAAGAAGCTGGTGCTGCCTCCGGCCGGCCGAGTGGACTACCGAGCCGCCTGCTTCTGTCACCGGGAGCTCATCACCATTGGCTTCGTCTGCTCCGTCTGTCTTAGCGGTGAGTCCACCCACTTTATAACTAGATTGTTAGTTCTGTGTAGTGACGCACACCCGAAAATATTCCCCGACCTATCACAAATTCCCCAAATTCTGGAATTTTGTTGGCATTGCGGTTGGGTCCCATAAAGGCGTCGTGGGTTCAATTCCACGGCTGGCTAAGTCCTACATTATGACACAAGCAACATTTTCCACTTACTGTGATGGTAGTAGGAGATTTTCAAATATTGTCTGGTTATTTGTAACCCAGAAATATTTGTCTTTAAAAAAAAAATTAAACACTTGTATATTATTTAAAAAAATTTGCTAGCTGCAATTTAATACTTTTTGCTTTTTCTCTGTGTCATGCACTTATGTAAGGCTGCCTTTACACACTTAAGTTTTTTCCTGTAAGTCGCTCATGTAAGCGAGTTATGGCCAAATTACCAATGTAAACGATACCAAAAGTCACTTGCCGTAATTTACAGCAAGTTACAGAAATTGTTATTGCTTAAATTTTTTGACAGGTCTAATCCCATCCTTGCGAACCTCCAGCCTTCTCACAGCTTATCAATCTTATTATCATTTTGATAAGCTATGAGAAGATCAAGGTTACCGTTAGAAATAGTACCAAAATGCGCCGTTCGAGATGTCAAAAATTAAAGACAGTCATTTACGTAGGATTTTTTCCTTTAAAACTAGTATTTTTATTATTTTAACTAAAATCTGATTAGGTTAAGTGGATAAATCTCCCGAAAACAATATAAAAATAACATTAGATAAAACTAAAATCAGCACTAGGTACCCATGAAAACAAATATGTACACATGGAAAGAAACTTTTCTGATTCCAAAAACTGAAGAGATATTTTTTATTTTTCAGGTGGAAAAAAACTTTCTGAAAATGATCATCCTTCTATTTAATTATCGGTCCAATCCTTTCTAATCTAAATGTTTCTGTTTATAACATAACATATTTGAATTCGAAGTCGGTCGCTATCAGGTAGCTGTCATTCGGATAAAATTAAAGAACTCCATTCATTTCCGCCTTTAACGGCACAAAGGCGCGTTAAGAATTGTTTACTTCTTCTTCTTCAATGGAGCTACAGCCCGTATCCAGCCTTCTCCTCCTTCAAGATGTGCCTCCACCGCCCTCTGTCCTCGGCCACCGTCTTCCAATCTGCAACATGGAGTCCTTTTTGCATCTTTCCTGACATCATCCCCCCATTACAGCCTAGGTCTGCCCGCCTTTCGTTTACCTCCCGGGTGTCCTGTTAGAAACTTCTTCTTCTTTGGTACTCGTGCGCTTGGCATTCGGCCCATTTTAGTCTTTGGAGCCTTAAATGGATGGAGAGTCTGAGAGCTTGGCAGATATCATAGATCTCATTTTGTGGCAGATTCTCCATGGCTCTCCCTCTTGTACCACTCCTAAGATTCTTCGAAGTACCTTTTTTTCGAAGGTGTCTAGCTGTTCCGCAGACTTTGCTGTCAGTGTTCTCGCCTCAAATCCATAGGCCAAGACCATTCTAATGATTGTTTTGTATAAGGTTATTTTGGTTTTCCTATGGTCGTTTCGGGAGTTGAACACTGTGGTGGGTGTGGTGTGAGTTGAACACTGTTAGCGGCTGTGATGCGCTTTCTTACTTCTACTGGGTTTTCGTTGTCCTGCGTTACGATTGTTCCTAGGTAGAAGTAAGAATCCTTTATTTCAAGCCAAATTCTATTTCATCGCTTTATTTAGGCCTTTTCCTCTTTATTGACAAAATCGCGTAAATTTGACAGCAGCAGATCATTGTTAACATGAAGCTATCTTACTGCAAATAAATTTACAGATCTAAACTGTTGCTATATATGAGCCCTTACATAACGTCCCCTCAGTTCTTATTTGTCCAATAGACCATTTAAGTTTTTGTTCACTTTAAAATTAAAAATAATGTATAAAAAATGACAGTTAATCACTTAACAAAGAATTATTTAAACTAACGAGACCTTTACGGAAATGGCTTTATCTTAAACACCCATCACAATGTTTCATTGAAATAATTAAAGAAAACCTTCTCCTCCTGTAAAATTTTCTAATAGTCTGTTGGACAAAAACGAACTAAAGCGTCGATAAGTTGAACTTCTGAACAACTTCCGTGAGCATTAAATACCACAAGTCCGATGCATATGTAAACGCTCCTGTGAGTAACTTGTCAGAAACTTAAATTAGTTGTAAATTTTACTTGTGAGTGTAAAGCTAGCCTAACATGTTTTATGCACTTGTATTTTATATAACTGGCATATTAAAAAAATATTATCTGCTAAAACAATGATTGTATTTATATAAATGATTTTTCGATGTCTGTCTCACTGTGAAATTCGTGTGGCGAGACAGACATATTAATTATACATATTGTGCACTTGTTTATACCATCTATTGTGCACTTATACATTATGTAAGAATCTGTCCACAATTTAAAAACTTGTTGCCTTTTAGTGATAATAATTTACTGTTTTTGTTCACAGTTTTCTGCAAATTCAGCCCCATCTGTACAACATGCCAGTAAGTTTAAAGCTATATATTATATCATAGAATAAGAAGATAACCCTAATAATATAAATGAAAATATGAAAGACAACAGAACACAGAAAAATAAAAAGATAACAGTCTCCACCGGGACTCAAATCCAGAACCTCTCATTGTACATTCTGTGGTCGAGAAATGGGAACTTTAGATCACATATTTTTTAGCTATCCCTCTCTAAACAAATATCCTCTCTTAGACTAACGAAGTATGTATGAAGAGTTAATGATGAATGTAAGTTAGTCTAAAGTCATGGTGTTTGAAAGAGAAAGTACGAAAACAGTGTGCGATATAGTTGTGAGTGATGAATACTTGGAGCAGGTGGATGAGTTTGTGTATCTGGGTAGTATGTTTACGAGAGTTGGGAAGGCTGAAAGAGATATTAAAAGATGGGTAAATGCCGGTAACTCTATAAATGGAGGACTGAATGCCGTTGGTGCTAATAAAAAACTGTCAAAAGAAGCGAAGCTATCAGTCCACAATGGGGTCCTGGTACCTACCCTGATGTATGGCAGTGAGGCATTGAACTGGCAGAGGAAGGATGAAAGTAAACTGAATGCTGTTGAAATGAGATCCCTGAGGCATATATGTGGTAAAACCATGTATAATCGTGTGAGAAATGTGGAGATCCGCAAAGAATGTAAGGCTGATGTAAGCATAATGAGTAAGATTAAGAAAGGGACCCTCAGATAGTTTAGGCACATAGAGCGAATGAACGAAGAAAGTAGTGTAAGAAGAATATACGACGCAAATGTGAATGGTAGAAGGCGGGGATGCCGAGGAAAACATGGCACGATCAAGTGAATCAGATACTTGAGTCGGGCCATGTCAAAAGTCAGAATAATAGAAGAGTATGTATGAGACAATGTATGAATGTGAGTGAAGTAAAGAATGTGCCAGGACCAAGTTGTTTGGCGGTCCATCCTCATTACCTACTCCTGCGGTGAAACGGCGTGATGGTTAGTTCATTACAAAAAAAAAATCATATGACATTTTTAGACATCGTCCCCGTTACGATCGATGCACTGATGATTGGTGAGCCGTCAGCCGGCACTAGGTCCTTGATTCCCTTATAGTAGAACTCCTCCGCCAAAAATGCTCTCCGCGTCCTAGTGGATTTCCAAATGTTTTCCAACCAAATGTTGCTTCAGGTGAACAAAAAGATGCAAATCATGTCATTGATTGCCTTTTTGATTCAGGGGTTAGGTGGTGAGCCCATGTTTCAACCCAAAAAAGCCTCGCCTTGGTTGGAAAAACGGTTCGAAAAGAGGTGAGCGCTTTCCACACGATTTTGCTCTTCAGCATTTTGGGAATCCAATGAGCACCCACTTGGCATATGCCGTTTATTCCTCAAAATTGTTTGTGTAGTAGACTTACTGACATCTAGGATCAAAATTTCGAGCTTACGAACTTCAACGGGGTGGACTCCCACTTAATTGAGAAAGCGAATAATTGTGCGCTCCTCGCAGGCAGCGGGATTCGGCAGCAGAGCGTCCATCTTAAATGGACGCAAAGATTGCACTGAAGCAGCTACCAAGCCACTGCTCGTTTTTTAGGGGAAAATCTGAGCTAAACGCTGCAACTTTTTCAACTCGTCATATGCCAAGGGAGGAAATCTGTAAATTTCGCAAAGTTTTGACTTTGACGTAATATTTTGTGGGTTTATTTTATGCTATCGTATATTATATTTACCGAAACACATTCCTTGAACAATAAACTATGCATAAAAACAACATTACTTGCGTTTATTTGACAGATTGAAAAATTTGAATTCATGGATAAATTTAATAAAATTTATTCCGAGTTGCTAGGTGTGATTAGAATATCAGTTACGTCAAGAACAAGAATGCCCCAAGCGATTCTGGCCTTGTTCTTCATACATTTTCTTTATACATAAGGATTAAAATCGCATTCTAAAAAAAACGCAAAAAAACTGCAACACAGAATGAGTTAGAGCTTGTTCACACTCAGCTATCAAATATAAAAGATCATAGCACGCCAAATAACGCTCTCCATACAATCCCTTCAGACCGTTCACACCTAAGCGTTTTTAAGCGCAGATCAATCATAGACAATACACATCTCAGACGTAACCGCTCCAGACGCGATATCCCAGAAGATAACTCTCCCCTTCTCCGACTAAAACAGGGGGTCATTGTAATTACGGAGCTGCCTAGACCCGTGGATGACAGATGTCAAGTTGACAGATTTCAGTACAAAAAATATGCGTTCCATTGCCGCTCCCTAATTCGACTGACCCCCTCTCCTACCACAGGAAGAAATATTTGATAGCCTCGTGTGAAAGGACAAAAGATAAGCGCTCGCGAATCAACAGATATCTGCTCGCAGATATATAGCTCATTGTGAACTAAGCATTAAAGGCGGAGACGGTTTACAAGTAGTTCTCGTGAGCACTTAGGCCATAGGCTCATTGTGCTATCTCCCATTTTACCTCAATCCTTTAATAACAACCCAGTCCCTTTATTAAAGTTCACCAGGATGTGTGGCTATGTCTTCTGGTTCTACTGTATGTCTCCCCAGGTATCTGAGCCTAGTTCCCACCAGGGCAGGACATTGGCACCATAAGTGAATGTCTCTTCATCCTCTTCACATTTCCTGCATCTATTGGTGTTTTCCACTCCCAATATCTGCATGTGTCTCCTGAGATGGCAGTGTCCCGTTAGTAGTCCCACCAGTTCCCTCAGCGAGTTTCTGTCCACATTGAGTAGTTTCCTGGTTCGTCCAGGGTCTGGTCCTTTTATGAGTAAACGCTGCAACACTTTGAGAAATGATGTCTGCATTGCTGAAAATGAAGAAAGGTCTTCAATTCTTGGACAACACTCTTATTTTTTTTTTGTGCATAAAAATAAATATTTTTATTTTTAATTTCAGCACCGTCTTCAAAATGGGCAGCACACTTCCCGTCAAACCAAAGAAGAAAAAGCTAAAAACATAATGTATTTAAAATAAATACATATTTGTTTAATGAAGTAAGGTTTTATTGTGATATCTATGGATTTATTCATTTGTTATTGAGTTTTCACTTCTGCCAATTAATATAAGAGATATTTGTCAGAAGTGCTTCAGTTTATCAATAGATTGTCTTTACCAAGTCTGATAATATCTGATTAAAATATTTATCATATTGCGCAAAGATCTGATGAACGTTGTTATTTGTTAACTTTCAATTGAATTTATCTGTATTTTTGTATATTAGTCAATAAATGAATGTATGGAAAATGTGGATGTTCTTTTATTTAGGCTGATTTTAGTCTTACACCGACCGCACGCGCACCGTCGGCGCTGATGGTCGAGATATATGAATTTCTAGGAAGCGTTTTTGAATGTCGCGTAGCTATCAGCGCTCAAGGTGGTCAGCGCTGATGGCTACGCGGCCGTACGCGTCGCGCATCGGCACCGCGTAGCTGTCGGCGCTGACGATCGCATGAGCGCCTCTGCTTTCATTGAGCGTTCTAGTGTCGAGCGGAGCGGACGCCGTCAGCTTGTACAGTCTTGGCGAATCGAATCGAATTTTTCGGGATAGGTAGTACGAAGCAGCAATAACTAATACCCTCCGCATTTCGGTCTTCGTCTGTACAGTAAGGCGGTCAGTACGAAACTGAAACGAGCCACGCTGAGCCTCAGCGCTGACGAACTACGCGCTGATCCGTGAGCGCTGACGGTGAGCATGAGACTAAAACCAGCCTTAGATACTAGCGCAGACCCCTGAATTCTTGACGAATCAGTTCCAATTGTAAAAATATATTACAAAATAATTTTCTGTTAAAATATTACGTTACTACTTTATCGCTTGTCTGAATCCTTCACACAGTAATTGCCAATTTTGAAAATGACCCAAGTTCAAAACGAATTTGAGTTCATTGAACCAGATTTCACGCAGGACTAATGCACAGCACAGACAACCAAATTTAGTAAGTTTGGTAATTATTCTTGTACATGAAATGTGTGTATTTGTTTAATGTGAATGTGGTCTGTCAAGTCCAGTAGGATTATGGCATCCCCATTTAGAGTTTTTTTTTTTTTATGTGTATACCGCACAAGAGTCGCAACTGCTACCGCCTGAAGCCAGTGGGACTATGACATCCCCAATTGGGATATATTGTGAGGCTGAAGGAGATGGGAAGAGGAAAGTGGGGAAGCACCTGGCTTTTCAGATCTGGTCACCGAAAACGGCTAAAGCTATTTCAAGCAACATTTCAATTCAGATTGGTGGTCTTACACCAGGGGAGTATGTTGTGGGGCTTGAAGGGAGTTGGAAAAGGAACGAAATGTAGAAAGGTTACCAAACTTGGCTAAAGCCATTTCAAGCAATGTGAATATTCTGAATTATTATCTTTCACCGGGGTAATATTAAGAGTATCTACCGCTCTGAAAATAATACATACATCATTCATTTAGTAACATATCTAATGTGTTAAATTTTACACAACATGTGCGTGGAATTGAAACATTGCTTGAAACTTTAGCCGTGTTTGGTGACCAGATTTGAATAGTCAGATACTTCCTCACCTTCATCTTCCCATCTCCTTCCCCTCCCTGCTTTTTTAGCCTTACAAAATACCACAATTGGGAAAATCATAGTTTTACTGGCTCCAGAAGGGAACAGTTGGGACTCTTGTGAGATATTCACATAAATACAAAAATGAAAATATAAAAAAATAATAGATTTTTTTTTAAATAATAGAATTTTGTAGTTATTTATCTTTTTTTATTTGTTTAATTTATTAACATTATCACACTTAAATAAAAAATCATTTTTACACTCAAATACTTAGTGGCATGCCATCACTTTTTTACACTCAAATACTTAGTGGCATGCCATCACTTTTTTACACTCAAATACTTAGTGGCATGCCATCACTTTTTTACACTCAAATACTTAGTGGCATGCCATCACTTTTTTACACTCAAATACTTAGTGGCATGCCATCACTTTTTTTAACAATTTTCCCAAATAAAAGGAAGGTATTTTTATACCGTATAGTTGTTTTTTCCAAATTCAAAATTATAATGGAAAACCTTCTGGAGGTTTCAGAATTAAAAATACTCATCACAATCTTTTTGTTCTGGAAAATGGTAAAATAAGTCTTGGCTTGCCCCCAAAGATATTGAGATATTATAAAAACAAGAGATATGCTACGATGGCCGCCCGACTGTTGGTGGACTACTACCTAATGGACAAAGTTTGAATACGGAAAGAATTCTTTCATTTAGTTGATTTTTTTAAGGTGTGCAGTAGTATTGGTTAACGATATCGGCGACACCAGGAAACACAGTCCCACCCAGTAAAAACTGCAGATAGCACATCTCTTATATTTCAAAATCTTTGCTTGCCCCTTACATAGTCAAATTATTATTACAATTGTAAATAATGCACATATCCTAAATTTTATACATAATCATTTTTAACAATAATTTAAAAGGAAATGTTTCGCTCTTATAAGTCAATTTTTTTTTAAATATTCACAAAACATGTATTTCCGTTTATCTATAAATTTTTTTGCATAATTTTTCAATCAATAAATACCTATGTATAATGTCGTTCGGCGTGCAATACCATAAAAGCGATTTTTAACCACTCCGACCCCTAAGCGTGTTTACACAACAATATAACAATAGCAGTCAAGTACAATAAGCGTGTTTTCACATTAACGCGTGTGTTCCCACAGAAATCGTTATAACTCTGTTATCGTTCTAGTGACAACCCTAAAACAAAAAGTAAAAGATCCATAATGAATCAAGCTTCACATGATGTGAATCACATCTCTATTCAAAGTTGTCCATAGAAATACATAAAAAAATACTTATTTTGTAGAAACAGTTTTCACACGTCAAATCGCCTATTAGACATTGTTATTTTTTTATTAAATATTCTTGTATGAAATGGTAAAAAAGTGATGTACCAATTTTATTCATTATACATTTATACAATAGAATAATTGTTTTTTTTTTTTACGTAATCTGTGATTTTAGTACTGTTTTCACATAAAAACTTCACATGAGTCATTTTTACGAATTTTTTATGTTTGCATTCTAAATTTTAATATTTACAAAAGTTAATATTTATTGGTAATCCTATAATTTGAAAGCTTATCTCATAAGCTTTCAAAAACAGTTTTTAGTATTCGGCCACATTCAGAAATATTTCATTTATAGAGCTTTAATTGGGATGCGGAAATAACACAAAGTTTTCATAAATCTGACGGTTCGTTTAACTCGTCCCGTGCCACTGGAGGATACTTGTAAATTTTGCGATGTTTTGACTTTGACGTAATATTTTGTGGGCTTATTTTATGCTATCTTATGTAATATTTACCAAAACACATTCCTTGAACAATAAACTATGCCTAAAAACAACATTACTTGCGTTTATTTGACAAATTCATATGTTTTACGATCTTTTTTACGAGAATGATGCAACTGAACTGACAGCTCAAATGCTTCGAAAAAAACTCGGCCAGAGATCCATAAAGAATTCCATAGAAATTATTCGGGTTCCATAGATGTGTTCAAAGCATTCTATACCTTAAGAACAAGAATGCCCCAAGCGATTCTGACCTTTTCCTTCATACGTTTTCTTTATAATTAAGGTTTAAAATCGCATTTCAAAAAATATTTTTTACGCGCGTACTCGGCAAGCAAGGAGTTGACAAAAAACCTGCACATTGGCAAAATACCTGAGTGGTTAAGAAAATTATCAATACAGCGGAGTAACCAAGACATAATGCGGTAGGTTCCTTGGAAGCGGTGTTATATATTGTAAAAATTACAAACATTTTAATAAATATTCTTCTTTCTGTGGATGAACATCGTCTGAGAAAATGTTTACAATTCAAATGGAATTAAAATTTCAATATAAATTTTCACATTTGTAGTATTTTATATTCTCAATTTGGGTATCGCCGTCCCGGGAACCATTTATCGGATAACCAACACCCCTAGCGTGGGTCACTCCAAGTGGTTTACTAGGGATGCCCTGGGGGGAAATTTGTCCAGATCTTGGCGACGAATACTTTTGCTCAACTTCTGCGTGGCAGGCTGAATCACGAGAGACTGGTTGAGGGAGACCTAACCTAGACCTTCTTAGGCAGACTCTTTTGACCCATTGCCTCGCACTGCAAGGGGAGGGATAGATTATTAACTGGATTGGATTGGACCATGACTCTATTTGCAATTGTTAAATATCTCAGGGCGGGCCGGAAGCACAAAGTAAATTTTCGTGGTCAAATTCAATGTCATATGGTAAATAATTCTATTGTGAATAGTTACACTATTACGGGCGCCCGATCCTTTATAAAATATCAAATAAAAATAAATTAATGGTAAGGGGGCGTTCAAGTATTACGTAACGCAATTTTCGATGATTTTCGACCCCCCCCCCCCCCCCCATGAAACGCGCCGTAAAGTTTTTCTGTACCCCCCCCCCCCCTTCCTAAATGTTACGTAACACCTAAGTGACTATTTTTACCAATTTGATTTGATTTTGACAACGAAAATAAAATAAAAATGACGTACAATACAGTCGAGGGATTCCCCGTAAAACATAAACAAAAAGGGTTGCCAA
Source organism: Glyphotaelius pellucidus (assembly GCA_936435175.1). Lineage (NCBI taxonomy): Eukaryota > Metazoa > Arthropoda > Insecta > Trichoptera > Limnephilidae > Glyphotaelius > Glyphotaelius pellucidus. The sequence continues at coordinate 26,304,626 of OW386558.1, read as the reverse complement.
CGTGGTAGGATAAAATAAAAATGACGTACAGTACAATCGAGGGATTCCCCATAAAACATAAATGAAAAGAGTTGCCAACTTGGAAGATTTTAATTCCCTAGTTTTTTATTTAAATTTAAAAAAATATGTTTCTTAATGCGTTGTTCGAACCTCCCTCCCGCTCCAGTAACGCACAGTAACATTTTACGAGACCCCCTCCCACCCTCCTCCCAATTTGCGTAACGTAATACTTGAACGGCCCCTAAACCAAATTTATGAAACTAATTAAATAAAGTTGAAGGATTTACTTATTCGAAGTTTCCGCTATTGTTGTTTACCGCATGAGTCGTGAGTCACACCCAGTCCCGGATCTACAACTTTTTCAAACTGGGGCAGAAACTTGATAGTGGCACCCCCTCTCAATAAGTGGCGCTCTCTCTCGTGAGGTGAGTGATCCTCACTTCGCTTGGCGTTCAACCGCTTGGTTTTATTCGGCTCAGCTCGTGTAGCCCCTAGTTCTAGATGCGACGGGGATCCCCCTGGCAGAGACATCACATACACCATGCATTTGTTAAAATTCGATTTAAGATACATTAATAAATCAACTTAGGATGTGTTCAAAAACCAACTGAGCGTTTTAAAATCAAATGACTAATCGATAGAACAACGTGCGCTGGAAGCCAGGCTCTTTGTGAATCAAGTTGTTTTTTTTTTCAATCAAATATATAAATTACGATTTTGGCGCCCCCTAAAACTGCCGCCCGGGGCAGGCGCCCCGGTCACACGTACTCCTCGTGCTTATCAGAATTTAACTGACGTGAGGTGAGAGCTCTACTCGTTCCTTCAGTCTATCAAAAATGTGTAGGGAAGTCTCAGCCGAACGTTATTCTAGTAGCGTTATGAGAAACCGGGGAAGATTCATGTGACGGGAATCAACCGTTACAATATTAAGTTCAGTATCTTAGTTTGATTAAGCTAGCTCATAAAAAAACTATAATACAAATAAATATCTATTCATCAATGTAACAATAATAAAGCTTAAAATCATTTTAAATTCAACATTAAAATATCTAGCCGTATCTTATTTGTATCACCATTTTATTAGACAAATCTGTTTACTGATAACAAAGCAAGCAAATCCCACGCCATATTTCACAATATTAATTGATTTAAATGTTATATTTTTAACAAGTGATCAATGATTTCTGATTTTGCAACAATTAATCTTGACAATCCATCAGTATTTACAATCATTACGAGTTATTTTGGAAAATATAGCATTTGAAGTCTTTAATCCCGCAAAAGGCACAGTGATTTGAAAAATTTAATTAACCTTCACACCATTTCCTGTCTGAGAACATGGAAGGTCACATAACAATGCACATTCCTTGCTTCATTGACATTCGTGCATTGTGCCTCTTCTGTTATTCCGATGCTTGACATCACACAACCCAAGATTTTATTGACTTGATCTTCCTAGGGCGTTCCGGAAGTTTTTCCTACGTGTGTGTTATATATTCTCCTGATACTCCTTTCCCTAGCCATCTTTTTTTTTTTACAGTAACTCCACACAGAAGGCTCTGAGGAAAATAATTTTCGAAACCTATGTCATCTGAGATGCTGTGTGGAGGGTCTTTTTGAGGAGAGGAAAGAACGAACATTGGTCTTGAAGAGACTTATGTTGTAGGAAGGAGGAAACACAGAGGCCGGCAAATCGTGTTGAACTCAAGAACGTGTCGAAGAAGCAACCCGTTCTCATGTGACAAATGTCAACCCAGTACATGTGTTGGGCACGCATTTGGCATGTTTCCCGACAATGCACTGGTGCTGAAGGGATCAATGACGCTAGTTTCTCGAAATATTGGTAGAACAAGGATGCCAGATCTGCTCTACATGGTTAAATCATCCGAGCATCCCTTTCTTAATGATCATTGTGTTATTTTTCATCCACATTAATCTAATCCAATTTGGGGGGCGGGTATGGGTACCGCCGCATCGAGAACCATTTCTTGGATAACCAACACCTGTGCCATAGGTTACCCCAAGTGATTGGCTACGTTTGATGAATTAGCAGGGATGCCCTTGCCCGGGGTGACGTTTATCTAGGTCTTGATGGCGAATGCGTTTGCCAATGCGTGGTGGGCTGAAACAGGAGAGACTGGTTGAGGGAGACCTAATCTAGATCACTCCAGCCGAAATCTCTTGACCCATCGCCTTGACCGCAGTGGGAGGTATGGATTCATAGAATGGAATTCAGGAATGCCCTAGTGAGATGTGCAGTTTATGTTTTTATGTACATCTATATATTTTAATAAATAAATAAAAAAATACGTCCGTCGTTCCTGGACACCTTGAACTCTAGATTCCACCCACTCCTCACACCTTTTTCCTTCCCAGAACTTCCTGTCCTTCCTTTCCCTTAAAAAGACCCTCCACACAACATCCCCAAAGATGACATAGGCCATGAAGGAATTTTTTTTTCTCCGTGTCTCCTGTGTGGAATTATTGTAAAAAAAAAATAAAAACTGTTTCTCAATCACGACACATGGCAAGGCGGGATATCTATTTATTATTTAATGTGTGTGTTTTAAATGGTGCATGAAATCTTATTTGAATTTCACAAAGGCATACCAAACAAACGCATTACATGCAATTTTATATACATAAATACATGAACCGCATTTGTGATGCATCTTTCGTTTTAGTTGATAAACAAATGTTTCGTATACAATTTACATAACTTTTATCGTCTAGAATACTTTAACGTAGATATATATCAACAAGGTTAATGTTCGATTATTATCACAACAAGGAAGGAAAAACTGAGCTTACTTTGGACATGCCAAAAAAACACTTCATCAGTGCGTGATATAAAAATAGTCCTAAAAATTAATTTAGTCCAATAATGCTTATTCACAGAATACACAATTTAGGACAAACAAACACAAAATTTTTCGAATAAATTGGATGAAACCTTAAAATATATTGGATGAAACCTTAGAATATATTGGATGAAACCTTAAAATATATTTGCTGAAACCTTATAATATATTGGATGAAACCTTAGATTATATTGGCTGAAACCTTGGAATATATTGGATGAAAACTTAAAATAAAATATTTAGGCAATATTTCAATTTATATTGTATTAGAAAGAAGTTTCTCTTAAGACATTCTCAAACACTTTTTCGATTTCTTTGTCTAAGTCCGTTACGTCGTTGAATTTCTCGTCTTCGTCTCGATTTATTTTATCTTTCCTCTTTCCGGAATGGCGAGAATTCAAACTCGTGTTCTCACCGTTTTCGGTCAGTTCTCGATCGTAGGAGTGTTGAGAATTCGGTCGTTGTTCCGAGTTCGGTCGTGAATGCCGAGAATTCTGCCATTGCTCAGAGTGGTGAGAGTCCAGTCTCTCTGAGGATTTTCTGGGGTCTCCGTTGGTTGTGGGCGGTGATACTCCCAGCGGAGTGAAGTTCTTGCCGTGGACATGGTACTCTCGGCGCGTTGTCTCCACTTTGCTCTGTAAAAAAATTATACGATAATTAATATCATGTAGAAACCAAGCAAGGCAGGTTATTAGCCACTCGAGTGAAAGCTAATTAAAATGATTTTATTTTGAACTTTCTGCAGTCAGTTATTACTTGCTTGGTTAAACTTCTCTCCTAAGGTCTCATTGAATATTCTGTTTAACCCCTCAGGCCCAAAAGATCAAAATATTTCTGTTTTGCAAAGAAATCCAAACAAATGAAATATTTCAGGACTTATCCGAAAACTAAAAACTACCTTTGAAAGTTGATGAAGTACGTTTTCGAATTATGTAATTCGAAATGAACATGTAATTTTTTAAATATAAAAATTTTGAATGCAAACATAAAAAGTTTTAAAATGGCTCTCCTTACGTTTTTTTCTAACAAAAATTGCTGATAAAGAAAAATAAATAAAATCACTCCTATTTTATTAGGAAAATGTATAACAAATGTTATCGTTAACTCACTTTTTGTCATTTCTTGTAAAAATAATTAATAATTCAATTAATAAAAATTACCATAGTTTTTTTTTTCAAATTACGGTTGGAAATTTTAGTTTCATAAAGGTGTAAAGTACCTACATATTTATTATTTTGTAATTAAGTGTGGTGTTTTCTCTTTCTAACACCGTTAAATGACACTAAGGGAGATAATGATTTCTGTGAGACCTGTATGAGTTGTTCCGAAAACCAAACAAATTAGCCTGAGGGGTTAATGTTTTGTACCGCGAAGTCTGCGTGTAGACGCCATTTTAAATTAATTTCTAAAAATTTAACATGTTATGTTTACATGTTAAAAATTGCATTTATTAGACGCTTTTAAAATTACCGTGACAATTCACGGTTACGTTACCGTGACAGCGAAATAGGCAATAAACATACGTTACTTATCGCTATAATGCTGCAGCTCTTTCTTATCCATTAATTAATGGTGAGACAAAAGATGAGATACACAAAATACATGTGTCTGTTTATTCCTAAGTACTACTTTTTTCCTTTGGAAGGTATAGACATACGTTCACCGTTTGTCTCATTTTCGACTGTTGTTATTTAGTGTATTAGAAAAAGCTGCAGCATTACATGCTTGACGTTTTTGAATTTTTGGAATTCATTCACACTTCAATATTATCCTTGTAACTATATTCCCTCTTTTAAAAATTATCATCACGTAGTAATTATCGCTTGTAGGGATTTACGGAGACGTCATGGTGCCGTGTGTGAGGGGGATGCAAGAAAATTATAACTTTTTTCCTTTAGAAGAAACAGACCTACATACATTGTGTCTCATCTTTTGAAAGAGCTGCAGCATTATTGTGATAGATATTTCATGTGGAATTAGACATTTATGTGAAATCCAAAATTTACAGATATGTAAATATTTTAATACCATTAACTTTATTTAATCTAGAGAACCTTGCACTGTAAATATGTAAACATTTTATAGCACGCCAATAAATAAAATTGGCATCATTAAACCAATTTCTTGATAGATCTAGTTTTAAGACATTTTATGCACGTCATAATTTGGTAATATATCTTCTTTTTTTTTCAATGAACTTAAAAAAGATTATAAATGAGTGTACGAACCATGGTAATAATATGCGAAATAACGAGTTTTGAAAATCGTAATTTAACCCAGTACAAATCTCTAGTATGTCCAACAATTGAATTTGGAGCCACCTCTATACTTGATTCTATGCAAAGGAGGATTCTATTCTACTGTATTCCAACAAGTATGTCCAACAATTGAATTTGGAGCCACCTCTATACTTGATTCTATGCAAAGGAGGATTCTATTCTACTGTATTCCAACAAGTATGTCCAACAATTGAATTTGGAGCCACCTCTATACTTGATTCTATGCAAAGGAGGATTCTATTCTACTGTATTCCAACAAGTATGTCCAACAATTGAATTTGGAGCCACCTCTATACTTGATTCTATGCAAAGGAGGATTCTATTCTACTGTATTCCAACAAGTATGTCCAACAATTGAATTTGGAGCCACCTCTATACTTGATTCTATGCAAAGGAGGATTCTATTCTACTGTATTCTATTCTTCGATTGACAATCGTTAAAGGCCGTTCGCATTTGGCGAGTGTTTTAGTCGAGTAGCAAGTATATTAGTAACTAAACGCTTCCGAACACCACAATTTTAGTAGAGTCAGCTCTTTAGTAGATTCAATTCATTTCATTCTATTTTTTCAGGCGAGTAAGGACCCCCACCACGCGTCCCTGCGCACTGACATGAGCGACCCGTCGCTTTAGCAGAGTTCATTACTAGAGCTCAAGCTGCCTCTAAAATCATAAACACTAAAATTTTAATGGCTTTTATCTTATAATTTAAAGCAAAAATAATAATGTAGCTCACATTAATTCACTAGATATTTGATACACCTTTTGATTACAAAAATAATTTTTCATTTTGGTTGGGTATTCTGATCTCAAATCCAGAATTAAGATTTGTTTGAAACGGGCCGAAATGGGCTGCGCATACGTTCCTCTTAATAGTAGTCACCTTGTTAACCCAAACGTTCCGGAGTGCAAAACCTGATTACACCAATTACCTTTATTATATTATTTTTTAATGACAACGATTATGGTTTTTTATAATGTACACGCTTTCTCCTGAATGCAATTATTTTTTATCATAAAAGGTTGATTATACTGTCAATCAATTTGACACACCTTTATAAAAATGTTTATTATCAAAACATAAATTCCACAAAGATATTAAACCATCTGCCTCATGTGGTTTTAAGACTTTTAATACACGGGTATTTTAATATTTGATGTATGGGCTGCATTGTAAATGTGAAGATTCGGATAAAGGCTGATTGATGTAGGCAATAATTAATATGACTAAGAAAGGGAAGCTTTAATGGTTCAGACAAATAGAGCGGAGGAACAGAGAAAGGAGTGTAATAAGAATGTGTGATGCAATAGTGAACATTAGAAGAAGTCAGGTAAAGCTAAATGTTTGTTAAATTTGATTGGAAGATAAAAGTTACATTAAGTTAATGTTATAAGTTATTTTAGACCACTGGAGCGATTATGGTCGAAAAATGGACCACTTTTATTTTTCTGCCATTGATAGAGGTCCAAAATTCGACCACAATTTCCTACCTTTCGTAAAACATTTATTGTAATTATTTAAAACATTTCCATGGCCAGCCATTTATTTTAAAACGAAACTATTGAAATGCTTTATCTATTATGACCATAGATGTTATGCAAATCTGAACTTTGTAGACTATTTTAGAACAATGTTAAAAATAAATCATTAAAATATTTTTTTCACACAGAATTTCTGATCAGCTATTTACGGTTAAAATTGTCCTTTTTCCATAGATACACACGTTTCATTATCAAATATACCACGGACATTATACACAAATCGAAAATATTCTATGTTGACTCGAATAAGTACCTCTCACGGAGTTTCAATGTAACGATTATAAACTTTACGATTTTTTTGTATTTTTTTTTTTAAATCCTACAAATATGAGATAAACGTTAAGTTTATCAGTTAAATTTATTAGCTAAGTAGCGCTATAACAAGTTTTTAGTAAGTCCAACAATTGAATTTGGGAGTCATCTCTGGGCTGGAGCTCCATAATACTTGATAAACCTGTAAACTTGATTCTATGCATTTTTAATAGACCTAGATGCGGAAACTATTCAACAGAGCCTACTCTAAGGAGCTAGCAACGTTGATCCCTGGTGCATGTGCGTGAAACTCGACATTTGGTACTGGCTTCATGAGAAATGGGTTGTTCCTTGGTGGGTTAAAGTCAGTTGTATGTGGAAGGAGGTACAGATATCTGCTTTTCTTCCACAAATAATCCGGGCCTCTTTAACACCTGCATTAATAAATCCCTTCCTACAGCCCCTTCCTTAACCTGCCTCACAACACTGCCCAACCGGGTGGCGACATACTTTGAAGTTTGAGTCAAGTGAAATCATTTTTGTCTGCGGTCCAGAATCTTGCCACTACAGTGGATGTTATGTAGTCAAAACATTCGCACAAGACGTTAGGGGAAGATTTATTTAATTCTTTGGAAAGGAACATGGAAAGTTTTGGAGTTTCTTAGTAGACTCTGATTGATAAAGAAATTTAATGCCATTTACTGTGCACTGGTGCCAAAAGAATCAATGATGCTAGTTTCTCAGAGCATCTTACATTGAAATACCGGTAGAACAAGGACAGCATTGACCCTATGCCTGTGCTCTAGATAGGAGAATCTACCAAACGGACCGCCTGTTTCTGCACATAGTGAAGAATTTTTTCAGATATTTTGGGGTTCCAGACCAGAAAGGCTATTCCCTAAAATTTGTGATAAGAGATCGTTCTCCCGCGAGAAGTGCTGTCAGATTTGTGTGATTTTCTACGGCTGTTATTTGCTTTTTCTATCGGCCGATGTCAAAATTTCAGCTGTGAGCTGTGTCATATTTTAGTATGGGTCATTTTAAACACGAATTCCTGCAAGTATGCGTGATTATTTATTCATTTAACAGCTGTAAGAGAATCACACAAATCTGACAGCATTTCTCGCGGGAGAACAATCTCTTATCACAAATTTTAGGGAATAGCCTTTCAGAGATGGCTGCCAAATTCAATCGTGGGGCGCACTTGCGATTTTTACATGGTTAGCAGTTGTGTACTTTTAAAGTATCTGCAGGCCCTGTACAGTACGCCCAGCTTCTGAGAGGCTAACTTAATGATGGAGCCCCGGTATCTGAGCTGGTCTCTTCATCCTCTGCTTCAAAGCCCTCTGAGCCATTGCGTGCTCTTTGAGGGTGTGTATGCTCTTTGGGGGCTTGCCAAACAAAAATCTATTGTGAACTGTAGTGTCATCTGCGTAATAATAAATTGGTGCAAATCTCAAAAGGTTGTTGATGTGCAACAAAAACAATGTTGGAGACAGAACCGATCTGTGGGATGCCAGCCATCGAATGTGAAGAAGAAGTGAAACCGTCAGCAACCATCTGAATCGTCCGTAAAAAGTCGGCAATCTACACAGGGATTTGGGGATTCCGTCGGATTCAGAGGCAGTTTGTTGACATGTCTTGAGTTCCAGACACCATCAAAGGTCTTGAAAACATCCAGTGCAACCAATTTGGCAATGCTTATAGTCGGTATCGGTAAGTAGTATGAACAATCCGGTTCTACAGGATAATGCTTGATTTAGTTTATTTTGATTAGCACCTCGTTGGACCATCATCGAGAACATCTCATTTGTGTACATTTGATCTAAGTTTGATTGGAAACAACGACCTTGCTAGTGACCTAACTAGGTGGGTAGATAAAACCATATTTTATGTATTTTAATCATGATAATTGTGTATATCATAAACTGATGTTTGTAATCTTTAAATCTTAAAGTTGTAAATAAACTTCATCACAATATCTTTTGTATTGAAAAATATTTTGTATTGATTGTAAAAATTCAATCAATTATAATAAATTGATGACATAACTGGACTTCGAACTGATCTGTGATGGTTGGATCACTTTACAATCTTTGTATAACCATCAATTAATTTCATTGCACGCTTGATGTTACCAATGCAACTTAAAATAATTTTCACTCAGCGATACATGTACAATTAATTTGCCCACTTTCTTGCATTAATCTCTTATTAGCAGACCACAATGGAGTGCAGATACCAAACCTGATGATCTGAGAAGGGAAGGAAGTATACAGGCTGTAGAAATGATATCCCTGAGGGTACATTTGTGGTAAAACCGTGTTTAGTTGTGTTACAAATGTGGGGATTCACCAGTGACTAAATAAAATACCTGAGAGAGGATTCGCAAAGAATGCAAGGCTGATAAAGATGTAATCCTAATGATTATATGACATTGGATTATATGCACTAACAAAGTGCCAAAATATGGAAGCAAATACGCACTAAAAGGGCCGAAATATGCACTAAAAATTCGCGATATGCTCAAAATATGCAAAATGCAAAATCAAAAAGCCATGTTTATTTATAAATATTTTAATTAAAGACGGTAAAAAACAGCGAAATTTTGTTAAAATTATGCACGGCTTTGGTGACAATATACAATTAAGTATTTTTCCAAATTTTCGAGCACAAATTTGTGACGTTTGTCACCCCGTATTAATTTGTACGCCGAAAACGACCTCCCTACGTCAACTGATGTCATTGGACAAATTTTAAAATTTGGCGCCATTTCTGGAGATACCCGTTTAGGCAGGGTTATGATCTGTGCTGTTGATGTAGGCATTAATGTTCTTCGTGTCTTCAAGACATGAGTTCTTAAAATAATAATTTAAAATAGCGTCTATAACTTTTTATGAATCTTTTCTGATAATGGATTAGGAAGGGCGTTAGCGAGTTCAATCATTGTTTCCAGTATTGATATAAATATCTATTGATTTAAATAGAAGAAGTTTTTGGTTTCCAATTTTTTGTATGACATCTGGTAATTTGTGGAAACGTGTTGAGATGAGGGCAATATTCTGCTTAATGGATGCATCTTCAAATACTAGCTTGCTTGACTGGATTGCAATGGCCTCAGAACTATCAAATTGACCGACTACTTGTTTTACGGCCTCAAAAATTTCAGCGTAGAATAACGTCGCCTTTAGTCAAGTACCCCATCAAATTATTATCGGTTCTGGTGGCAATGCTAGATTTGACAATTGCTCTTTTTTGTAAGACCGCACACGCAACGGTGCTTTTAAAAACACTTTCTTGTAGAGGAAATCAATTTGTTAACATTCCCATACTCTTGCCTTATTTCTTCTGCGAGGCAATGAAACCCGTAAGTTAAGCAGGTAATGTGCCGTAAATTTGGATAAAAAGTTTGCAGGGTTTAGCTAGCTTTCACCATGTGTGGCTGCGGCATCAGAAACAAATATGTATCTCCCGCTACTAAACGTAATATGCACGATTGGGGAAAAAGGCTAACATATGCATTAAGGCCGTAATTAGAGAGATATATGCATTTGCAAAATCCGATGTCTACTAATGAGTAAGATTAAAAAAAGGATACTTAGATTATTTGGACGTGTATACGAACAGAAAATGGAGCGTAAGGAGAATATATGGTGCAAAAGTGTATGGTAGAAGAAGTCGGGGATGTCCGAAGAAGACGTGGGATGATGAAATGAACCAATTAGGTCACGGTCAAGGTCAGGAGGTGTTGGTTATCCAATAAAGGTTCCTGGGGTGGCGGTACCCATTCCCGCCTCAAAAATGTACTTCAATAAACAGAATTAAAACACAAACACTTTCTTTCTTTGAGTGGCATTACAACGCGTGCCGGGTACTCGTCAGTTAATAAATAAATTTTATATTTTTAAAGTATTTGATAAAAAAAAATTTATCATTTTTGCAAAATTTTTTATGCTTATTGCATTACAAACTCTTGCTAAGTATATTCATATATGATAAATTCTGACTTCAATTATTATTAAATTTTTTATAAGGAAAACTCTCTTTTTATAACTTTTGAAGGTTATTCCTATTAACGTAATATATCATTGAAGAAGAATATAACTCCAATAATCTAAACGAAAATATGAAAGAGAACAAGACACAGAAATATAGACATAGACAATGGTCGCAACTGACGGTTTGACAGAAGGTGGCAATGGCGAAATTGGTTAACGCGCACGTCCCAGTTAGACGAGAGGTCTGGGTTTGAGACTCATTGTCTTTTTCTATTTTTCTGTGTCTTGTTGTCTTTCATATTTTCGTTTAGAATATTGGTGTAATCTTCGTCTTCAATGATCAATTGTTCGCTCAGTTTTATTTGTTTGATGAAAGCGAACTTTCGAGTATTGACATTTTTGTTTTTCTGAAAAATTATTGCAAAGATACGTAATAATATTATAATGTCGCCAATGTTTTATCAGTATTGCTATGCACGTAACACCATTTTTGCATTAAAACCTTCTTGTTTACTCTGAGATAAGAGCAGATTGGTATCTTCCTGAATTTATTACGTTATTTTACAACAACGTGGCAAAACAACAATAGATCAAAGATGAATAATTAATGAAAGTCTGCACTTAATTATTTTTTTAAATTAGTCCTATATTTATTTTCATCTGAAAAATTACTCAAAATTCATTCTATGAAAATCATCCTCAAATTGATGTTACTCGGTTTTGCCCCCAGATGTCCCTGTCCTGATGTGATTTTGAAAATACTAATTTCAGTTGTGACTCTGTCTGTAACTAAACATTTTCGCCAAGGTTTATGCAAATTTTAATGATTTTTATTGTGTTTTTTTTTTTTACATGAACTCCGCAAAGGAGGCCCTGAGAAAAATAATTTCCCTCAGGGCCTATGTCATCTTTGGGGATGCTGTGAGGAGGGTTTTTTTAAGGAAAGGAAGGAGACGAGAGTTCTGGGAAGGAAAAGGGTTTAAGGGGTGGGTAGGAATCTGGGGTTCAGTGTGTCCTGGTCGTCCGCCTCCAAGACCTAGACAAACCTCACCCCGTGAACCCGGGCACCCCTGCTTAGTCACCAAACGTAGCGAACCACTTGGGGTGACCTATGGCAGAGGTGTCGGTTATCCAATAAAGGTTCCCGGGGCGGCGTTACCCATTCCCGCCTCCCAAATTGCTATAAATAAATAAATATGCTTTCCATTTGTTTTTTTTTCTTTTTTAATAAGCTGCACACAGTAGGCCCTGAGGATCTTTGGGGATGCTGTGTGGAGGGTTTTTTTAGGGAAAGGAAGAAGAGAAAGTTCTGGGAAGGAAAAAGGTATGGTGGATAGGAATCTACGGTCAATGTGGTCAAGAGTGAAAGACGCGTGAATCTATCTCTTCCACTGCAGTGCAAGGCGATGGGTTGAGAGAGTCCAGCTGGATCAGTCTTTCCTGAATCGGTCCATCATGCAGTCGGTGGGCAAATGCATCCGCCGCCAAGACCTAAACAAACTCCGCCCAATGAACGCTAGCACTTTTGCAAAGTCACCAAACGTAGCGAACCACTTGGGTTGACCTATGGCAGGGGTGTTGGTTAATCAATAAATAGTTCCAAGGGTCGCAATACCAACGCCCGCCTCTCAAATTATTGTGCAAAGAATGTTCCCACAGGAAAAAAATTTTCCAGGATGAAAAATGGCCCATATCATTTTCCAACTATCCCTAAGCAAAAAATCACGTAGATCGGTTGCTCTATTGCGACGGGAAAGAAAGACAAACAAACAAACATCCTTTCGCTTCGTGGGATTAAAATTCAGGGAACCCGGTAAGTTGTCACTTATTAGCAAACAACATAATGCATCGCTTTCGTAGAAATAATTGCACTGCTATGTAAACAGAATGATAAAGAGATTATACAAAATTGATACTTAAATTAAATAACATCCCGACAAGACAGAGTTTTTATATAAAACGGTAAGGCACTTCACGTTTGTAACAATGTCGACCAATATTGGGCAGGCGTTTGGCGTTTTTTCCGACTGTGCACCAGCGCTGAAGGAATCACTGAAGCTAGTTCCAGGGAGCATCTTCCGTTGGAATACCGATAGAACATTCACCACAATCACCTGTGCTCTAAAGATTGCAATCCGGGGAATCTATTTAATGGACCGCCCGTTTCTCGAAGAGTCAAGGGTTTTGTTCAAGTATTTTGAGGCATCAGACCAGAGGTAGAGTTAAGTTAGCTTCTCAGTAGCTGGGCATGCTGTACAGCAGGCGCGGTCCCTCCATACATACTGTGGATCCTGCGCTTCCCTTCTTTTCTAGTATTAAAATAAGTATGTATAGTTATAATTATTATTCCAAATCAAAAAGCCTTGGATTTATTTTTTTTCTAGCCATAAACCATATAGATACTGCAATTTAATAACAACATTCCAACAACAATAAGACGCACGGAGCGGGTTGAAATACATATGTAATATGTATACATTCTCAATGCTCGAACGTCGCGTAAACTCACCAACACCAGCAACAGTGGATGCTACGTTCATTCCGTATCCACGATGTAGGAAAGAGTTTGATAATTTTTGATATTCGCGCATGCGCATTTAGTAAAGCCTGCCTAGGTTTAACGCGGATTCGACAGGAGCATCTAATGCACAGAAAATGACTTTAATGCTTATAGGCATAGTGCACAGAATAGCTTATCCGAAGCGAGTGGACTTAGTACCATTAGAGATTTGTTTGCCTGACCTCTTTTGACAGTTTGGCTCAGTATGGTTTGACTTGAATAATCCGATTGATACATTAATATCTTTCGAATACATATTTCTATATACAGTAGGATAGTCCATAGACTTTTTATATTAGGCATATATACCAGCATCCCTTATCCACTGACAGCGCAATTTAAAACTTTTTTCTCCGATTGCTCGAGATTTTTTGGTAATCATTTTGAATATTTTCCGCCCACATTAAAAAAATCATAGCTCCGAATTTTAATATTGAGACATACAAACTAATCATAGTTTTGTATAGCCAATGATTTCACCTATCTTTTGTCGATTATCACATATTCGTAGGATTTATAAAAAAAATATTATAAAATCGTAAACTTCTACTTAATTACTTACAAATAAGGGAAAATTTTTCAAAATTGGCAGCAAAGCAATCCGAGGTATTTTAAATAGTGCCATTTTGTGGCAAAAAGCGCTCCAGTGGTTATACAAAAAGTATATATAAAATATAAAAGGACCAATGCATAGTACACAACTGCTAACCCTGTACAAATCGCAAGTGCACTCCACGATTGAATTTGGCAGCTAGCTAGAGGAACTAGCATTTTGATTCCTTCGGCACCAGTGCACAGTCGAGAAACACGACTAATGACTCCTAAAATCATCACCAACACTCAAACTGGGTGAAGCCGAACCAAAACAGCGAAAACCTGCAATGCAGATTTTTAACTGCTAGTATTATAAAATAAGTCAGGTACGCCTCATACGTCATTTATTTGTCTGGTTATATTATCATGAAAACAAGCTTATGGGTCTGAGTGGTTAATAGAGAAGATATCACTCCTGTTTATGTCATTCAAATCTTCACTAAAACTTAGGGGGTATTTCATCATCCTCTTGATAGCTTATCCATAGGATAATATATATTAAGGGTATACTTTAAAGAATTCATAATCTGATCTTTCATAGATCAGGCTAAGTTAATTAATTATGTTAAGAAAAAACACTTTTTGCAGGATATGCTAAAGCATAAAATTAAATATTTTTAGTAGGTACCCAATATAAATATGAATCCTACATAGGAGTCCGATTCGAGCCGCGGTCAACAGTGGTTGTGTGTACCTTACCTATTGCTTAGTGCCGTTCGCCCGTTCCCGTGCCTCATACAGATAAGAGATTATTGTTACATTTTATTTAATTCTGTTTATCGTATACTTGTTTGTTTGCATTCCTACTTACGGCTAATCCGTTTTTGTTTGTACAGTCAATGAAATAGACTGCGTATTATTTTTTCAGTTTAATTTTTAAAAGTTAAGTTTTTTTTTTATATAATGGAGGAAGACGAAGATAGACCTCCCGACCCAGGATCGATATTAGATTTTTCTGATTCGGAATCTAACACTAGCCAGGCTTCTATTACGCTTCCATCTCGTAAACGACGACCATCGCAAAGCCTTCACATCCCATCGAAAGTTAAATCTATACCGCCGATTCAACAAACCTCGACCTCTAACGACCTTAACCCCAATAGTAACACCCAGACAAGTACTTTAGCTAGCGATAATACAAAAAGTACTGACTTACTTTATCCTGCTTCCGCTTCCGGTCCTTTTATCGTAATTGTTCAGAGAACTGAACAAGGAAAACTTATTCATCCTTTAGATTTTGGAAAATTCTTATTTGACTCAAAAAATAATAACCTTGGTATTGTTAATGGTTCAATTAAACCGGAAGGGCGATATAAATTATCTATCGAGTTTAATACTGCCGCTTCCGCAAATGGATTTGTAAAAAAAATTGACTCGCTCTCAAAACATAAATATAAATCGTTCATCCCGTCATTTAACCTTACGAGAATGGGTCTTGTTCGAGGAATTCCCACGGATATCCCAGAGGCTGAAATTGTTGATGCTTTGAATAATTCCCAAGGAACCCCGAAAGTAATAAAAGCACGTCGACTGAACTACAAGGATTCTACTGATGGAAACAAGATCTGGAAACCTTCCCAATCTGTTGTTGTTACATTTGAGGGACAATCACTTCCGTCTCGTGTGTTTATTTATTATTCCTCGCTTCCCGTCGAAGTTTATAAATTTCCAACTGTTCAATGCTTCAATTGCTGCCGGTTTGGACATACAAAATCCGTATGCCGCTCCCCTCCACGTTGTTACTTTTGCGGAGAAAATCACCCATTTGATCAATGTCCAAAATCTTCCAATAATCCCATTTGCATTAACTGTTCGGGTGCACATACCGCGGTCAGTCTAGCCTGTCCGGAATTGACAAGACAGAGGAACATAAAACATAAAATGGCTACCGACAACATTTCGTACTTCCAGGCCTCAAAGTTATTCTCTCCTGCGAAAAAATCTTTCGCAGAGATGACATCGTCCTCAGCTCCTTTCCAATCAACCACCTTTTTAAATTCAACGTCATCTTCTCACAGAGAAACCATTCTCAAGCCAGTCAAACCCAACCCAAAATATACTCCTTACCTTGATAAAAAACAATTGAATAATATTTTGACCAGCCCGAATGGGAATGCCAAATCTCGGACCCCCAATGGGTGTGCCATTAATAGTAATACATCCCCTCCTGCTCTCCCCGAAATATTGAATAATAATTCTTTTATACAAACTTTAATTACCCTTTTAATTTCTATCCTTACAAACAACAATACTGTACCGTCCAACGCTGCCGATTACATTAAATCTTTATTATCTTGCCTCCCCAATGACTTCGAAACTGAACAAAATTCTTCAGTGGAACAGTAGAAGCCTCTTCGCTAACAAATCTGACCTAATTCAATTACTCGACGAACACGACGTTTCAGTGGCCGCCATTTCTGAAACGTGGTTAAAACCCTCCTTTCACTTAAGAATTCCGGGTTATTATTGTCTCAGACACGACAGACCGGATGGTAAAGGCGGCACGGCTCTGATAATCCATAATTCTATCCCGTTTAAACAAATTAATATACATACTCCCTCCGACGATATCCAGATAATAGCAGCTGTCTTATCTGATATCACAATATTATCAATATATATTCCTCCCTCTACCACTTTCATTGAAAATGAATGGGCACCAATCTTAACCCAGATTTGTTCCCCTTTTATGATCCTAGGAGATTTTAATGCACATTCCCCTTCTTGGGGTAGCAAAATAACAAATCGTTCTGGCCGCAATCTTTTAGATTTTATTGATACCCATAACCTATGTTTCTTAAATGACGGATCTCCAACCAGATTCACCCCCCCTCATCAACGAAAAAGTGCTGTTGATTTATCTCTTTGTTCATATTCGTTAGCATCTAAATGCTCTTGGGACATCCTAAACGATCCCCTCTCTAGTGATCATTTTCCAATTATAATCCGATTCCAACATCAATCTAACACTTATCCTCCACCAGTTAAAAATAATCTCAAATTTAGAATAAATGATGCGAATTGGAGCACTTTCTCTTCTGAACTAGATAACCTTATTAATTTTAAAAAAAAATCGTCCCCGGGAGACATCAGATTGCAATGTGAGACGTTTCCCTCTATGGTTATAAATGCAGCAGAAAAATCCATCCCGAAACGCAATGCGAACATTAAAATAAAACACTCTAATCCGTGGTGGGACGAGGAATGCACTCGCTCCGTCAACTCTCGTAAAAAAGCAATTTCCTCTTTTCGTAAGTGTATGACACTAGAAAATTTTTTATCAGTTAAAAAAGCCCAGGCAGAAACCAAACGAATTTTGAAAAATAAAAAACGCGCTGGATGGCGGAAGTTCTGTGAGAACCTGTCTCCGGAAACTCCCCAATCTTCAGTTTGGTCTAGCTTAAAAAAATTCGGATCATCGTATTCTCCGCCGAGTACCAAGCATATATCAGAAGAAATTCTTATAGGATTTGCGGATAAAATAGCCCCCCCATCAGTGGCCGGATGTGAAGAAATGCCTTCTATTAAGCCATATCCATCTCACTCTAACTGGCTAGATGCTCCTTTCTCCATTGATGAGATGAAACTAGTAATAAGAACCCTTTCTGACTCTGCTCCGGGTCCCGATGGAATACTTAATAGTTTCATTAAATCATTTTCTGATATGACGGTTGAATATTTCTTATCTCTTATTAATAATATGTTTGAAACAGGACTAATTCCGGATGATTGGAAAACTCAAAAAATCATTCCCATTTTAAAACCTGGAAAAAATCCATCTGAAATTTCGTCTTATCGGCCTATTGCTCTTTCATCATGTTTGATGAAAGTAGCGGAGCGTTTGATGAAGAACAGATTAGAGTGGTTTGTTGAAAGTCAAGATATTATCTCACCAAATCAGTATGGTTTTCGGAAAAAGAAATCTACAATGGATAATTTAAGTTTGTTCACAACTGATATCCGAGTTTCCCAATCCCTAAATTCTTATACATTGGCCACATTCCTTGACCTTTCATCAGCTTACGATGATGTTTTACTGAATGTTTTGAAAGAAAAGCTAATTAAAAAACAAATCCCCCCGAAATTAGTCCAATTTATTATTAATTTGCTCTCAGATAGGTCCATTATTATTGAGTCTTCCTCTAAATGCTTAAGGCGCAAACTATGGAGAGGTTTGCCCCAGGGTTCTGTTATTAGTCCTCTGTTGTTTAATATTTATATAAGCGACCTAGACTCAGCAATTCCTTTTTCTATCAAGCGTCTTTACTTTGCGGATGATATCCTTATATATTTGTTACATAAAAATATTATTCTTGCAGCTAAGGAAATGAATTTGGCTTTACAATATATTAAAAGCTGGTTGTCAATAAATGGGATGAATCTGGCGGCATCTAAAACAAGGGTCGTGGCTTTCATGCGCAAAAGAAAAATTCCCCAATTCTCAATTTCTTTTGATAATGTGCCTCTACAAACCGCTACTCAAATCAAATTCCTTGGTCTTCTTTTGAACCATAAACTTTCCTGGCTTCCACACATTCAGATAATTTCTACAAAGTGTGAAAAGGGACTTAATATGATGCGAGCAGTTTCCAGAGTATGGTGGGGATCTCACCCTACCACTCTTAAATTAATGTATAATTCCCTAGTTCGGAGCCACTTGGATTATGGCTCATTCCTTTTTGACCCACTCCCTAAATATCTAGATAAGAAAATGGAAAGAATTCAATCAAAAGCCCTCAGAATGATTATTGGAGCTATGAAGTCTTCTCCAATTAATGCTCTTCAGGTGGAATGTGTGGAGCCTCCATTATATTTCAGAAGGCAATTCCTTGCCAATAAATATATTTTCAAGGCTTTATCGTTATCACATCATCCTATTAAACAAAGTCTTAATAGGTTAAGTGTTAATTTGAATTCTAACAAAAGATTGAGAGAAAAACAATGTTTTCCTCTCTTAATTAAAAGTTTTCATCTCTATAATTCTCTATCATCTTCCCTCCAATATCTTCAAGAAATTCCCAATCTTCCTATATACAATATTCCATTTAAGGCAATCACTTTTATGCCGAACACAATAACATCAGTCTTTCGGAAGAATATTTTATCTTCCCCAAATAAATTTCAAAATGTGGATGATTGTTTTAAAAGCATAGTGGCTTCGAAATTCCCTGGATTTTCCATCCTTTTCACGGATGGTTCCAAATTTGAAAATAAAAGATGTGGAGCATCTATATATAGTCCAGAATTCAACATCAATCTCACTTATAAATTACCGAAAGAAGCTTCCATATTTACAGCCGAATGCTTTGCAATTGAACAAGCGCTAAATCAAATCCAGGTTCTCAACATTCATCGAACCTTACTATGTACTGATTCGCTAAGTGCTCTAACTAAAATTAGGTCAAATATTTTACGTTATCCGGAAGACAATATTATATGTAGAATAAAAAATCTTCTCAATTCTCTTAGTGAATCTGGGTTTGAGACGATATTGGCCTGGGTCCCTGCCCATTTGGGTATCGAGGGTAATGAGATGGCCGATTTTCTCGCCAAATCTGGTTCAGATTCCGGAACTATCCCACTAAATTTTAGAATTCCTATATCCGATGTCTTTCCGATTCTTAAATCTAATATGACTCGTGCCTGGGAAGAAAATTGGGCAGTCTCCAAAATAAGAACTGGATCTTTCTATGCGGGAATTCAAAACCATATCCCTGCTAAGCCATGGTTTCACGGTAAAAAACTTTCAAAACGATTCATTTCATGTATCTCGAGAATGAGAATTGGCCACTGTTCAATTGCATCTCACTTGTCTAGAATTAGAGTTTTAGATGATCCGTTCTGCCAGTGCGGTGTGGAAGAGGAAACCCTCGACCACGTTTTCTTTAACTGTAAAAACCATTCATCTTTCAAGAACATATACCGCCGGCTTATTAAAATCACACACCAGTCCCCCCTTAACATTTCATACCTTTTATCTCTTAACAATTCTCGTGTTCATACAGCTTTATGTAAGTTTATTAACCTGAATGAATTCAATATTTAATTTGTTTTAGTGATCTAAATGAGTCCAATATTTAATTTGTTTTATTATTTTCCCATTAGATTAACCGAAATTTCTTATCCATTTTAAATATTACCGGCACAAAGCACTCTCTCCAGGGTGAATTGCCTTAAACCAAAAAAAAAAAAAAAAAATCCTACATAGTTTTTATACAGACAAAACTATTTATTCACCATTTCAAGTGTCAGAATAACAGATGAGAATGTACGAAACGATGTATGAACGTGACTGAGGCTAGGGTGTGCCAAGTCCTAGTTGTTTGGCGTTCCGTCCTCTCTGCCTACCCCTCCGGCGAAACGGCGGGATGGTTAGTTAGTTAGGTAGTTAGTGTATCGTCCGAATGTAACAAGCCGTGTTCTGTACGTTCAGATAAAAAGATAACTATACCTGAAACCCACAAGACGTTCATGATACGTTCGTATACATCAAGTTTTTTCCTGCGCTATCGCGAAACTAAGGGACGTGTTTGGGTATTTTCATCTCTCCTATACAAGTCACGCCGCTAGTCAATTTAATTGTTTGAAAAACCCAATTTTTTTTTTACCTACTTTTTGACTAATAACCCAAAGGTTAATAAATAAACAAATAAATATTGGCAACAGGTAGAAAACTCAACTAACTTATCCGATATGTATGGTCACTATTCATAGGTGATTGGAAGGAAATTATGGCACTATGAGTGCGGCCGATTGCCATAAAAACTATGCAAATGTCATTTTGACAGATCAACAGTTAGCAGACCCATGCATGGGTTGATTAAAAGTAGTCAAATAATACTTTTATTTTAAATCACTTTGTGTTAGCGGAAAGAAGAGTATGCCCTTCATTACACAGTGTCCTGTCCGTTCGTTCACCATACAAATAAATTTGTTCACATACAGTAAATTAAAAGTACATTAAAACGCCCCCCCCCCCCTAGAAAATTTTCTGCAGGCGCCCATGGACCCATGCTCACTTCCATGCTTATGAAAGATGGTTTAACTTCAAGTGTAAGAATTTCATTCAATAGCATCATTCATCTGGCCATGCTATGCTGTGCTGTGCTATAACATCTGTTCTGCCGTGTGGTATCTTGAATAAGTCTTGGTGACAACTACGGCTGAAGTTTTTAGGCACGTAAGCCATAGCATTCCAAAAAGAATGGCTATCAATAGTATTATGAATTATATTAAAACTAAGTATTGCAAGATTTTCGTAATGTCTGGTTTCAATGCTAGGGGAGGCTGAAAGGTGGTTGGGGTGAAAGGAGATGGAGAAGGGAAGGTTGATATTTGGAGTATCCATCACACTGGGTTCAAGAATCCTAGCTGCAGCAAAACTGATTTCTTTGGCGTTAACAGTAGATTCAAGAATATTATGCACGGATGATTTGAGTTTTTCAGGACCAAAAGCATCATTGTGATTTGTTTTTGGGTAATTATGCAGTGCTTCCTCCTTTTTCAATCAATGTTATGGCACTGAGGGATCAATCCGGTGATCCCTCAGTGCCATTGCATCGATTCTTACAGAAACTTGTGCGGTGATCAACCCAGTGATCCCTTAGTGAGCTTCATCTGAATCTATTACGGATCTTGTGCGGTGATCCCTCGGTGCTATAATACCGGATCTCACAAAAACTGTGCTGTGTAAAAATTAAGGTAAGTCCACTGCTCACCAAGGTATTCCCATAGTTGTGTCACTTTGAAAAACCATATATTTTTATTGCAGTCCATTGATTCGCAGTCTGCAGGCATAATTACCCAAAAACTCATCACAATAAATATGCAAAGAAGTTGGGAGATAAAGCAGGTATGACAGAATTCAGTGAAACAAAGAGCAATAAATAGTAAGAGTGTGTATCATTCAACAAATAAATATCTAGCTTACCTCCTCCCCGTACAAATCGTTGGCCAAAGCTCCTCGTTGTTTGAGGTTCTGCTTCATCCTTCCCGAGCGCGATACGGACATCTTTCTCCGCGTATCGTACGGCGCGGAGAACTCTCTATCGTCATCCTCACTGCTCATCAATTCAGGCTTGCTCTTAGATGCTTTCTTCTTCTCAGAAGAGAGCGTGCTGTGTGAGAACAGATTCTTGAAAAACTTTGCCATTTTGTCGCCTTTACGACCCAATAAAATGGCACTCAATGAATGATAACACGTTAAATTATTATTATTTCTAGATCATCTTATCAACGGTTAACATTTTATCAATGTTGCAAAATTGGATTATTGTTTTGCAACTTGACAACACTGAACTTTCAAACTATCTCAAAGTACAGAATAAATTGCCGATTTTAAATTGTACACAACGAATTCGTCTACTTTCTTTTAGGTTATAAGTATAGCTGATAGCTCCAAAACACAATATTAGCCAGATGGTTAAATTTAACACAGTCAAGTTTAACGTAGTCCGGTTATCACGAAACACTGCAATGTTGATAGTAATTTTTCCATTTCTTTTAAACAATCATAAACGAAACTTCTTTACAGAAAACTTGCTGTTATTATTATTGAATCATAATGATTATTGTTTCCACGGATAATTTAGTAATAAACTTCACTATTACAACGGTCTATTAAGTCCACATATTGTGTATTATGAATTTATTTCCCAAGCTTTGACTATGGCAGCCAATACACCTGTATTGTGGGTAAAATGCGAAAATGTATGAATATGAACATTTTATCACTTTATTCTACCTTATCTGATAAGGCTGTGTCAAGTGCTGCACAATTACAATTACAGAGACAATATAACTTTGTATTCGATGAATCTTGCGACATTTTTAGACCAGTGTTCCGTGGAGCATTTGATAAGATATGGTTCTAGATGGTATCTGTGTACAAGGATATTGATTGTACAGCAGCAATGATTGTCTAAAGAAATCTATATAAAAGTCTGAGATAAGTGAGCGTTTTTTTTTTATATTGTGCCCGCTGATAGCAGGCAATAAATCAAGATAAACTTTGTTGATGAATTCAGAATGGACATAACGCTTTTTAGGTTGGCTACTTGGAAAAATTGCACAAAATTTAAAATAAATAATTTAT
Source organism: Glyphotaelius pellucidus (assembly GCA_936435175.1). Lineage (NCBI taxonomy): Eukaryota > Metazoa > Arthropoda > Insecta > Trichoptera > Limnephilidae > Glyphotaelius > Glyphotaelius pellucidus. The sequence goes on along the minus strand of OW386558.1, from coordinate 26,281,448 downwards.
TAACGCACAAGAGTTACAACTGTTCGGAGCCAGTGGGTCTACGGCACCTCCCATTTAAAAAGTACTTTGCTATTCGGGCTGCACAGCGGGTTGGATCGAGGATTGAGGGAGGCCTTTTAACCTCTCCAACCGGACTCTCTCGACCCGTCACCTTGCACTGCAGTTGGAGGGATGGATTCATACGTCTGCCATTCCTGGGCACATTGACCCCCAGATTCCTACCCACCCCTCATACCTTTTTCCTTCCCAGAAATTCCTTTCAGCATCACCTGACATAGGCCCTGAGGGAAATTATTTTCCTGTGTGAAACTGACATTAAAAAAAGCTGAAAAAATAAAAGAATTTTGGAGTAGCATCTTCGCTCCAACGAGACGACATTTCTTCGGCTGCTAATGAACTACTAAAGAAATAGGAGTGTGCTTTAGACCACACGACTGAAGTAAAACTTCTGAGGAAGAGAGAAAGAAAATGTGCACAAGTACTGCTCCCTCTTGCTCCTACAGTGTGATACAGGACAATAGGCCTGCACTGTGTCTTAGATATACGAAACGTAACTGGCTATGAGAGAAAGAGAGAAAGAAAATGTATGCTCGCACCTCTCTCTCTTGCCCCTAAAGTAATATGAAACGTACAGTATTACAAAACGTAACTCTCTATTTCTATCTTCACTAACTTATATCTCCCTCTCAACTTCCGTTCGCCTCATTTTCGCCACGCATCCACCAGCCTACTCCACAAGTCAAGCGTGCATAAAGAAGTTTTGCTTCAAAAAGGGTTCGGACTTGTTTAGTGTTTGAGCCAGTGAGCAGTGACATACAGTTACTAAATTACTGGCCACTCAACTAAACTACTAGTCTAGTCCGAACGGGCCTTGCACATTTTTAAGGGAAAAAAATAACAAAATATAATAGAGCTTTTATTATTTTTATTTCAATAATAATCATTTTATATACAATTTAAATTTTAATGCTCCAATGCAAACATAAAAAAAAAACAAATCAGAGATCAATAACTGCAAACAAATGCATTTCTTACTGTTTTAATAAAACACACCTAAAGATAATTTACAGTTCATCTTAAAAAAAATTTTATTGAAATTTTGATATCTCGTAAAAAATGTTTTTAAAATTTTTAAACAATAAACATGGGTCTACGTTTTATAAAAAGAAATTTATCAATTTATATGGCTACTGTAAATATTATGTAAGAAACGCTAGTCATTAATTTGTATATTTAAAAAAATCATTGTCTTTATTTCGTCTGCTACAATATTTGATTGAATATAAATAGTTTAACAGAATCGTCTTCAAATATTTATTATTAATTGTGTATTAAATTTCATCAGTTTTAATAAAACTAATTTGCGTCTGTACTTTACCTACATACAAGGTTAGCTCTTTTATTATGTAAATTTCTGTTTAAAACTGTAAAATGATTTTGTAATTACTTGACTATATTGAAATTCCTGATAGAAAACCTGACTTTTTTTTAAATGTGGAAATCACACAAGAGTCCCAACCAGTGGTGGCTCGTGACTTTTGGGTGAGCTAGAGTGCTAATATTTAAAAAATGGAAATATCGATGTTGTGGTAGCCTAAAATATTTTTTTATTTTTTTTGAAAATTCAGTTTTTTTGTACAAAGATTTTCAGGGAATCGGTGCAGTGAACTGCCGAACTGAAATTTCCTGAAAATCTTCATACAAATGAATTTTAGAAAAAAAAAATGTTTTCAAATTTTTCAAAGTAAGCACTCAAAAGTCACGAGCCGCCACTGGTACTAACTACTCCCAACTGTCCAGAGCCAGTGAGACTATCGCATCCCCAATTAGGGTACTTTGAAAGACTGAAAGGGATGAGAAGAGGAAGCTTTGGAAGCTGGCTATTCAGATCTGGTCACGAAACAAGGCTTAAAGCATTTCTACAACTCATTGTGGAATAATTTGCCAGACTCTGTGCTGCCTCTCTCGTACATCTCTTCAAAGCCCATGCTCACTACTTTCTCTCCTCAAAATACACTCCACACAGCATCCCCAAAGATGACATAAACCCTGAGGGAAATTATTTTCCTTAAGGCTTCCTGTGCAGTAAGTGTAAAAAAAAAGCAAAATTTAATTTCTGAATCGTGGTATTCCACCAGGGCGATACTGAGAGTACCTAAGTTTTGCGTAGAAATAATTTGTGTTGCAAATATTAATTTTTTACATTGGAAGAGGACTTGAACCCACGACAAAGTCAAAGTTTTAAGCATTTGTTTGCAATAAAGCGAACGCTCAGATATAGTAATCCTAGAGAGGTTGTACGCATGTTATCAACAATCGTCCGCTTTCTTCTCACACGTCTTGTATGAAAATGAAAAAGACAGAAGATACGTGAATAATGACGTCACAAACGACTTCTCTCTGGGACCACTAGACCTGGGAATAATGAGGAATTTCACTCAAGAACCATAATGTACAACTATTAGTATAAATTATTATACTTAAATTTAAAGCGTCAGTGTGCAGGAAAGTCTTATGTATAATAAATATTTTAAATTAAAAAATATTCTACGCAACTATAAGGTTACATACTTTATTTACTAAACTAATCATTTTATTGACATTGTTTACAAATAAAAAAAAATTAAACATAGTGTTCATCCAGTTGTTTAGTCAGACATCTCCAAATATTAGATTTTGAGATAACGGGGAGCAAATTTTGAATGTTCAGCGAAAATCAAATATTATTGATGTTTGGTCGAGATAAACTCCGAAACTACTTAACCGATTTTGATGAAATCTGGCTTGCTGTGTGTAATTTGGTCCAACTTAAAAGGTAGGATAGTTTTTATCTCGATTATTGACCTCAATATTTATTACTGCGAATTAAATGTTTGTTATACGACAAAGTTTCTAACAGATGGCGGTGTGAGTTGATTTGTCGACACAACACTTGGTTATCTAGGTTGGGTTACCATCCAGTAGATGGCGTTATGTTTCAATTTCACGTCACAGCAACGTGTGGCCGGGTCAGCTAGTATTACATATTAAATATGCTATAAAATTGCACCGGAAGGCAATTTAACAGCCCGGAACATTAGTATGACATTTTGAAATATCCTATTACTGACTCAGAAAACATAATTTTAAAAAAATATTTCATTACAAGTTTTTCTGTGTTATAATTGATTTAGTTATGTTTATGAATTATCTGAATATTGCACCAGATAGAGGGTACACTTTTACATATAACTGCATACTCAACTCAAATTTTCAGAGATATCTGACTAATCGACTGGACGATCGATTTTAACCAAATAATAAAGAGCATTTATTTTATGTACAATTGCTTTCGTTAAAAGTAGTGATTTTGAATTATTAAAATTTTTCAAAAAAATTGTGGCATATATTTAAAATGAGTTTGGTTTCCATTATAATTCACTAACATGAGATATGAATTTTGTACTGTTTTGTCTTTAGTATTTATAAAATAAACTTCCAAGTGTAAAACATAATAAATGTTAAATAAACACTCGAGCTCGAATAAACATAGATTTAAAAAAAAAACTCCTTGAGCGATATATTTGTGGTTTTAGATATAGCAACGCTCATTCCAAAAATCATGTCTTCAAATATTAGGGGAAACACATCAATTGCTTACTGTTATGGGCATCACTTACATTCATTTTTACGTGTGGCATCACCGCCACCTCTCCGAAAATATCTCGGCACCTCTCCGAGAATGACCGTGCAGATTATTCCATTCCTAGCACTCGATTCAACCGCCCGTTCGCGTTTTGTACCTCTCTACCCGTTTCATACGTGAACACTAATTGTGTAAATTATTAAAATCTTTAATAAATGTTAAATTACTCAAATAAGAGTACAGTGTTATCAATCATCATCCAGTATAATCATTGAACACAGGATCGCGGCCTGAAAGTACAGCGACCCCCAGGAGCCTGACTATTCCTCATGGTTAAGTATTAATATACACTCGTCTGATGAGAAGACGGAGCACAGGTCAAACATCCTCCACCAGCTCCTCAGCCTCTGAAACCAATTCTTTCAACATTGGTAATCCCGACGCTCAAAAACTACTTTCAACATTGGTGACTCCCAACGTCCGGGGACATCGTTCAACATTGGTGACCCCGAGAATTTCTATGGATGATGATGGACACTGCCGTAACGGAGAATCGAGTGCTAGGAACGGAATAATCTGCACGGTCATTCTCGGAGCGGTGCCGAGATATTTTCGGAGAGGTGGCGGTGATGCCACACGTAAAAATGAATGTAAGTGATGCCCGTACTGTGTTTTAAAGCCAATGAATCCACCAGTCTGTCAAATAAGAGTAAAAAATATTAAAAATGGAACTACAAAATTTGTAGACTGGCAATACCAATTTAACTGTCAAATATTATTTTAAAGCGCAATGACACTGAATAAGTAGACCCCTGTAAATAACAATTTAACAAACATTTTTTTATTATTTTTTTTTTATTTAACTCTTTATGAGTAAGACCTCAAATTGTAATATTTAATTAAATGAAGACACTATGAGCGAAACTCAATCGAAAATCTGGAAACAGAAAAATCAGAAAAAGATATTGGCACCTCTGGGACTCGAACCCAGGACCTCTCTCTTTCCGGGCGAGTGCTCCGACCACTGAGCTAAGGTGTCGACATCCAATTCGGTCAATTTTAACTGTACCATACCCATATTATCTTCATTTTCTTATGCGTTAAGAATATGAAGATAATATGGGTGGTTCTTAGTCGAAGTATGATACAATTAAAATTGACCGAATTGGATATCGACACCTTAGCTCAGTGGTTAGAGCACTCGCCCGGAAAGAGAGAGGTCCTGGGTTCGAGTCCCAGAGGTGCCAATATCTTTTTCTGATTTTTCTGTTTCCAGATTTTCGATTGAGTTTCGCTCGTAGTGTCTTCATTTATTTAAACATTTTTTTGTTCTTAACCTCTTAAATGCCAGGGAAGAAACTCGAAAATTTCGCGATGTTTTGACTTTGACGTAATATTTTGCGGATTTATTTTATGCTATCGTGTATAATATTTACCGAAACACGTTCCCTGAACAATAAACTATGCTTACAAATAATATTACTTGCGTTTATTTGACAAATTGATAGTTTTATCGATCTTTTCATGACATGCGACGCTCAAAGTTTGACAGCTCAAATCGCGGCAGAAATGTCATTTCGAAAGTCATAGATATGTGCAAAGATGATTATTTGAGAGGCTAGGTGTGTTCCTTATATCTGTTACGTCAAGAACAAGAATGCCCCAAGCGATTCTGACCTTGTCCTTCATACATTTTCTTTATACATAAGGCTTAAAATCGCATCTCAAAAAAAAAAAATTTTTTTTTTTTATGGCGCGTCCTGGGCAAACCAGAGGTTAAAGAACAAAATTTAAATTGAAGAAGCACTGTTGTTAAGGTACCTACTAAATGACATGAATTTGATAAAATGGTGTTTTACAAAGTGATTTGCTTTCATTCTTAACATAAATATGAATTTAAGAGTAGATAGAAAGGAAGAATCGCTAATGGTGAGTTTAGTTACACTACTTTTAGATCTGAATGAGTTAAATATTTTCAGATCTAAAATTAGAGACATGATCTAAAGCCCAACGGGCAACGCTAGCTACTTAAGCTAATATTAAATAAATGGGAGCAATTTCTAAACTGTGCTTCATATTTTATTACAATATTGTTATTCTTCATTATGTTAACACAAAATTGCATAGATATAATAATAATATACCTTTAAGCAATTCTAATTTTGAGATCAGTGGGTAATCTATATTGCAATGAAAAAAAATGTAGGTCACACAGCTTTACATTAACACCATGAGTTATTTTTTAATATTGCCATTTGAACAACAGTGGCGCCCTCCTATGTTTTCTACTCTTAATTGACAAACTGTATATTTCAGAATTTATCCAATATTTTTATGTTCCATCAAAAAATTATAAAACAATTTTAATTCATAAAAGTCATATACCTACTGCTACCCAAATTAGGGTAGCGATCACTCGAGTGGCTGTAACAAATGTATAAAAATTATTGAAGGAAATCAAAAATAATTAAATTAATTCCAGTCTAAATATTTACAATTTTTTATTTGCTGTTAATTCTTGGCAGAATTTCATTGTAATAATCAATATCTTTATATAAAAAAATCTCGTGTCACGATGTTTGTTCGAGATAAACTCAGAAACTACTCAACCGATTTTGATGAAATTTGGCTTACTGTGTGTAATTTGATCCAACTTAAAAGATAGAATAGTTTTTATCTCTATCATTGACCTCAATATTTATTATTGCGAATTAAATGTTCATTAATTGTTTGTTATGGGACAATGATTTGTAATTATGTATTTTTAAGTTTCGTAAGTTTCTAACAGATAGCAGTGTGAGTTAATTTATCAACACAGAACTTGGTTGTCTAGGTGGGGTAACCATACAGTAAATGGCGTTGTGTTTTACAGCAATGCGTGGCCGGGTCAGCTAGTATATTATAAAAGAAAGTGTAGTACAATGTGCGTGCCGCTAAAACTCAAAAACGAGTCCCGGTACAATCAAGGGAGTTATGTGGTGTGGTAGCCCTTTATCCCCCATCCATGAAGAAGGTTCCCATTTTTACCTGAAGGGTTTGCTTTTGAAGATGTAATGGCTGGAAGTTTCGCCCTTTAGAAATTTCTAGAACAGTCCAGACATTCTAGAGCATTCCACAACATTCCAGAACGTTCTAGAATGTTTTGGAATAGTCTGGAATGTTCGGGAACATCCCAAATCATTGTGGAACATTCCTTTTGTTGATCTGTCTGGTGCCTAGGAATGGAAAGTTATTGTGAATACATCAAATGTGAATTGGCAACATTATTTTTCTTTCAAATCTATACAAATCATATCTCTGAGGATTTTTATGTTCAAAACACATTTACATTTGCATTTATTTAACGCCTAAAGATGAATTTGTTCAATTTTGGAAACAGCTAACATAGGTCTCATAGAAATCGTTGTATCTCCCTTACTGTCATGGTGAGAGATATGACCTAAACGGTGTTAGAAAAGAAAACACCACGCTTTATATTGAACCAAAGTTTTCGACCGCATTTTGAGAAAAATTTATGAAACTTAATGAATTTTTTCATGATACGACAAAGAACTGAGGTGACAATAATTTTTATAATATATTTGTCTAACAAAATATGTGTTTTTCTTTTTTTCATAATCAGTAATTTTTGTTAAAAAAATTTAGGGTGAGCCATTTTTAAAACTTTTTTATGTTTGCATTAAAATTTTTAATATTTCAAAAATTATAATGTTTATTTCTAATAAAAACATTTCATAGCGTATTTCACTTTTCAAAAACAGTTTTTTGTTTTCGGATACTTTCAGAAATATTCCATTAATTTGGATTTTATTGCAAAGCGGAAATAAATCTAACCGTCTGACTATATCAGAGGCCGGAGAGGTTAATATATGCATTTGGGATGTTTTAAATAACGATGTTTAGTTTCATTTTTAGGAAGACTTCTATAAATATGATGTATGTTTAGAAAATGAGAAATGCTGTGGTAAAAAATTTAAAAGATTTTAATACAGTACTCTCTCAACAATCCGCTACCCCAAAAAATAGGCAATTGTCCAATTAGTGAAATTTAGACATATGAATGAATCCATCCCTCCAACTGGGGTGTTGTGCGGAGGGTCTTTTTATAAAAGGAAGGAGAGGAAGTTCTGGGAAAGAGAAAGGTATGAGAGGTGGTTAGGAATCTGGGGGTCAGTATGCCCAGGAGTAAAGGACGCATGAATCTAACCCTCCCACCGCAGTGCAAGGCGATGAGTCGAGAGAGTCTGGCTGGAGAAGTCAAAACGCCTACATCAACCAATCTCTCGATCCGGCCCGCCACGCAGCAGGTGTGTAGACGCATCCGCTGCCAAGACCCTGACAAACCTCACCATAGGAATCTGGGTGCTAGGTTACCAAAAACAGCGATATGCTTGGGGTGACCTATGGCATGGGTGTTCGTTATCCAATAAATTATTCCCAGAGTGACGGTACCTGTGCACGCCTCCCAATTGTTTGGAGGGCCTTTTTCAGGAAAGGAAGGAGAGGAAGTTCTAGAAAGGAAAAATTTGTTCAGTAGGAATTGAGAGTCCGGCTGGAGAGGTCAAAAGGTCTCCATCAATCAATCTCTCGATCCGGCCCACCACGTAGCAGGTGTGCAGACGAATCTGCCGCCAAGACCCAAATTTCACTCCATGAACCCGGGCACCACTGCTACGTCACCAAACTTAGCAAACCACTTGGGGTGACCTACGGCAGAGGTTTTGGTTATCCAATAAATGGTTCCCGGGGCGGCAGCGAATACTTGCGAATTAAAGAGCCTGATTTTGTGCTTTCAACTAACAAAAAGAAACAAATAATCGAACAGCAGATTCCTGAGAGAGTACTGTATGCAATGCTACAAATATAATTTTATTCCATTCATTTGAGAGCTACAGAATTATACTGCTCGTAAAAACTATTTATTACTAAACTATGAATAAAAAATTTAAATAAAAAATTCAATGTAAAGATATTGTGATGCACCAATTTATTTTGATACACACTTTATTTCATCAATTTTATACACAATTATAAATTATTTACATCAAAAAAATATTGGAATACAAATAAAAATTTGTCAGGATTATTTTTCAGATTTACGTAACCTACCCATTGCAATTTAATTTTTTTTATATTATCGTGAAAATCTTAATTAAAATAATATCTTTTTTATAATATTATTAACAATACCAAATTTCTAAGCATATTAAAACATGATTTTTTAATTTAAAATTTGCAAAAAAATTTTTGCAAGAAAGATTTTAATTATGCATTAAATTTTGTTTTATCTAATCTTTATAATGATAAAGCAATCATTATTTTCAATTGATTAAAATCTAGTTCTTTTTTAAATCAATACGTAATTGTATCAAACCAAATCTGTTAAAAACATCCCATCATAAGCGTTAATTACTTTTGTAACAAATAAATTAATGAAAAACAAATGTTGAAGTACATACGAATAAAACATTATTTTCTATCTACGATTTAGGTATATTTCTGTTGAAGAATAAAACTACATATTAAGTTTTATCCTACGGCATTAAGTGTTAATTCTTCTGTATTTTTGATAGATTACATAAATAAATTTGTTGTAATGAAGAAAAAAAAAGTAACCAGGAATTGATATAATAAATACCGAATGAGCTCCCGTACTGAATAATTTACAATATTTGAATTCTTCCTACTACCAACTTTATAAGCAAAAAATGTTGCTAGTGCAATGGCGGAGGGCTTGGCTAGCAGACACCTGATTAGGAACCTGACGCATTCGTTCCTTAACCTCTTAAATGCCAGGGAAGAAACTCGAAAATTTCGCGATGTTTTGACTTTGACGTAATATTTTGCGGATTTATTTTATGCTATCGTATATAATGTTTACCGAAACACGTTCCCTGAACAATAAACTATGCTTACAAATAATATTACTTGCGTTTATTTGACAAATTGATAGTTTTATCGATCTTTTCATGACATGCGACGCTCAAAGTTTGACAGCTCAAATCGCGGCAGAAATGTCATTTCGAAAGTCATAGATATGTGCAAAGATGATTATTTGAGAGGCTAGGTGTGTTCCTTATATCTATTACGTCAAGAACAAGAATGCCCCAAGCGATTCTGACCTTGTCCTTCATACATTTTCTTTATACATAAGGTTTAAAATCGCATTTCAAAATTTTTTATTTATTTTTTTTTATGGCGCGTCCTGGGCGCGCAATCGGCAAACCAGAGGTTAACCCTCGACTCGTTGCGTGGGGTCTTTAAAAGCCTAGGTTTTACAGAAATGCTAATTACGTACATTTTAAATGTTCCCAATAATTCCATACTTTAAAAAGGACTATACTTATCGCTAGCGCCGCCGATATTCGGTCTACGCATGTGCGCTATGAGATACAGACGTGTGTTTCAACAAAATTATAAAAAAATGTTCCTTGTTGATTTTTAAGCTTTTACATTGAAAATAAATATTTAATAATTAATTATTTCAATGCGGCCCCTGTCGCTTGACTATAATCAGTTAAAATAACACAAAATGTACGCTGTAACAATAATTTAATCATATTTATTTTTGGGGTCCTAAGCGACCCCGCGCGACGCCTCGCGTTAAAAAAAAAGACGCGATAGGCGGAGGGTTAAGCTACGTGTAACTGGTCAATGCTTTCGACTTCTTTTCCATCTTTAGAATTTCCAATTAAAATCAAATGGTTTCTATTTGGAATCTTTAAAGGAAACTGAATGACAAAAAATCTCTCATTAAAAGTAATAGGCAATGTTATTTAATTAATTTTTATACATTTAGTAAAAAAAAGGACTTTCTTTATTTTACAATAGCTCCACACGGGAGGCCTAGAGTGAAATAAATTCCCTCAGGACCTATGTCATCTTTGGGGATGCTGTGTGGAGGGTCTTTTAAAAGAAAGGAAGGAAAAATGTATGAAGGTATGAGGAACTCCCGATCCGGCCTGCCACGCAGTAAGCGGGCAGACGTATCTGCAACAAGACTTAGACAAACCTCACCCCTTGAAATGATTTACAATAATTTTTGATAATATTATATATTATAAGTTCACCAATTAGAAAAAATAACTTTCCGATTAATTTGACAGATTTAACATAGATTCCGAGTAGTTAGCTATCCAAATAAATTGGGATTCTAATAACTACTAAATGTGAAAATAAGACAATTAGTGCCAAATCAACCGAGAAAAGAAAAACTAACATATTTTTATTAAGTTCCCGCCAATTGCAAAGTTCTGACTCCAAACCTTGGATAATATCGAAACAATATCTTTCAATTTGATTATTCAATAACAAAGATCGTACACATTTACATATTCCGAAACATTGAAATAAGGCCCCACGTTTAGGCGCCAGTGTTACGCCACCGTTATCTATCAAAAACACTTCCGAAATAACACCGCAGCATCGATTTTAAAAGGCGGACACAATCAATCAGACCACGCGCTGTGGATCTGGTTCAAAGATTCCCGATTCCTCAGTACTAATTTGAATAGAACTTCCGCTAGTACGTGGCGCCGCAGCAGGTATAACTGTTGGCGGACGAACCCTATTTTTATTAACGTACAATCTGATATTTTCATCGTTGTAATCCAAAATCTTTCTAGTCGAATATCTAATGTGTAACTTCTGTTTGTGGTAGATGTTTAGGGCCCCTTTGACGACTACAAACGTGAGACCGCCTAATATCGTTCTGTGGAAGTTGTTCTTTATGGAGCCGAAGAGGATTTTGCCCACGATCGTTGAGATGGTCGGGAGAATTAAAGCTCCGCACAGTATTCTCGTGGGGGAGGCGTAACGGCCGTAGAGCTGCGGGTTCAGGTTGCTGGGGTCGGCCGCGGGGGACACTGGTTCGTTGGACGATTGAGATGTTCGTTCACCTTCGATTCTGGAAATAACAAAATACATTAATATAGAGTTAATTAACACTTCCACATCGGAGGGGGGTAATATACATACCCCAAAATATTGCGATATCTATGACTTAGTATGACTTTCTTCATTTTTTTAATTTGTAAAAGGTTGAGAGCCACTGAATTTGTCCAATATAATTTATAATGCAATAAAAAAAGGTTATAGTAATAAAAAAGCTCCGATATTAACTTGTGTAGTAAAAAAGATAAGGAGATAATTAATTAAATCGATTACTTAAAATTAAGAAAAACTTGAAAATTAACTCACTCCTAAGAGGTCTACAAAAATGAAGACGAGGAAATAAACATAGTCAACAAATATGAAGATGACTAAATCAAAATATGAAGACGAGGTCGACAAAGGTGAAGATGACTAAATCAACAAACATGAAGATGGCATTGAAAAAGATGAAGATGACGAAATCAACACACTTGAAGAAGTTAAAATCAACAAACATGAAGATGAAGTCGACAAACACAAAGATGAGGAAATCGTGATGAACACCTACTAAGCCTACAGTTGCATCGGAACAGGAATCCCTAGTGAGGAGGACTGTGAAAAATATATTGCTAAACAATATACTCATTAATAAAAAAAAAATTAAAAAGAATCAAAGACAATCAGAATGTCCGTGTCTTACGATCCTCAGCAATGGGGAAATCACTTAAAAAGAACATCGCGTTAGATGTGTAGGAGCGATTAGTCGGTGGTAGAGAAATATAGATAATAACTCACTCTCCGAAGGGCAGCACCATGGTGAGACTGGGCATCTTGCGGCAGGTGGTGCGAAGGGCGGCCAGCAGGGCGTCCTCCCAGCGCAGGGCCCTCCAGCAGACCAGCAGCACCGGCACTGCAGGCAGCAGAACCATCAGGACTAGCGGGTCAGCACGGTCCAGCATGTCCAGGCCTTCTTGGTGGCCCACAACCTTGAAGTACACAGAATTGCCAGATGAGTTAAAATCTGCCTTAGAATTATTTAAGTAACAAATGTACATGGAAAGTAAAACTCTTCAAAACAAGAAGCTCACAGTCACTGAAGTGGAAGGCAGCAGGAAAAGACGATGATCACTGATGCATTGGTCTGATCAAGTGTCGCAAGCGGACATAGAAAAGTTTTTTCTCCCAAATGAAAATGTGAAACAGAAAAAAGATTCGGCCACATCTACGAATTGTACCCAGGGCCTCTTCCTTGCCGGGGAAGGGCTAAGAGTCCTCTGAGCACTGGGCTAATTCAATCAACTATTTCAATTTATGTCATTTTAAATGTTTCAAGTGGAATACTCAAACAAATTGTGCTCTATTGAAATCGTTGCGGTATAGTTACGTGTTTTTTAGAAACAGTTTTCCTAAAATTCGCATTTTTCCGGTCTAAAAATTTTCATTTTGAGTTTTTCCTAAAAACGATTTTCCCAAAAACTGATACAATCGTTTCAGACTTGGATTTACATTATTTTCCACCAGCCACCATTACTTTACCCTGCATCTGTTAGATAGGTGTCAGTTACGGAATCTAATACAGTATTAGAATTTCTTTTCAACTGACAAATAATGGTCTACAACCCTATTGCAATCTTTGGATTAAAACTAGATGTTGTACCTAGCTTCGTCCGTGTTTCTTTCCCAGTTATATCACAACCTCCAACACTTGATAGTAGACAATTATATCTTCCAGCCTTTTATTCTTTGGAAGTCCTCTTTTGTTGGAGGTCAGTTAGCAACATCTTATCCCGGTAGCTACTTTAGTGGCCTCCGCTCCACACAACTTTTCCAGCTGCGCTCCCCAACTCTACCTGGGATGAACCACTGAGAATCTCCTCTCTTCTTCTTCTTCTTCGTGTGCCCTATCAGGTCCCCCCGACGTTGGCGATCACTCTGGAAAATGTCTCTCTATCTTTTGCTGCCCGGAATAGCTCGTCCGCACTTCTAATGCCGGTCCACTCTCATATATTTCGCAGCCATGATATTTGTCTCCTACCAAGCCCTCGGCGACCTTCTATTTTGCCTTTCAATATTAATTGAAGCAAGTGATACTTTTTCCTTCGAAGTATGTGACTCAGATATGAAATTTTCCTGATTTTTATTAATGTGAGCAGTTCTCTATCTGCCATAAATCAATATCATGTTCTCAGGTTGTCATAAAATAAGTTTAAACAGAAATATGAACAATAATCACCTGCATGACAGTAACGGCTCCGTACGTAATGGCAGTCCAATACAGCGAGCCGAGCATAACGCCCCCCACTACGAAGGGGCACAACTTGTGAGTGACCTCCTCGAGGGAGTCCAGAGCAGAGACCATGGGCCCCATGGCTGGGAACACTAGGATGTACTCCGCCTTGCACTGCGGGCAGCTGACTCGGCGCGATATGTTGCCCTTCTGCATCTCATTCACCCAGCGCTGGAGGCAAGCTTGGTGGACCTGCAAAAGATTATACGGGTTAAAAGGTTCACAAGGAACGATTTTTAACATTATTAAAGTAGTGACAGTCACACAGAACAGCACCTTTGAGGTGTTTTTCATTAAATGGTGTTCTATAAATTATCCGGTTATTATTATTAACTAATTTCTTAAATTTTTTACATTCTCCACATACATAAGATGATTTAGATCTTTTTAAGGAGAGGGAGGAGTAAACATGGGTCTTGAAGAGAAGCATAATGTAGGAGGGTGGAAATACAGAGGCCGGCAAGTCTTTCCACAACTGAGCTGTTGAACTCAAGAACGAGTCGTAAAATGTCATTCTCATGTGACAAATGTTAAGCTTACGAATGTTGGATGCCAGTTTAACGTCTTTCCTGACTATGCACTGATCAATGGTGCTAGTTTCTTCACATCCTCTACCAGTATTTACCACATCCCCAATTGAGGTATTTTTTACCGCACCCCTAATTGAGGTAGTTGCCGCATCCTCAACTGAGGTATTTGCCTCACCCCCAATTGAGGTATTTAGCGCATCCCCAATTGAGGTATTTGCCTCATCCACAATTGAGGTATTTGTCGCCTCCCCAATTGAGGTATTTACCGCATCCCCAATTGAGGTATTTACCGCATCCCCAAGTTAGAGTTATTTACCGCAACCTATGAAGCTGAAGGGAGTGGAGAAGGGATGAAATGGAGAAGAAAAAGGTCGGGAAATACCAGGCTATTCAAATCTAGTCATAAAACATGTCTAATGCCATTTAAAGCAACATTTCGATAATGAACGGTTGTCGTTCATCAAGGCAATACTGAGAATACCACTCCATAAGAATGTGGTTGAATGTCACAATGATTTGTTGATTATTTATCAGTAGAAAATAGAGTAATTCTAAAAAAATCTTAAAATATTCTTTAACCTTCCAGCGGGCGCGCTGAGTAATTTCCCTTGTGGCCTGGTTTTGTAATATATGTGTGAGAACAAGGGGTTTCATGGATGTTTTCTTTCGTTTTGAAAATTCGTACAATCCGAAAGGCTATGCCCTAAAATTTGTGATAAGAGATCGTTCTCCCGCGAGAAGTGCTGTCAGATTTGTGTGATTTTCTACGGCTGTTATTTGCTTTTTCTATCGGCCGATGTCAAAATTTCACCTGTGAGCTATCACGTATTTTAGTTTGGGTCGTTTTAAACACAAATTCCTGCAAGTATGCATGATTATTTATTCATTTAACAGCTGTAGAAAATCACACAAATCTGACAGCACCTCTCGCGGGAGAACGATCTCTTATCACAAATTTTAGGGAATAGCCTTTCAGGTGGACATGTCAGAAAAATTACTGTCATCTGTTAAGCCTAACTGCATGTGACATCACAAAACTGATGACACCCCCGTACGCCTTGTCAAACAATGTCACACTTCTCTACACCCCTCTCACCCCCCTTAAGGCATGACGTAATTTATGGATGGCCCCTAAGCACGCCTGGTACATCTGTAGTTTAGAGAAACACTGACCCTTGAATAGCTCGGAGCTCGATGCTTACAACTATTAAGTGGTAAAAGTGGGGGAGGCGATAAGGCGCATTTGTCGTAAATTTAGCGTCAGCGCGCCCGCTGGAAGGTTAAAAAAGTTTAAAAAATGTAAAATGAACATCTGATCTCATGCAAAATAACTAACGTCATCAAAATAAAACTATACCGAGGATTGACTTATAAATCATCAACAATTATTGGAATAAAGAGTTTCGCTTATTTTTTATTGGGGATGGATAATTTATACAAACCAGTCCCACACATGGGAAAAACCCCGTGGGATTGTGATCTTGCATTATGATAAACAACATGACATCACTATTATCATCCATAAGCTTATGAACATCTCTACAGACAGATAAAAATAATATTTCAATGCTAAAAGGTGCAGGAAAGAATATTAAATATAATTTTCCTTCACATTTATTTTTTCAAGAATAAGAGGAACATATTGCTCAGTACTATTTTGAATTTCATCACCAAAACAACACATAAATTACAATATTATTAATTCATGACTCAGAATCGACATTTTCACGGCTAGATGCAAATAATATGAATAAGAAATCAATTCACAATAAGTGGTCGATTATATTTAAAATTCTCGATTTCAAAAATTAAATAATAATTTTCAGTTGCCTGTAATAATTATTGATGGAAATTTAATTTGAACATGCTCTTTGAAACCATAAAACCGGGGGATTACTTGTTTTGCACGTATTTATCAGCCGTTATCACGAGTGTAAAAGATTGTTATTTTAGCAAGAATATTGACGCGATTTTAAAATGGTTTCACACCAAATAAAGTGACTTATAAAATCATTTTTGTATGCAGACGTGATACTGCCTTGTATAAACAGCAATTTTTATTGTATTTGTGTGGAAAGCTTACCCATTTGCTGGTTCCTTTGCAATTGCACGGTTGCACCCAAGAGGCAAGAGTATCATCAGATTCAGTTCCATAGCAGACCCAACAGCATTTCTGTAAAATACTGGCACTTTCCGGTCTGATATCATCTCCGGTGATAGATCCCTCAGTTTCAGACATTTCGAACCGTTTTTAAACCGAGAAAACAACACAATAATTGATTTTTTTCACATTCGCAGACGACCTGTCAAAATATTAAGGTTACCTACCAAAAAATTCTCGTCACAACACTAAAATTTATAATTCAAAATACTCTCAGCTGTTTGCCGATTCACTTATTCACGCGATAATGCAATTAATAGATTACATCACCGTTTAAGTTTGCACTTTTATCGACGATAATTTAATAATAATCGTGACTGTTTTCTCCGAGAACAATATAAGTATATTTACATTCACAAGCGAGCCTCTCTCCAGTTATAACATTCCACATTTCGCATTTTTTGGTTCTCACGAAAGAGAGAAGGAGATGGCTGTCGTGTTTCTCCGTATGACCGCATGGGAGTAAAAGAGTAAAAAAATGTACCTACTTGACGAAAGAATGCAGCGATTTTGTCAAAAGTAGCTTGGCACACTATACCCAAATACTATACGATAATAATTGAAGCTATCAAATTTTTCTTACTAAAATGATATCAACATTTTTGCGCTGCCACCTAGTAGTAAAAACTTTAACTAACGTTGCAGTACAAGCAAAATCTGATAGAATTCAACGGTATCATTTTAGTGATCATCCTTGGCGCATATATCGCTACTAACATTGTGCTAGAAAGAATAAATTTAAATTCCGACGATGTCATCTGTAGTATTTGGACCAAGACCGGTGTGAAGTTGGTAAACACATGGCGATAATATTGGTCCCCCCAAAATTCGAATTGCGTCAGCTACTACGAATAATTTTTGAATAAAGTAATTATTTTTATATCATTGCGCAATATTAAGCGGTTTGTATTGTTCATTTAGCAACTCTCCAAACATTTGACAGCTGGCTTTATAATAGATAGCAAATATGATTTATTTTGTTCATTAGTTAGGTACCTGCTAGGTACTGTAGTGGTAAATAAATCTACCTACTTATTTTTCTACAGATTTTAGAGGTTGCATAGTTGGGAAAACTTCCTTATTCTATGGGAAAATAAAATCAATGTGTTGTGTTTGATCTTTATTAATTATAATATTATAGGAATCAAGATTCTACAAATTTTCATGAGAAATAAAATAATCGACGGAATAAGAGAACAATTCATAACAATTAAAATACACATTATTCTAAAAATATTATTACTTTTATAACTTTACGATTGGTTCATCTATTCTAAATATTGCTATAGATAGTAAAGTTTTTAAAAGAACTTTTTGAAAATGTTTGGCAGTTCTTTTATTTATTTTTTTTTTTAATTAAGGGTTTAGAAGATAAGTTCTGTCGTGAGAAACGATTTTTTTTTGTAAATCATCAAGTAAATCTCACTGTGTAACTTAATATTATAATAATGTGTAAAAAAATATTGTAAGTAAATACTACAAGTTTCAACGGTATTTTTTTAAGCTCTGCAAAAAACAATATGGCGTCTGCTTTATTTTTTTCTACAGGTAATTAGACAGTTTCAAAGTTTGATATCTCATGATTTAAATAACGTTGAGAGCTGAAAATTTTTGCATTCAACTAGAAATTTTAAATAGAAAGGTCTGTGCAAATTCCAGGTCGCCAGAGCTTCTAGAATTTTTGTGGTTTCAGAAAAAATAAATTTTCGTGTTTTTTCAAACTGTTTTTTTAATAACTATGAAAAAAAATGCAACAAATATATTTTAATAAATAATATTTTTATTGACTAATATTGGAATACTGTTGTGTTGGTACCCGTTTAATTTTGTATTAATATTTTATGTATGTATTATTAATTCAAAATAGTTAGTGATATAGTGCCTACTTATATTATTTAATTTAGATTAATGGGTGCAGTCAAAGAATTAAGTGCAGGTTATTAAAACTTAAAACATCCTCAAATTGGACTAATCTATTGTAAAATAAACTTATAATTAAGTGTCGAAGTAATTAATAAAAATATATATTCTTCAACTGACAAAATTTTGACACTTAAAAACAATAATAAATAATGTCAAAAATCATGGAAGGTTTAGTAGACAATTTTTTTTATAAAGAAAACCTCTTTCGGGATGGATGTAATAAAATAAACATTACAATCTTATTTTTTTATGTAGGAATATAGCTACACCTTCCTAGATTTAAGCAAACACGTTGCTTTCCATCGTAAAAGAAATATAACATAAACATAATCGCAATGACTATTAAAATTTTAGTAAAATACATTTGAAATTTCCATAAGAAATTCTCTACAAAAAACCTTCGCAGAAACTGAATAGGTACCTACCTAGGAATCAACCAAAAATGTTGCCATCCAACAAAAATTGCGATAAAAATAACTTTTACAGAATTGGGAAGGTACCTTTATCAACCATAAATGTTTCCAACAAAGAACATTTTCACTATATATATTTGTCCTAATTAGGTACCTACCCACGAAAATATCGAGTGAACACAATGAAATAGGAGGTTTTTCACCTTCCTCTTGATAGCTTATCCATAGGATAACGGATATTGTAAATAAGCAAACAATAGGTAGAAAACTCCGCTAACTTATCCGATATATATTGCCACTTTCATAGGTTCGAGTACCAAATAGTTAACTTGGACTATATGAATAATTAGATCGTAAATTGAATATTATCCTATGAATAAGCTAGAAAGAGGACAGTGAAATACCCCCAGAGTATTCTTATTTGCAGTTAATAACGTACACATAGGATTGTTTACTTATTTTTAAGTTCAAAAGTTAAATATCAAAACTATTTTAACATGCACAACCAGTATTTTTACCGCTAATATAATTATTTTATCATTAAATGGAATCTTTTTATTTGACCTAAGTCCTGTTTTATTATATGTTATCAGTTATTTATCGTTAATCAGAAGATAACAAAACATTATACAAAAAATAATATATTTTTATCATTTTTTTTTTAAATTCAGATTAAAACCCTTTTTATATTATGTTATCATTGTTTTAACACCAATCTAAGAGAATACGCTTTTCTATTAAAAAAAGAGTATTTTATTTAAGAGTATCATTTCATCAATAAATTATTAAAAATAATAATATTTCTTTAGATAGGAAAAATTCTACGCAAAGCAAAAATAAAGGGATGATATTTCAAAAATTGGGAATCAAAGAAACTAAAAAAATAGTTGGTGAATCTTTGTCATTCTTCATTGAAAATGATTGAATGACACAAACATATTGTACGAACTTGTAAAACACCACATGTTTAATAAAAAAATTATCTACATATTTCAAAACCAATGGTTTCTTCGAATAAAATAAAAATTAACAAAAATAATATAAAACAAACAAGTGTAAACAAATAAGTAATTACAGACGAAAAAAATATAAGAAGTGGTGATTTTCCAGTGGAGCGATTAAGGTCGAAAAATGAACCACTTTTATTTTTCTGCGATTGACAGCGGTCCTAAATTGATCATTTCCCTACCATTCGTAAAACATTTATTGTAATTATTTAAAACATTTCCATGGCCAGCCATTTATTTTAAAACGAAGCTATTGAATTGCTTTATCTATTATGACCATAGATGTCGCAAATGCAAACTTCGTAGACTATTTTAGATTGATTTTAAAAATAAATTAAAAAAATATTTTTTTACGCAGAATTTCTGATCAGCTGTTTACGGTTAAAATGAAGTCCTTTTCTATATACCACAAACAACATACATACATCGAAAATATTTTATGTTGACTCGAATAAGTACCTCTCACGGAGTCTCAAAGTAACAAACACGCAGGATTCGCGCGATAATGAACTTTACGATTTTTTTAATATATTTTTTATAAATCCTACAAATATGAGATAAACGGTAAAATACAGATTAATTCATTGGCTATTTAGCACTATAATAAGTTTTTATGTTTCCATGTTAAAATTCGAAGGTATGATTTTTTTTATGTTGGCGAAAAATTAAAAAAAAATTATCTGGAAATCTCGAGCATCGGGGCAAATTTATTTCGCGTGGTCGCTCCAGTGGATTACTTATTTATGTAATTGTTTTTAATAGTCATTAATCACCATTCTTTAATATCTTTTCACTATTCATAATCACACTCTTTTGTCCGTAGTTACTTTATTGTCTACAAGTACTTGTTTGTCTTTCGTTATTCTTGTTAATTTTAATTTTATCCTAACAAAGAAACCATTGGTTTGAAACACGTATATAATTTTGATCAATTAAGTGGTTTTCATGATTTAAAATGACGCCACAAAGTGAATTTGCGAAGATTGAAAAAGAAAATATTGTTATTGTTTATTTAGTAAGTACAAGTACGGAAACATTTTTGCCACTCACTGATAATCCACGGAAGTTACAGAAGAACCCTAGAATAACATAAAATACATATATACATGATAAAAAAAAAAAATACTTACATTGTTTTTCATGTGACTGTGAATACGCAAATGTTATTACTGTAGACACATTAGTCTAGGGATGTTTATATTTGTATCTTAATTTGTTATACATTAACCAAAATAATGCTCTGTAAATATCCTGTTTGTGTCTCAAATAAATAAATAAATAAATAAATAAATAAAGAATAACATAATATACATGATAAAGAATAACATAATATACACACTAAAGAATAACATGTAATACATATTATACATAATAAAGAATAACGTTATATAATACGTATAAAACGTAATAAAAAAACACAAATATAACATACAATACATAATAAAGAATAATTCATGAATAACAAATAATACACAATAAATAATAACTTGAGGAATGCTTTTTGGGCGTGTTTCGTGATCCAATTGCCTAATTCGGACCTATATTTTCATACAAAACATTAAGAAAGAATTTCATTTTCACCAAAAGTGAGGGAAAATTAATCTTACTTAAGATGGTCACCCCTACATCTCTTTTCAGTGTTTTTGTAAAAGTCACAGAGAGAGGTCGTACATGACATCACAATTCTAGCAACTAGCAACCTGTGTGTTTTTCTTTTTACATTGATGATTTTACTTCGATGACGTATGTACAACCTCTCTTTGGGACTACTCTAACAAGCGGTTGTTATTGATTTGTAATAATTTAAAATTATAATATTATTAGTAAAAACACTCCACATAACAGGAACATAGAAAAAATTTCAAAAAAACCGTATTTTGCAAAAAATTTACAAAAAAATATTGGTAAAATTAAAAATTATATAAATAGTCGTTTAGTTCGGTAGGTTCCTAAATAAATAAAAAAAATATATTCACAAATAAATTAAAGACCAGAAAGTGTTGACTAAAAATGTTACTACTTTAAATTTAATTGTAAAATTAACATAAATATAATCAATTAATAACTGCACTGAAAAGCTATTCTCTCTCTTTTGTGAGATCGAGATAGATCTCAGGCGAGATCTCCTGTCAGATTTGTGTGATTTTCTACCGCTATTAAATGAATAAATAATCAAGCGTGGTTGCAGGAATTCGTTGTGACAGCTCACAGCTGAAATTCTGACATCGGCCCATAGAAAAAGCAAATAACAGCCATAGAAAATAACATAAATCTGACAGGAGATCTGGCCTGAGATCTATCTCGATCTTACCAAAGATAGAGAAAAGATCCTCAGATCTACAGTAAACTAGTTCCAACGAGATCTCGTATGGACGTCGCGAAGCTCATCCTAATTACTCATGCGTCTTGTTTGAAAACGAAACAGACACGATACTAGAACATGACACGATATCACATACAATCTCACGCTGGGACTAGTAAAGTTAAACACGTACAAACTTAATTTGAATAGTTGTGGGACTTCACCATTGTACAAATTATTGAAGATTTTTTTTCGTTGGATCGTTTCTTTTATAAGGAAGAGAAAGTTCAGTGTTCACAAATCATACATACAGTAAAAAAATAAAGTTTTTTCTTTGGTTGTAAACTAACATCAATATTTGAATACATAATATCATTAATAATTATACTTTTGTACCTGGGAAGCATATGACAATACAATTGTCCGGTAACAAAAATCCAGTACAAATAAAAAAAATATTTATATATAATACAGGTGCATCCTCAACATATCCTGGGGACTCACGGGATCAGGGCAGATGTGTAGATTGTGGTGAAGTGTGTGTTTATTTATGTAAAAGTGATATCGTATTGCGCGTGTTAATCCTCTTAGAGTCGGCATTTAAATATGATAATTTGTGAAATTGACGTATTTTCGGCGTTTAGTTTTGGTGTAGCCATCCATTACTGGATATCAAGAACTGCTAAGCTTATCCCTGTTATTCGGGGTTTTTGTGTATTTTAATTGTGTCCGTAATTAGGCATGCTCGATGCGTTTTGAGTCTTCTCAGAACAATCAATTAAATGCTTGACAGTTGTCAATTTGTCTGGATGGCCGAGTTTGCACGCTCGAAAGTGTTGTGAGAACCTTTTGGAGATGGTCCATTCTGCCTGGCCTTCCTACAATTTGGCAATCATCTTGTTCCTGTTATGAGGAATGAAAAATACACGATTACCCAACTGATGGTACAGGGAAAGATTGGGTTCTGTAGTGTGAAGATTGCCATCATGATATCCAACCTCGACAGGAGAGTTTACTGGAAGAGTGTTTTATCAGATAGAAAGTGATAAATGGTTAGAGGTTAAACATATCGACATTTGAAAAGGAAAAATGACTAAAGCGCCATTCGGCTGTGGCATTAGACGAACCTATGTACACAACAAGCTATATCGTTTGTTTGCGCATGTGTTCATCAAATCAAGTTTTCTAGAGTGTCCCAGAACACGTGGGAAATTCTAGATAACTTGGTTTGATGACCACAAGCACTAGCAAATAAAATAGCTTTCCATGGAAACGATTGCTACTGCTTCAGAAAATTCAAATATTAGAATATGTTTTATTTTTTTGGACAAGCTTCTGTTTTGGAATAAATGTCAGTTCCTACATTAAAAATATAATTCGTAACGATTATAAAGACTGAATAAATGAACTGAATAAATAGTGTAATTTTTTATTATATTCACAAACTTTCAAATATTTAATTAAAAATAAACATCCGAAATGTTTGTAAGCGCATAAATTCCGAACGAATGAACAAAATTGGATAATTCTTTTTTTCTTTGAGCTATAGCTTTATGAAATTTAGGTGGCAGGCGAGATGTTTGAAAACTGAATGTAAGGGAATGAATGTATGGAATTCGGGAGGGGGTGGGGGTGGGGAGGAGGGGGTATAATTGATAAGTTCAACCGCTACAGTAATTTCCCGTAATACCATGCGAGCGAAGCCGCGGGGAAAAGCTAGGATATTATAAACGTCAAAACGACCTCACTTTTTTGTTGTTCCATGTATAAATAATTAATTTAAAATTCCCAAATTAATTTATATTTTTCAAAATTGCGATTTAAAATTTGGGTTTCATAAAGGTGTACATTTTATTATTCTGGTGGTTATTTTTTTAATTTTGAATATAAAGCGTTGTATTTTGCTTTTCTACTTTCTAACACCGTTTAGAACAAATTTTTCACTGTGTAGTAAGGGAGTTACAGCGGTTTATATGAGACCTGTGTGAGCTGAGACAAATTTGATCTCCTGTGATAAAAACGGGTTTTTGTCACAGCTGTTAAGGCGCTTTAGACATTTTTCCTTTCCAGCATCAATATGTTGTCACTGGCATACATGTATTTAAATTTTTTAATAACGTGATGTTTTATGCTTCCGAGGTACAGATTTTTAAAACATATGTTTTTTAAGTAGAAAAAAAAGTTTTACAATAATCACTAACACAAATCTCTGAATTCTATACACATAGACCACATCCTAGCAAAGCCTTTCAGATTTAGAATAATTCCTGGAACCTCTTCTCAAAATATCGATTTTTTTCACAAATCTTATCACAGTTGCTTCTAATCTAGTGTCCGACCCTCCATTTATAAAATAAGTGTAAATCTGCGACGTACAGATATTCCTGTTCAAATTTTCATACCATTCATTGGAAAAACACAATTCCTGACGTTTTACAACCCAAAATTAGGGTTGAAAACGTTTCAGTAGACATTCTACATTATTTTTGTCTCTGATTCTTAAAGCTTATTTATTCTGTGTGAAAATCAAATATCTATCATTAAACACAAATTATTTTGATTTGAATAAGTTTATGTACTTCACTAATTTAATCCAAATTATCAACATGTTTCGAAACCAATTGTCAGTTTGTGTACATCACTTATTTAATCAAAATTATCAACATGTTTCGAAACCAATTGTCAGTTTGTGTACATCACTTATTTAATCAAAATTATCAACAAGTTTCGAAACCAATTGTCAGTTTGTGTACATCACTTATTTAATCAAAATTATCAATTAACATGTTTCGAAACCAATAATTCCTTGGTCAGGATAAAATAACATAAATTTTGCTTTCTGAAATAATATGCTGATATTTTTGATTAAATAAATAGTGAATACAAAGTGATTTGGAATTTAAATGACGCCACAAAGAGAATTTGCGAATTATGAAGAAACAAAATTTTCTATTCCTTTTAAGTTTTAATTTTGTAACTTAAAATAACAAAGTAATTTTATTATTTTAACGCTCTGATTCGAATTGAATAATTTATTGACAAAATTGAAAACAATGATTTTTGCAGTTGGTCTTATTTTTTCAGTTTAATATTTTAAAACTCCACATATTTATGATGGAGTTTAAAATAATAGCTCCAAGAATCATAGCAGAAAGCGGATTTCTGTTTAGATAAAACTTTCAAAATCTTTAGATTTTAGTATTTAACTTGATGAAAAACATTTTTAATACTACATATTCAATATTACACCCGAAATGGTTTCAGAAAACACTAAATTTTCACTTATTATTTGCCAGGAATTAAGTATTTTAGAAATTGGCTTCATAATATGAAGGAATCGAAAACTTTAGGTCATAATATTCTAGGAAATATTTAATAAGTACTTAATTTGAGTTAAAATGAATTATTTAATGAGTTTTGGAGGTGAACCACAATTGAGTTACCACAGTATTCGAAAGTTTTCACTAATCTTTTTTACTCTATGAATCTTTTCAGTGTTACCATTTAATAATAATTCATTTTTTTTCCAGTATTGTTGCAGGGGTAGGCAATGCAATACATTCCAGAGTGGGTAATAAAGTAAACCAAATCTTTACTTAGTATAAAATGAAGTCGCTCCCGTTATCTGTACGCTTAGATCTTTTAAACTACGCGACGGATTTTCATGCGGTTTTCACCAATAGATAGTGATTCAAGAGGAAGGTTTATTATGTATAATACATGCATATTATTGTAGAGAAAAGCCGAGAAATTCAAAGATTCAATTCAGATGGCAGCGGGCTGGCAAACGGGCGTTGTGAATTTAATATGTATGCAAATTAACAGATGGCGTTGGTTATAAAGGTTGGGTAATGGCGTTGTGTTTCGTTAGACACAGCAACGTGTGGCCGGGTCTGCTAGTAATACATAAAATTACAACAGAAAAGAAGTTAAAAATTATGCAAATGGTCATTTATCGAGGATATGTGACCGTCTGCCGTCTCCAGAGGGCCATCTGAGGGAATCCATCCGGGCAGCTATGGCAGTGATGATGGTATTCTTGGTTTGGCGTTGTCTGCCGCGTAGATTTCCCAGATTCCCAATTTGGGAGGCGGGAATGGGTACCGCCGCCCCGGAAACTATTTATTGGATAACTAACACCTCTGCTGTAGGCCAACCCGTGGTTCGCTACGTTTGGTGACTTAGCAGTGGTACTCGGATTCGCGGGGTGAGTTTGGCCAGATCTTGGCGGCTGATACGTCTTGCACCACAGTGGGAGGGATAGATCCCTATGTCCGTCAATCCTGGACACCCTGTACCCAGGTTCATACCAACCCCTTTTATTTTTTCCTTCCCAAATCTTCCTCTCCCTCCTTTCCTAAAAAGATCCTCCACATCCCCAAAGATGACATAGTCCTCGAGGGGAATTATTTTCCTCCAGGCCTCCCGTGTTAAGCTAATGTAATAAAAAGGCGATAGCAGAAAATGCCCTGAAAAATGCACTCTTCTCTCCAAGAACATTTCCGTAACGCTGCAGTATCATGGTAGGCGGAACAAAGCACACTTCATCAGCCTTAATTCAAACTGGAGAGCATTATTGTGCCAGTTTGATTTTCATTTATAGGACGTATTATAAAAGTGGAAACTATCCATCTAAATCAAATAACTTATTAAAAAAACCTCTAGAATAAAAAATGTCCGTCGCAGTTTTACACCTTATTTAGTTTCAGGCACCCATAATGCTACTTCTTTAAATTAAATTCTATAATAATAATATATAGTCATTATTCTGACATACCCTAAAGTAAACGCGAATTTATCTTAAGGATTGTGACAGCGCTTCTGTTTAAACAATTACATACATCATTTACACAAATTTTACATGGTTACCCGTCTTTGTTTACCTACACATTACATTCTATCAGTAATACAACAAAATATTGAAACCACAGATAATTAAGACTGAGTTTAAGATTCGACATCATTAACAAAAGTTTTGACAATTTCATCAACGTGATGTTGATTGTAGTTAAAAGTTTGAAATTTTCATCAATCTGATGTTAGGGGCCATCCATAAATTACGTCACACGAATTTCATGATTTTTTTACCCCCCCCCCCCCCTCGTCCCTGTCACACATCGTCACATTTGTGAGACCCTCTCCCCCCTAGTGTGACGTCACATATTTTGCAATTTTACATACATTTTTTTTTGGGTTTTAACCATTTATATTTTTACACGTGACGTCACAAACCCACTTGTCACACAATGTCACATTTATCTACCCCCCCCCCCCCTTAAGGTGTGACGTAATTTATTGATGGCCCCTTAGTTGAAGTCAAAATAATATTTGGGTAATTTGTATAGCGCATTCTTTGTAAAAAAAAAAATTCTTCAAGCGCGCTGTAAAATATTATAATTTTCATCAATCTAATGTTAGTTGTAGTCAAAAGATTGTAATTTTCATTAATCTGATGTTAAAGTTGTTAGTTTAGTCAAAAGGTTGTAGTTTTCAACAATCAAAAGATTGTAATTTTCATTAATCTGATGTTTAAGTTGTTAGTTGTAGTCAAAAGGTTGTAATTTTCATTAATCTGATGTATAAGTCGTTAGTTGTAGTCAAAAGGTTGTAATTTTCATTAATCTGATGTGTAAGTTGTTAGTTTAGTCAAAAGGTTGTAATTTTCAAAAATTAAAAGACTGTAATTTTCATTAATCTGATGTTTAAGTTTTAGTTGTAGTCAAAAGGTTGTAATTTTCATTAATCTCATGTATAAGTTGTTAGTTTAGTCAAAGGTTGTAATTTTCAACAATCAAAAGATTGTAATTTTCATTAAACTGATGTATAAGTCATTAGTTGTAGTCAAAAGGTTGTAATTTTCATTAATCTGAGGTATAAGTCGTTAGTTGTTGTCAAAAGGTTGTAATTTTCAACAATCTGATATTAGTTATAGACAAAATTTTGACAATTTCATTAATCTGGTATATACGTGTACTGATGTAAGTTATAGTAAAAATGTTGACATTAAAAAATTGCAATACATGACACATTGTTTACTAAAATTGTTTTACATAAATTAAAGAAACGTACTTTTAAAGTGGCTTACAATAGATACATTTTTCTACACAATATTAACAAAAAATGAAAATAATAAATAAATTTTATTGACCGTGTCACTATCTGATTTTAACTGTTAAGGAATTTTTATTTTTTTAGTTATTTTCAATAATCAAGGACAATTTATTCAACACAACCTTTCCCAAGACAACGAAATTGCGCCTACCGATTATGTAAACGTTTATTACTATTTGATGGATTTACACATTTTTTGGCATTTCCATTAAAAATTTTTCACAGATCAATTTTCACAGCTAAAAGCTTAACAAATCCAGCAAAAAAAATAGTCAGATGTCTTCAAAAATTAGTCGATCCAACAACACTTTGACTAAAATATCCCGGCAAAATTTGATAGAACCGCCAAATTTTTTTATGAATCTCTCCAAAATTTTGACAAATTCACCCAAAGTTTGGTTATACATCCCGCCAAATCTTTGACAATATCAGGAAAATGTCACTATCTTCCTCACAACAGGAAATTGTAAAACTTTTCTGTAAGTTAACCTTACTTTCATTTCAACTCGATACAAAAATTGTTTTCATCATTTTGTTTGCCTCAGCATTTTCAGCGAGAAAACACAGGAATTTTGACAAATTTCCTAACAATATTTTGGTCACATCTTTGGCTTACAATTCAAAATCATGTTTTGGCCTCTTTGCTTCTACTGACAATGATTTCATGATCGTGGCTTTACATTACCACAAGCATTTCTATTTCAAATTGTCACAACAATTCACACAGTTTGCTTTTGTGTTTGGCGGATTTGGTCTTGGGCGGCGGAGCGACCACAACTGGTTTTTCTTTTACTGAGATTTCTTCTGCGATTGTTGTATTGGAGGAGTGTTCGTTAGTGTGAGAATGTCTTCGTTCCGATGAGGCATTGTAGAGTGATCTGAAACAATGAAACTGTGTAAATTTGAAGAATTTGCCATAATGCTAATAAATTAAGTCTTATCAGTAGATACCAAGGCTTGCACCATGCAGAAAATAATGACTGTTAAACTGTGTTTTTGACCCAAAAAGGGTTATAATTTCCGATAAAACGGAGCTATTTAAAATTGTATGTTTTAAAACAACATGGAAAGATGGAGTGGCCAGAGAATAATTCGTATATGGCAAGTGCATATAATAAGATTTTAGATTAGATCAAGAGTATTGAAAAAAATGTGGCATTCGACATCAATAAGGCTGCGGGGCCAGAAAATTCTTAAACAATGCTCAAATGCATTAGCGCATTCTTTTACTACCTCTGACCTTTTATTGATTGGACATTTCCCCTCAAAATGGAAAGAAAGTTACACAACTCTTTAAAAAAGGTGATAAAACCGATATTACAAGCTATTGTCCGATTGCATCCATGCAGGTATCTCTAAACTATTAGAATCGCCTGTTCTTAACCAAATGTATCCTCATATTATTATTATTATAGATAAAAAATGACATTGATTTGTAAAAGATAGGTCAACAACCACAAATTTGCTTCTGTGTCAAAATTACAAAACTAATGCAGACTTCACGAAGGCATTTGATAAAACATCACAAAATTACTTCTTCACAAATGCCTTAGAGATATGGGACAAATTCCTTATTTGGTTCGCTAGCTATCTGCGTGAAAAACAATATTTGTAAAAGTGAAATTGCATAATAGACTCCCAGGGTTGTCACTGGATATTTGGCTGTGTCTTCTGGTTCTACAAGCATCTTCCCGGGTATTTGAGACTTGTTCCTAGGGCGGGACATTTACACATAGGTAGGTAAATTGGAGTCGCTTCATTATCTCCACATTTAAGGAAATGCGTCTATTGGTGTTTTCCAGACCCAACAGCATGTGTCTCTTGAGGTACAGTGTTACTTTAGTAGTCCTACAGTTCCCTCAGTGAGTGCACTGTCCATATTGAGTAGTTGCCTGATTTGAGAACTTTGTATTGTCTCATCCCGGGTATCCTCTCCCATTCCTTCCAGTTCTGGTGTTTGACATAATATCTCAATATCATGTAGTTTGGTGTGGCAAGTTTCCACTCCTACAGCCGGCTCCGATCCCGCAGGCGATGTTTCCGCCCTTTTCCTTGGTAGTTCATCGATCTGCTTGTTACATATACCTATATGTCCGGTATGTGATGTTGAACTTAGTTCGTGTGTATGTTTAAAAAATCAGTTTTTCGATGGTTATTAAAATTGTGATTTTATTATTAACAGTTCAATGGTTTGATGGTTAGCCAGTTGTTCTTATTTGTTCAACTTACCTAGACAGTCTAGACCTCACAGCCTTCCCCAGAGAGGTGCCCTTTCTCAGCGAGTGGAACCTGTGTCTTGAAGTTCCCGTTTCCACCCCTCCCAACCCGGAGTGATGGTTCTCCTTGTCAGCCTGATCCACGGAGTGACTGCAATTGAGGGTGGTGACTGTGAACTCCAGGTCCTTGATGACCTCTGACGAAGCTGAAAGAATAAGAGATCGTGATTAAAATCGTGCTGCGCTTCCTCTTTCTTTAACCAACGTTTCTGACAGTGTTACAGTGTCCATCACTATTACAAATATGTAAATGTGTTGGAGGTGTGTTTATGTATGTAGAAGTGATATCTTATTACTTGTAACTCTTATAGCAAGCCTCAATCCTCTTAGCAAGGGTATTTTTTCAGTGTAAAAATAAGTAATATGTGGTTTTTGGCGTACAATTTTGGAGTAACCATCAGGTACTGGATACCGAGAACTATTAAGCTTGTTTTTAAAAGAAACAGAACCATTCCCTGGTTTTGAATACCCAAACAATATTTGAACATCTCCTACCACAGTAGCGGAAAACGTCATCTGTTGTCCGTGTTGTATCGTTGTATGTTCTATTACTTCCACAAGCGGAAAATGTTCCTTGGTTCCTGATGGAGGACTTAGTCAGCCGAGGAATCGAAAACGTGACGCCCGGGTGGGACCCAAACGCGATATCAACTCAGCCACTGACTGGTAAAATGTGTATCTATTAATATTAATGGGGTTTAGTGGATTTCACTTGCCTCCGTAATTAGGCGAGCTCAATACGTTTCAGATCTTCCCAGGACCTCCCAAGATGGTCTCAATTAAGTGCTTGGCAATTGCTGATTTATTTGGATGACCGAGTTTGCACGCTCGAGAGGTTCTCTGTAATTTGTTTCTTTTTTATATCGAAGCTGATAGGGAAATTCTTCCTGTAGAAACCGTTTTAGTATGTTTAGATCTATTATGTACTATGAGAGTGGCAGTCACATTTTTTCATCATTCAGTGAGATTTTTTATGAAAGCGTCTAAATAAGAAGAGCTATTTTTTGAGTAACCTACTCAATAAACCTAATACAGAATGTCTTCTTGGTGTATTTATTGAAGTCGTTAACGTCTTTGGTACATTCAAATACCAAAGCGGTATCATAATCATACACCGAACATTCTGTTCTACTAGTAAAATAAATTCGTTAATATCAACATGGAATAAAAGAGGCCCAAGGCCGGTTCCTTGTGACACGCTCTTTTTAGAGTTCTCCATTGTGACTCTACAATTTGTGAGTTTATCTTTATTGAATTACCTGAGAACTCCTCCACCGGCTTGTCAATGGTGTCGTGGTCTATCCATGTGAGTCCCATCTCTACCTTTTCGGCCAGGTCCTGCCAGCGCTGGCGGTTATCCATGGTGCCCTGGTAAAGCGGCAGGATCCAGGGAAAGGAGTCGGACAGAACTTTGTAGAGAGGAAGGCAGATTACGTCTATGAAGCCCACTTGCATCTGGGGTAGTTCGTCCTTACGTTCTCTGGAACGGAAATTTATAAAAATCGCCATTATGTAATCATACTTTGATTATATATCATTGTCACAGCATTAACACAATTTCTCACATATCTACAAAAAGACCTAAAATCGATTGGCTAGATTAATAATTCATAATATTATGCCAATGTTAATGATTGAGACTAAATGTTTGTATACAGTTATTTGAATTAACACTAGAACTCAAAAGGCTTTTAGTCGTCTTATGGCTCACCTATCCATCATAGCCACAGGCTGCTGATTGAGTTGCAGCTTCTCAAGGTCTCCCTGATCGAAGAATTCATCGGCCACCAGTTTGGCCACCTTGTGTTGTACTTCCCAGGGCTTGGCTATTGCTGACACATCGCAGGCGGTCATCATCATACC
This sequence comes from Glyphotaelius pellucidus, assembly GCA_936435175.1. Taxonomy (NCBI): domain Eukaryota; kingdom Metazoa; phylum Arthropoda; class Insecta; order Trichoptera; family Limnephilidae; genus Glyphotaelius; species Glyphotaelius pellucidus. The sequence continues at coordinate 26,249,078 of OW386558.1, read as the reverse complement.
GCAAAGCACTGGAAAATCGATAAAATGTTAATGATGTAGCAAACAAAAAACTTTAATTTATTAGGATTAATTCGTTATTTTAGTACCAACATTAAAAAATGGAATGAAGTCAGTCTTTTTGATTATTTAAAAAAACTTATTTCAATTTTTTCGGCAACTACAGCGTTAAAACAAACTTTTAGAGCCAGGCTTAAGCTTTGACGTATTTTAAAATTCGTTGATATTAATCCCCCAGCGAACTATTTCTTCAAATTTGACCCAAAAAATGCAACTTCGGACTCGATTTAATCTAAAACGAAAGCTGAAATCGAAAAAGTGATACTTAGAAATCGGCCCCAAATATCATGTTGATTCTCCAGTCTCCCGCTTGTATTATGAATTTTCGGACTCCGTATATGAATAACTTTAAAACACGATTTTGAAAATGTGATGGGCTTTGAAGTGTTCAACAGCAAGATAAATTAATATTTTAATATTCCTTAGTTTCTTTCTTAGATTGTGGTTTAAAATTGTAAAAGTAATTTTAAAAGGTGGAGAAAAATAACAGCAATTTTTTCCCGTAACTTTTTTTAAATTAACTTAACCAAAGTCTTAGACAGGGATAAGGAAACAGGACAGAGTGAGATGTAGCACAATAAGGGAGAAAACTAAAGTTGCTGATATAGTTACCCGAATAGACCAACAAAAGTGGAGATGGACAGGTCACATGATCCGCGATCCACAAGAAAAATGGTGCAAAAATGTCACTGACTGGTCTCCCAGAGATGGCAAGAGAAGTAGAGGACGTCAACAAATAAGATGGGAAGACGACCTAAAACTCACGGCTGGACATCATTGGAGAAGAGTAGCGCGTGACAGGTCCCAGTGGAAAATGTTAGAGGAGGCCTATGCCAAGAGGCAAACTGAGCTTCGGGATATATTATTAAAAAAAAGAACATGCCAAAATTCAAACCTAACAGAAGTTCAGAATAAAAAGGCTTATTATTATTATTATTATTATCAACCAAAGTCTTGATATCAGCATTTAAATACACACGAAAGTGAGTGTTTATGAATAAATTAAACTACAACCTCATTTTACTTTATTTTGAATATTTCTTTACGTGCTTTTAAAGAAAAACCCACACAGTATTTTTTGAGGATATTCAACATTTAAAAATATTTTGTAAGACTTACGACGGACGGTCAGAAAAGTCATATTACCGATTTAATTTTGTTAAATGCTTAGACTATGTTAATTTATAAATAAATGTTAAATATTTTTTTTTTAAAAACATTATGTTTATTGATTTAAGTATATTATCATTATTCCTGATTAATAAAAAATTACCCTTGGAATTAATGGAGTAAAATCTGGAAATAAAATTTAATATTTTGAAGCAGATTTCTTCTTACACTCTTTTTTATCTTCGCTCTGCCAATCAAATTCCCCATTGTCCGTGAGGTCCAGGAATTTGCTCCTCTTTTTGAAGTACATCGCCAGATCCGTGGATAGGATAGCTGTTTCGACTACCTTCATCACGTTCTTGTAGTCAATTGGAGAGAGAGCCTGGAATAAGGGAAAATATTTATTTCAAAAATGTTCAAAAGAGAGGCTTTTTGTTTCTATGATTTGCTACTTTTTTTGTGTTCTGATAATCGAGAAATGTGAATATTCACTACTTATCGAGTTAGATATAATGTTTTACATATTTATTTCTTGGTTCAATTTATTAATGACTATTTGAAAGATACGAAGCGCAGTGCTACACGTATAAATTGGCGAAAAGAAGAGCGCTGTCGTCTGACATAACAATAGTAGGTGTGGTTGCTATAATAAAATATAAAGATACGGCGTTAGTTCATGTTTACGCCACCACCAACTGATACGTGTAGCACTGTAAAGTAGTTTGTTCACAGTCCTCCTCACTAAGTATTCCTATTCTGAGGCAGATTGTAGATAGTTGTGTTGGTGTTGCATCAAGATTTCCTCATCTTTATGTTTGTTTAATGTGTTTTATAATTTCCTCATCTTCAAGTTTGTTAATTTCCATATCTTCATGTTTGTTGACCGTGTATTAGTTTAGTGTTACTTTATAATTTTGATGATTTCCTGATCTTCATGTTTACTTTGTATATTGTGAAGTCGTTTTTAAAGTTGTTTATCTAATTTGTTTATTTAATTTCATTTGGAAGTGCATTATATAATTTTGTTACACAGAATGTACGGTTTTTCTGGCCAAATTTAATTTTGAGACGCTCCGGAGATTTGAGGTTTTCGTCGAATTTACTAGTAATATACTGCCTTTGGACAAATAAGCTCTGAATGTAATGTAATGTCACAGCCGGAAAAAGCATTTCTGAATTTTTAGCTATTATTATAGTTTACAACAAATTCCCGCCTAGCTTAAAACAAATCAAATCAACTATAAATTCCATCAAATTTTGACATGAATTATCAAAAAAGAACTGTCTAGTATTAAAAAAAACAATGTCAAAGAAATTGCAGAAAATACCCCACCCAAACCTTGAAGTTGAACTAAAGAGATCGCTGAAAACCCTCTTCCAAAACCTGGTTCGCCTCAGCATAGGATTTTAATAATATTTTTATGTCGTGTCGTGTAGTTATACAGTAATTTATTTTTGATCCTTAAATATTTTACGTTTTTCTTTAGTTTGCAGTCAAGTCAAATATAACTCCTCAATCTGGTCTCCCCATTTTTAAATGCATTAAGATTCAATCGAAAAAATTAAACAAAACAAATATAACTCCTCAATCTGGTCTCCCCATTTTTAAATGCATTAAGATTCAATCGAAAAAATTAAACAAAAGTTCCTAAGGCACATGAATTTTAATCTCGGCATTCCCATTGAAAACATAATCTACAATTACTTGAATAAAGATTTAAATTTATCAAGACTCTCAGATCGAAGAATAAGTTCTGACGTAATATTTACGTTAAAAATTGTAAAATTTAGTAGAGATTGTAGACAGCCCTGATATTCAATTTACCTATTCTTTCTGTTTCCAAAATCGTGCTTAAATGTAACAATACCAGGACTAAGCATTTCATCTAGATGACATAAGTTAGTTGTAGTTAGTTGTAGATACGCAGATGCGGCGGATCTATTTAACTGCATCGAAGGTAGGTATAAGAAGGCTACACTAACACATCTCTACAATCAATATTAATTTAACCCACGTCTATTTATATGTTTTGTATTATTTATATGTCTCACTTTAATAACCAAGAGCTTGTTCATTTTATACTTTCTGACGTCTTTGCACAATCTAATGTCACAGTTGTGTAATTGTTAGTGTTTTTAAGTTACTGTAATCATTTTATTATGCTTGTTTTTAACTATGACTTGCAATTATTGTTACTGTATATTGAAACCATTGATTTTAAATAAATAAATAAATGAACAAATAATAAAAAAACGGTTATTTAATGTAGGATATCTAAAAACCTCCGAACTTGTCACATAGATAGCTAGGATAGGAAAGTCCGCAATATGGCGGTAGGATTGGTTCCCAGCTAGTTCGCCAGAGGGCCGAGGGCAGCGCTTCCCACAAAAGACAGTGGAAACCAGATCAATTATAGCCAGCTCCTAGTTAGGTCTACTAACCGTAGTCACCACTTGTAATACGCGAAGTATTTATAAATCACAGATTAACCAAACGAACTCTATTTCTTCCCTAAGAGAAATCTCCTTCTAAGACGTGTTAGAGATACCGATTGTGCAACACAACATTTAAAAAAAGAAGGCCTACCTGGAAGATGTTATTACTTTCGCTGTTCAGTATCATGACGCACTGATCGAAGTGATGATGCTCCATGGTGGATGTGGTGTATAGGATGGCCAGGGGACTCTCTGTCTTGGTCTGAAAGGCGTTGTTGGTGCCACGGTGGTCCAGGTCATGACACAGACAGGCTACCAGCAATCCCAGGATCTCGAGGTCAGACATGAACCTGGAACATTGCGGAGAAAATGTTAGATAAATGGCAAACCCGTGCAATCATACACTTTAACAGGGTAGCACGCTGCAATTAAAGGGAGAAATATAGTTAGGGGTAACAATCCCATATCCCGCAAGCCTGCATCCTGCAATCCGGCGTCCTGCAATCCCGCGTCTCGCAATCACGCGGGATTACAGCAATATTGGTAATATAATAACAAGTACGGAGGCTCTTTCGAAGTCAGAGTCCTGGTTAATCTCTCAGAAACTGGGCGCACTACACAGATACTGCAGAGAGTATTCAACTGTTAACCCTGTACAAATCGCAAGTGCACCCCATAGTTGAATTTGGGAGCCACTTTTGTTATGGAGCCCTAAAGTATCTGAAAGAAAACCCTCAACTCTGTGTGGAAACGGGCGGTTCGTTTGATAGACTCTCCTATCCTAAGGACAAACAGATTGCAATTTTTTGAGCGCAGGCATTGGGTGGGAATGTCGTCCTTGTTCTACCGTAATTTCAATGGAAGACGCTCCGAGGAACTAGCAACATCGATTCCTTTGGCACCAGTAAACAATCGGGAAACACGCAAAACGCGCGCTCAACATTTGTACAAACTTTTTGTTTCTCACATGAAAACGGGTCGTTTACATTCTTGAGTTCAACAGCTCAGCTGCGGAACGATTTACCGGCCTCTATGTTTCCTCCCTCCTAGAACATGGGTCTTTTCAAGAATTTTCAAGATCCACACGAATCCTCAAAGATGACATAGACCCTGAGGGAATTTTTATTCCTCAGAGCCTTCTGTATGAAGTTACTTGTATTTAAAAAAAATGCAATGTGGTTAGTCTTTAAATCGCCTTGGTTTAAATAGAATAAATTAGTAGATATTGGATGTATAGATATTGTAATATTTACATATGAGTCCTATAATTTCAATACCCGCTATATCCGATTTTTTGACAAAATGATCTGAGTACGACGTCTTGTTCACATTTTTGCGAGGAATAAGAGGAACCTAAAATTGAGTTACAAAACCTCCCTTATCACGACCGAAAAGCATGTTAAAACTGCGAGTGAGAAACAAAACCCGCTATATCATTCAAGAAGTTACTATCGAAACCCGCTATATCAGAATTCAACCAATCACGAGCAACTATTGTGCCAAGATGGCGGGTTTAGAAACTCGCGTGTCAGGTCAGTAGAGTTTCAAAACCCTCTATATCGTTAGCAAATCACGAAGTAAGTACCAAAATCCGCTATATCCATTTTATTTATCGAAATTACTTAAATTGTTTTAGACATAAAAAATTAACACTTTTCGAAATTATACTCCATTACATTAATTATTCAAAAAATTATATAAACCTAGTATCTACTCGTATATTTGACCAGAAACATATTCCACTTTTCAGAAGTGCATTTATTACTATAATAATACCTTGTCGTGAAAGTCTAGAGAGGAATTTATGGACCAATTTGAAAAATTGCTTTTGCACGAAACGAATTTCCCAAAGGTTTTGAGCAACTTTGTCGGCGTTTGAAAAATTCCTCGTAAAACCATTTCCCTGAAAATAATCTATATATTTTATACGGCGATGCAACGTTCTGAGAAGGTTTCCAGTACGGTTTCTGTTATTGGATCATTGTTTAGAAATAATATTGGGACGAAGTTGAATTTTATCAAAGATGGTCTTTAAATTTGTGGGGCAGTTTCAACTGTTAGGTAACTCCGAAATCAACGTTTTTGAGTTACACACTCTAACTAACTAACTAACTAACCATCACGCCGTTTCCCCGCAGGGGTAGGCAGAGAGGACGGACCGCCAAACAACTCGATCTTGTCACACACTCCTTGCTTCGTTCACATTCATACGTGCTCTTCTATTATTCTGACTCTTGACATCGCCTGACTCAAGTATCTGATTCACTTGGTCGTGCCATGTCTTTCTCGGGCGTCCCCGACTTCGTCTACCATTCAAATTTGCGTCATATATTTTCCTTACACTCCTTTCCTCATTCATTCACTCTACATGCCCAAACCATTTGAGCGTCCCTTTCTTAATCTTATTCATTACGCTTACATCAGCCATGCATTCTTTGCGGATCTCCACATTTCTCACACGATCATACATGGTTTTACCACACATACGTCTCAGGGATCTCATTTCTACAGAATTCAGTCTACTTTCATCCTTTCTCTGCCAGTTCCATGCCTCACTGCCATACATCAGGGTAGGTACCAGCACTCCATTATGGACGGCTAGCATCGCTTCTTTTGACAGTTTTTTGTTGCTGCCAACGGCGTTCAGCCCTCCATTAACGGAGTTACCGGCATTCACCCTTCTTTCGATATCTCTATCAGTCTTCCCATCTCTCGTAAACATACTTCCTAAATCCACCTGCTCCAAGTATTCGTCATTCACAACTATGTTGCACATTGTTTTCGTACTTTCTCTTCACACACTCAAAGAATATAATTCTATTTCTTCGGTTGTTATGTATGAATGCTAAAAACAGAAAAGTCGTACCGCGTTGGAATCATCAAGTTATTTGAATATTTTTTTTTGTGGTTATCTCCAAATAGTATAATATAACTTAATTAGGTAACTCTAGGTGGGATTTTTCCATGTTCCAATTAGGCAACTAGACTAAGCTTGCTGTAGCACTAAAATGTGTGGAATTGCTTGAGTTGTTTTCGTTGCATTTTTGTTTGTAACTAAGTAGTTAAGTCAATCGATTTTTGTAAATAATTACTTAAAATAATTATTAGCCATTTTCCTATTCCTGAAATACGTCAATCTAAAAATTAACAAAACTAATCAGTATCCAGTAACCAATTTATCACATTGATTACCATCTTATAATTCAATTTCCTAACAAAGTTGATTTCAGATTTATTCCTTCTTACTCCTTCCTTTAATTTAAAAGATCCTCCTCACAGCACTGTTCCGTGTGGGAGCTATTGTAAAAAAATAGATGAATCATTACGAACCTTTCCATCTTCCCTGTCTTCAGCATGGCAAACATGGTCTGCGCCACGTTGAGTGCATGCCGCCAGTTGTGGTACTTCACGGGCCGATAGTTTTTCTTCACACTCAGGATCCATCGGCAGAGGACCTTAAACAAATAGAGAAAACACACAAATTGAGTACGTATTACACAGATTACACAAGATGTTACATATAAATTATGCAACCATGAAGAGGTAACTACATTCACAGGCAGTAAATTGTCTTTGTGTTTTTACGCACTGGTATCACCAGTTTGTCTATGAAGATGTCAGTGACAGGAAGAGAAAACGTCATTCCTTGCCAAAAAAACAGAACGATTGGAGCTCGGCTGTGTTTTCGTCGACCAATCAATCGTACGAGATGTGATTTTTTTATAAAAAGAGAGGTGAATCCGAATCCAAAGTAATCGGAATGCCCGGCGAGGTAATTTTCTGACAGATTGTGACGACAATCTCGCCAACACAATACAAAGGTCGTATTTTGAATTATTTTCAACCCCACCTGAAATCTGGATGGGGTTGTAACAATATAATATGGAAACTTAAATCACTAAGTGTGTGATCGCCTGGATTATGAATTTTGACACTTTATTCAAGAATCGTTTGGATCTCGAAGGATCGTTGGATCGATCCTGTTTGCTGCAGGTGACAACAAAAGCCCCCTTGGTAAAGCGATTCAAATTAGGTTGTAGGGTGTTCTACGTGTAACATTTTTATTTTACAATCAACCTTGTATTGCTGTTAGAAAACTTTACTTTTGAATCATGAATTTGTAACACCTTCATTCCCAAATTGCCTGTACATTGGGTACACAACTCGAGGTAAGCAGTTCTCATTGCTTCTTTTTGTTTCTGCTGAAATAGACAGGATGGCGCTCCAACATTTTAAAATCAATCACATAAGTTGCCCGCAACAAAGTCACAAGTGAAAAACATACCTTCCAGGGGCCCTAGCACACCTAGCACAAGTCATCGATAAGGATTGATAGGATAACTTTCGATTACTTATCATCGTTCTCTAGGACAACAGCAGATCGCTAGCGTGCAAACAAGTTAATATCGAATATATTAAGAACAGATTAATTGTGAACTGTTACTTATTCGCTAGCCATCTGCAATCATGCTAGGGAACGATGAGAAGTTATCCTAACAATCCTTATCGATCGCCCACGCTAAAGCGCCTGATAGAAGAACTCCGCTGCGCAGCCCAAAAATTAAAAGACGGCAATTGTCACGGCCGATGCCGCGACACGAGAATGTGTGAACTGTAAATCGTTTTGTTGATGAACAAAGACCATGGATTGTGTTTTGAAATTTGATCGTAGGAAATAGGCTTTGAGAGGAAGTCTCTTACCTTTGATGGCTTCTTATGGCGCTTCAGGATCGATCCTGGCTTCCCAATATATCGGCCCAATACCAGATTTTAAGCAACGACACTTTGATTTGATAAAAAATAAAATTTTGTTATTATTTGCGATATTTTGACGAGCGAGTTGTGACCAATGTCAATACCAAAATTCCAACTGCTCACGTAGGTAATGTAAACTTGGGTGGCAATATTGTTCAATTTTTCCACATATAGGTAGGAACATCTTCTTCTTTTCCTGGTAGAGACTTTGAGGAAAGGAGGAAGAGAAAGGAATACATGATTGAAGGACTTGAGGAATATGGATTAAGTTTTTTTTTTAAAAACTGTTTCAGAACCAAACACCAATCTTCTTTGCGTTTTACCATTCCTGTAATCTTTTTTTGATTTTTTTTACATTAACTCCACACAGGAGGCTTGGAGGAAAATACTCTACCTCAGGTACAGTTTCATCTTTGGGAGGGATTTTTATAATAATATAGGTAAAGTAGGGGTTGATAAAAAATAAAGACCAAAATCGTGCATTCATGAAAATTACTTGGGGGTGGACTTAAAAAATACGTCATTGATGAAGAAGATAACAATATTAACCTACACGAAAATATGGAAGGGAACAGGACACAGAAAAATAGAAAAAGACAATGGTAGCAAATGGGACTCGAACCCAGACCTCTCGTCTAACTGGGACGTGCCCGTTAAACAATTTCGCTTTTGCCACCTTCTGTCAAACCGTCATATTTGTCAATCTCATATTTCAAATTTTATTAGAATTAACAATATTATCTACAACTAATTCTTTTTCCCATATTATGGCCAAATACCATTTTTATTGGTAACAATCATTCTGCTAATGATACCGTTTACTACGTTTTCATTCCAGCTGAATCGAATGAGACCACTGCCAAATATTGACACTATTAATTACTACGTTTTCATTCCAGCTGAATCGAATGAGACCACTGCCAAATATTGACACTATTAATTTAATAATTCATCAATTTCGTTATTTATTTTATGCATTTTGGTACTATTTTACTTGTAGATACGACACTATTACCATAGCTTTAGCTCTTGTTGAATTCTAAATAATTAGTAACAATGACTTTACAGATTTAATACAGGGTCTTCTTAAAATAGTTTAATTTAGTTCACAAAATACTTGTCTTGATCAACCAGTATTTTCACAAAACAAAAGGAAAAACATTATCTTTTAGATACAGATATAAGCTATAGAAAGAGGAAAAGAAAACAGTCGTTGTCTGACATTAGCAGCTAGCTAATGGACAAATATGAGCTATGCCTAATTGCCTGTCTGTCTATTTCCTCTGCCTTGGCACTTTGTGCTTGTATAACTCAGAGTAAACATCGAGTGGCTTACTTCCTAGACATCCATTTGCCAGCAAATACACTTATAACGACCCTTAACGATGTCCCCTTTGTTTGATGGTTTTGGTAAGGCAGAATTCTCAGCACGAATCTCACGTAAATTAACAGATTACGGTAAAGTTTCTCTGGGCGAGTTGGGTCCGATTCGTACAGAAGCTGCTGTGGAATTTTGAACAGAATTATTAACTAAGCTTATTTCACAGCGGAACGTCAACGGAACGGAAAGAACGTTGAGAATTCTAGCTGCATAGGAAATTGGCAAGGTTTAACCTTCATCCGCTCGCCTCTACTAAAGTCGCACTTCATCTAGCATGGGCGGTAATTTGACCGCCCATGATTATATATCATTTTTATGAGTTCTTCTTAATTTAAGGTGCATGTTTCGATATAAGTTGGATATATAAACTCTGACAAAACATTGCAAACAAATTTTTGGTCAAATTCTAATAAATCGTTGATGCACAAAAGTTCAAAATAATAATAAAAAATCAGTTAAAATTCGCTCATATTCTTTTCAGGACTTGAGCGTTTTTTTCATCGGTAGTGTACAGTCGATTCCTGAACAGGAAAAATAACCATCATTAGCTTTCACCATAACAAGAAAAGAATGAGGAAAACTGGTATGCAGAGAAAGAGCAGAACTATATATAATCTACAGTATTGTGAAATAATTACAATAGCGAAATTTTAGCAAGGATTGTGGAAATGTTTACTTATGAAGTTTTATGTCTAACTTACCAACTGATTATCACGTTGTTTCCCGAGGATGGACCGCCAAAAATTTGGTCTTGGCATACACTCCTTGCCTCATACACATTCATACGTCGTCTCATATATATTCTTCTATTATTCTGACTTTTCACATGGTCCGACTCAAGTATCTGATTCATTTGAACGTGCCATGTCTACCTCGGGCAACTCCGACTTCTTCTACCATCTCTACCTCTCTTTACAAACCTTTCTTCATTCATTCTCTCTACATGCCCGAACCATCTAAGCGTCCCTTTCTTAATCTTACTTATTTCGATTAGATCAGCCTTGCATTCTTTTCAAATCTTATTTTATGTCGACTGATAAAAAGAAACTCCAAGCGTTGTGAGTTCAAGTCCTCAACTGGCTAAGTCCTCCATCACGACACTAGCAACACTTCCCGCTTACTGTGTTGGTAGAGGAAGATTTTCAAATATTGTCAGGGTTTTCGTAACCCGGGAATGTTTGTATTTCTTAAAAAAAAAACCAGTGAAAAATTGCCCCCGCGACCGCTCCCTAAGAGCTCTGAAATGTGAGCGAAAATTCAAAAGTACGGTCAATTTGCCACCTTCGCGAACGGATGAGGGTTAATGTTATATAAATTACATACATAATATCCACGCAATTCCAGTTCAACTCTTTCAACTTGAAAAACAAACACCATACAAAATTCGTGATAATAAAATATTTAAGAAAGACCCTACGGAGCCTATCAGAGCAACGTTCAACAAAATTAATATGAAAAGTTGTTCGGTTTCCCATAAGTAATAATATACTCCCTCCCCCCTGTTTAACCATTTCCTGTGTTGGGGGGCAAATTGGAGGGGGAAGACCCCCCTTCTCTAGCCAAGAGGTCTCGTTCAAACTGTGTAACTAATTGGATTTCTCAAAGCAACATCGTGGAGCATAACCACAAGAAAGCAATGTTAAAATTGTATTAAACGGAATTATTAATGCTTTGATAACATTCAATTAATAATATTAAAATACTTTCAGAAATCGTATTAAAAATACATGTACCTAAATAGAAGAAAATTAAAAGGCTTTCTGAGAAAAAAATTCCAGGAGAATGCCGATGTTGTATATTATTAATTTCGCATTATTATACAGACATTCATGGATTATTTAAAAAAATATATTTTCTTTGAAAAAGTCATGTAATTCAGTAGCATATTTGAAAGACACTGAGTGGTTATGATTATGTCTTCTTTATTTTTGAGTGTTTATGCTCACCTGATCTTTACTTAAGTATTGTTAGCTATTAAAGTACTATCAAATATACTTTACTTTAGTATTGTAAGCTATTAAAACACCACCAAATGTACTTAACTTTAGCATTGTAAGCGATTAAGGTATTTTGAAATGTACTTTACTTTATTATTGTAAGTTATTAAAGTACGTTCGAATGTTCTCTACTTTCGCATTGCAAGCTATTAAAGTACTTTCAAATGTACTTAACTTTAGTATAGTAAGCTATTAAAATACTATCAAATGTACTTAATTTTAGCATTGAGAGCTATTAAATACTTCTAAATATACTTAAATTTTGAATTGTAAGCTATTAAAGTATTATTAAATGTACTTTACTTTAGTATTGTAAGCGATTAAAGTATTATCGGATGTACCTTACTTTCGCATTGTAAGCTATTAAAGTACTTTCAAAGGTACTAACTTAACTTTAGTATTGTAAGCGATTAAAGTATTATCAAATGTTCTTTACTTTAGCATTGCAAGCATTTAAAGAACTATCAAATGTACTTTACTTTAGTATTGTAAGCTATTAAAGTACTTCTAACAATGTACTTAACTTTTGTATTGTAAGTTATTAAAATACTTTTAAATGTACTTAACTTTAGCATTGTAAGCGGTTAAAGTATTATCAAATCTACTCTACTTTATTATTGTAAGCTATTAAAGTACTTTCAAAAGTATTTAGCTTTAGCATTGTAAGCTATTAAAGTACTATCAAATGTATTGTAAGCTATTAAAGTACTTCTAATAATGTACTTAACTTTTGTATTGTAAGTAATTACAATACTTTTAAATGTACTTAACTTTAGCGATTAAAGTAATATCAAATCTACTTTACTTTATTATTATAAGCTATTAAAGTACTTTCAAAAGTATTCAGCTTTAGCATTGTAAGCTATTAAAGTACTATCAAATGTATTGTAAGCTATTAAAGTACTTCTAAGCTACTTAGCTTTTGTATTGTAAGCTATTTAAGTACTATCAAATGTACTTTACTTTCGCATTGCAAGCTTTAAAGTACTTTCAAATGTACTTAAATTTAGTATTGTCAGCTATTAAAGTACTTTTAAATGTAGTTAACTTTTGTATTGTAAGCTATTAAAGTACTAAACTTTATTATTGTAAGCTAAAGTAGTTTTACATGTATCTGGCTTACTTTCGTGTTAGACACCGCTGATATTGGCTGATATAACTAACATCACGACAGTCATTTAACTGCAATTTAAATCACAAATCTCAAATAGAAAAACTGTATTTCTTGAAAGAAGCATCTCACGCTATCAAAGTTTAGGCCACCCGCTGAAAAAGCACAAACCTTAATCATTGGGAATAAAAGAAGAAAAAAAATCATCGATAACTTTGAACGTATAAAAGATACGTTGTTTGTACTTTTGCAAAAAAAGTTCAGAAAGTGTTTTTGGGCAGAATTTTCAAGAAAAAACCCAAATTAAAAGGAAGAAAGTTCATTAATGGACTAAGTTCACAAACAAAAAATTTGTTACAATAAATTTATTAATCCGCTTCTCTGGACATTAAAGTTTTTATGAGCTTTGTATTCAAATAAGAAATGATATCGAATTGTATAAATTTGTCTAATTTTCGACAATAAATTTTGATCTGTAATTTGTATAGTGATAAATTTTTTTGAATTTTATTCATTATAGTCGTTATGTGAACAAAAAGTATTTTTCTAATTTTATCTTATTTAATAAACTAGCTGACCCAGTCACGCGTTGCTGTGGCGAACGAAACACAACGCCATCTACTGGATGGTTACCCAACATTTTAACTCACACCTCCATCTGTTAATTTGCATATAAATCAAATCCACACCGTCCGCTTGCCAGCCCTCTCGTCCACCACATACCTACAAACATTCTCCTTTAATTATATATTTCAACCAATTTACACAAAACCAGTAGATTTTTAGTTTATCGCGAACATACAGACAGACGCGGCGGAGGACTTAATTTATAATATATAAGTTTCCTCTGATATCATTAGATTTTTAAGTATCTACCTGCTTAATTATAAACAATAATGTATTTTATATATTTTTTAATTTCAATTTGGTATTGCACAATTTGTCCAAAGAAACGTCACTATTTCATTAAAGTTTTTTTTTCTAGCTTTCTTCAGGCAGGTAGGTACCATAATATTGATAAAATTCGATTATCCATATAAACCCGACAATATCACATTTGAAAAAAGAATCTTTACTGAACAATTAAAAAGACCGCCATCTTGAATCGGAAACGCAACGTACAAACAAATGAACAGGCAGACGAAAAATCAGTCAATAATACACAAAAACAAAGTTATGCATAATCAGCCTTATAAAAAAACACTCCTCAACCTATTAAACTGTGTTTTTGTTACACATAGAATAAAGACTGTACATTTTATTTTTCGAATTATACAAAAAATATAAGTTTTTGACCTGTTGCGATTAAATGATAACGCCATCTGATGATACTGGTCAATACTGCGCTTACATTGTGAGCATGATTTTCCCGGCAAAATGTCATAATTTCTATTCTAATGACCAATTCACTATTATATTCGTATATTTCTATGTATGTATTTACGATTTATTTGGTTATTTTTCGTCAGTTTTAGTCAAGTTATCATACAAACACGTCATGTTGTAAATTGACTTTCATGTGATGTCAGTAAGGGGTTATAGGTTACACCAATAAGGAGTCGTCCATTAATCACGTGATGTTTTTTAGCAACTTTTTAACCCCCTCCCCCCCCCCTGGTGATATGTGGTAAGGTTTTGGACTACCCCCCCCAAACCCAAAATCACGTGTATTTTTTTAGTACAACGTATATTGAAATTTTCAGAATATTATCTTCACATACAGATATAATCTGATTACATCTTGGAAAATTAAGCATCGTGATAAAACACAACTCATTAAATTCTTTCTTTTTTCAAATAGGAGTATTATACAGTTCTCCTAATTTAGACATTGTTTTAAGGCACAAAAACGCGGCAATGATTTACGCGTGTATTCGGCGTCAAAATCACAGACTTCCTGGCGACTGGTGAGCCGAGCGGTTGTCGCAACGCGCGGGAAAATTGTTGCCTGGCAACGGTGAGTCAAGGCCACGCGCCGCTGTTTGGTTTAGAAATCGTGCGTTCAACGAAAAATAAAAACGCGTGATATCTCATTTTATCCCCTCCCCCACCCTTATTGTGATATTTCGTGATTTTTTTCTAAACCCCTCGCCCCCTTTCGAGCCTCACGTGATTAATGGACAACCCCTAATTAAATAGAATTGTTTCGTCCTAACTTAATACAAATTTCATGAGAGATGTTTTTTTATAACATAAATGACTACTAAGTCTAGAGGTGTTAACCAACTTTCTTTGCTAACATTTGTGTATCAAAGAAATATACGTTTTAAGATGTACAAGAAATGTGCTGTTTTTTCAACCCACTTCGTGTTTGAAACTTAAAGTATTGCAATTTTTAAATACTAAAATATATTTAAAATACAAAAATCTAAAAGGTATATTTTACTAGTTTTTAAATTGGAATTTTTTTACGACGTTTTCAAAAATTAGAAATACATAAGACATTTAAAATACATAACTTGAAACATTCCGAAATTCCGATAGATATTTTTAGTAATGTTGAATTATAGTTGAAGTTCTATTTGTCGAAAGTGCTGGTATTGTAATGATTGAACCATCTCGTTTAAATGTTGCGAAGTTCTTGGACAGGCCATACAACGCGTTTGGTCCACATTTTTAGAATGATCTGGAAGTATGAGGTAAAAAAAAACCCTTCAATCATTTTGCAGAAATGGGCGGTCCGTTTGATAGATTCTCCTAACTTGATAAACGGATTGCAATCTTTAGAGCACAGGCGTCATATGGGGATGCTATCCTTGTTCTACCGGCATTACAACGGAAGATGCGCTGAGGAACTAGCTTCATTGATCCCCTCGGCACCGGTGCATATTCGGGAAACACGCCAAACACGCGCCCAACATTTATACATGGTTGACATTAGTCACATGAGAATGGGTCGTTTCTACGACTGGTTCTTGAGTTCAACAACTCGGCTGTGGAACGATTTGCCGGCCTCTGTGTTTCCTCCCTCCTACAACATAGGTCTCTTCAAGACCCATCCATGTTCACCCCTTCCTCTCCTCAAAAGACCCTCCACACAGCATCTTCAAAGAAGACATAGGCCTTGAGGGAAATTATTTTACTCAGGGCCTCCTGTGTGGATTTAATGTAAAAAAAAATAAAGTTGACCGGTCAGTGGCTTGATTCCTCGGCTGGCTAAGTCTCCATCACGACTCACGCAACATTTTCCGCTTACTGTGGTGGTAGTAGGAGATATTTTCAAATATTGTCGGGTTATTCGTAACTCGGAAATGTTTGTCTTTCCTTAAAAAAAAAATTGGTTGTCTGTAAAGTCGGTTTACGGACGATAATTTAACGTGTTAACGTCATATAATAACGGTGGAGTGGAAGAGAGATAGATGCGTCATAAGCCGAACGCTGTACGGTCGGCTCAGCCGGAACGTGACAATGAGTCATGCTTTTTTGTGCATGCAGCAGGCGTTCATCGATTTATAAGACGTTATCAAGTCAAAAAAATTGAAAAAAGAAATTAATTAATTAAAAATTAAGAAATTGGTTTTGAAGACTTTTAAAATTGTTAATATTTAAAGTTAGCCTCTTACCTACAATAATTGAGGTGATTAAATTACTAAATGGCGCTATGAAAAGATGGTCGTTAATTTTTATTACTTTTAATTTTATCCTTCATTTCGAGTGGAATATATTTTCAGTATCATTTTATCGACAGATCCAAATACCCAATCGATCTCTAGCTCTATGAACAGCGATTAACTTAGTAAAATAAAAATATTCCCATGAAGACTGCGATTTGAAACATTACGAAGCTTGAGATTGCCTTTTTATTAACGATTTTATTGAGCTGTTTTTAGTGACCAGATCTGAATATCTCAATAGCAGGGGCGTGCCGTGCGAAATGCTGTAAATATCTCAAAAAAAGAAGAGAGAAAACACTAAAATTAAAAAAAAGTTAAGATTTCCCAAAAAAATGTTTCTTTGGTGTTAATTTTTCTCCTTCTTTTCTTGACATTTTCACAATTTTACGACTTATAATATAATATTTATTTATATAAAAGAGTGTGTTTGTGGCAAGCAGGCGGCGTGGATTCGATTTTTTTTTTTACAATAACTCTACGCAGGAGGCCCTGAGGAAAATAATTTCCCTCATGGGCTATGCCATCTTTGAAGATGCTGTAGGGTGTTTTTAAGGAGAGGAAGGAGTAAAAATGGGTCTTGAAGAGACCCAGAGGCCGGCAAATCGTTCCACAGCCGAGCTGTTGAACTCAAGAACGAGTCGTAGAAACGACACATTTTCACGTGACTAATGTCAACCATGTACAAATGTTGGGCGCGTGTTTCCCGAATATGCACCGGTGCCGAGGGAATCAATGACGCTAGTTCCTAACTAGATAGCTACATTATATGCTGGTAATATAAGCTATATAATATAATGGTAAGCTCTGGCATTATGAAATTATAAATATTAATATATTATAATTATTAATATATTATAGTTTGCCTTTTCAATCTATCGAATGGCAGACTGGACGCCCTCGATTTAACCAGTAAAATTAATTTGAGAATACCCACGCGTGATACTCGTTCTAACGCACTTTACCTTGTTACAAATTCTACGAATAATTATTTTGTAAACTCTCCCATACAAAAACTCCATTTACTTGGAAATAAATATACCTCAATTGACGTTTATCGACATCAATCGATGTCTAAGCTTAAACTCAGTATATTAGAACATTTAAAATAAAGCCATAAATATCATGTACTATATAAGCACCTTTATCGAAATATTATTGAAGCTATGATTCGATAAATACTTACTAAGTATGTACCTATAATAAATGTTGCTAATTATACACATAAATAACGACAATCTTTTCGTATTTCTCTTTAATTAAAATAACTATCTCACATTAATGACTATTTACTTGCTAATATCTAGGTACCCTTGCTATATGATATATATATTATATATTAATGCACAGTTTTTGAAAAATTCACTTTTTTCGTAATTTAGGCAAAAGACGACCTTGCCGCCCCTTGAGTTTTACCCGTTTCGAGGTTCAGTTTCGCTCGAAAAACAGGGCTTTTTTTTTCAGTCAGGGCCTCCCACGCCAAAATGACCTCTCCGCTCTTCGAGTTTGACCGACCTCAGAGACCACTATCGCAAGACAGGAAACTCACACGAAATTCTTATTTTAGAAACGCCAAAAGTCAACGGAAAAAACTGATACAAAATCAGCGGCGATAACTGGAACCTCCGGCTGAATCTCTCATCGACGAAGAAATCGGCCTGGTTATATTTCCCGCCGACAGGTTCGCATTTGCAAAAAAGATAAGAAAACTTAATCACTATTTCCTTTACGCGAAACGAATTTGCTAGAAATTTATTCTTTTATTTTAATGGCGATGCTGCTAAAAAATGACATTTTATAGGTACGACACGCGGTACGAGATATCGTCGAAAAAGCGCGTTCTGGTGGAGATGTTTTTTAATAAATAGGAGGAATAGAAATTAAGGAAGCTTTTAAAATCGACAAATATGTCGGTCACCATTCAAAATGTTACACAATAGCGCGCGGAAAAATGATATTTTCTGACGTTTCGCAAAACTTGCATTTTTCTCGAGGGTGCATAATTTGTCTGGCCAGTAGAACACCTAATTTTCTTACAAATAAATTCAGGTTGGGTAAATTTTCTCACACCTGAGAACACTGGATTCTGAAATTTTACAAATGGCGGAACCGCCAACTAAAGTTTCAATCGGGCCAGGACAGCGTTGTTTGTATGGAAAACGTTAAAAACAACTCGATTTTCAGGCCGTGCTCGAGGTGGTGAACACATTATTTCGTATCGGTCTTGCCAGCGATGAAAATATAATTGCAGACTATTGTACGTCTGCGAATGACGAACTAAGTAGGTACCCGATAGATGGGCTCCGATGCATTAGGATTCGTATTATTTATAAATATAAATACTTTGCGAACTCTTTTTCATTGAAATGATTATTTGATAAAAAATTCTGAATATACATTTTAATGGCGTGTTTTTTTTTACGTATGTGCAGGTGTACCAACTG
Organism: Glyphotaelius pellucidus; assembly: GCA_936435175.1. Taxonomy (NCBI): domain Eukaryota; kingdom Metazoa; phylum Arthropoda; class Insecta; order Trichoptera; family Limnephilidae; genus Glyphotaelius; species Glyphotaelius pellucidus. The sequence continues at coordinate 26,230,176 of OW386558.1, read as the reverse complement.
AGAATCTGAGTAGGTAGGTACCTGCACATAACAACTCGGAATCATATGCAATTCCCATATGTTTTTTCTTTTGGAAATTTGTATTGAAATTATTTGAAGTTGAAAGGATAATTTCTTTTGTAATAATTTTTTGGGCTGTTATGCCGTGTTGCGCTACCTTCGTCTTTATACTAGATATTTAAGGGATTTATTTTTTTTAAATACTATAGTTACATAACGCTTTTTTTGTATTTAGCTTATTTATGATAATTATTCAACGTTAGAGGCGGGCATTGGTACTGTCGCCCCGGGAACCATTTGTTGGATGACCAACACCTCATAAAAATGGGTATACAAAAATTTGAAAATTATATTTTTATAGGGCCGTTTTTGTGACCTCACTTTTCAAGTATTAGTTGAGATTGTTTTGGAAAAGTTTCACTTCTACCGCGTGTAAACTGCACTCGAATTTTTTTTGACAACGTACGTAGGTACCTACTCGGGCACTATATATTCTGAACATTTCTAATAAAATGAGTAAATTTAAATAAAGATGGTCCAATTTTTTTTTGCGAAATGGTGTAGGTACCTTTTGAATACTGTACGGGAACTAATCGTTCGTACATTTTACATTAAATTTCAATGTGAAAACCGCACAAGAGTCCCAATTACTGCCGTCCGGAGTCAGTGCGACTACGGCGTCCCCAGTTGGGTTTAGTTTTAGTTTCTGAAAAATTCTGAATAATAAATTTTTATAGCGCCGTTTTTTGAAAAACTACAGTAAGCTGCACTCGAATTTTTTTTTGACAACGTCCTTCTCGGATACTATTTATTCTGAACATTTCTAATAAAATGAGTAAATTTAAATAAAGATGGTCCAATTTTTTTTTGCCAAATGATGTAGGTACCTTTTGAATACTGTACGGGTTCATTAAATTAAATTAAATTTCAATGTGAATACCGCACAAGAGTCCCAACTACTGCCGTCTGGAGTCAGTGAGACTACGGCACCCCAGTTGGGTTTAGTTTAAGTCTCTAAAATTTCTGAATAATACATTTTTATAGCGCCGTTTTTTGAAAAATTACTTTCAGTTATAAGTTCAAAAATTTCCGAGATCCAACAATTTTTTTTTTCCAAAATTAAAAAATTTCCAGAAACCAAAAAATTTTTTTTTCATAATTAAAAAATTTCCAGAAACCGAAATTTTTTTTTCAAAATTCAAAAATTTCCGGAAACCAAAAAATTTTTTTTTCAAAATTAAAAAATTTCCAGAATCCGAATTTTTTTTTTCCAAATTTAAAAAATTTCCAGAAACCAAAAAATTTATTTTTCAAATTAAAAAATTTTCCAGAAACCGATAATTTTTTTTTTCAAAATTCAAAAATTTCCGGAAACCAAAAATTTTTTTTTTCAAAATTAAAAAATTTCCAGAATCCGAAATTTTTTTTTTCCAAATTTAAAAAATTTTCAAAATCCAATTTTTTTTTTTTAAATTACACCTTACAGTACCCGAGATGGGTATCAAATTACGCGTCTCGATCTTAACAATCCGAAAGGCTGAGTGAAAAAAATAAACTCCTAGGACCATTGTTCGAGATAAAGCTCTAATGTTTTTTTCTAATTTAAATTAAATGAAAAACCGAACGCCCTGAGTCGGGCGGTAGGATTGGTTCAGTACTGAATTGAGCGGTAAGCTCCTGGGCCGTTTTAAAAGTGTCGACGACCAAAGTGGCACTGTGGGAAGAGTCTTTTCAACAGTAAACTATACGTTTCGGATAACAAATTACGCGTATCGATCTGCACAACCCAAATGGCGCAGTGAAAACTTGAGCAGGAAGCTACTTGGCCTGCTTTTGCGAGAAAAGGCCCGTACCGAACGCCTTGAACCGGGTGACCGAAGCGGCCAGAGAGCAGGCATACGCAATTGGGCTGTCAACTATCTGTGCCCTTTGTAGACGGACACCCCTCGCTTTATCCACATTCAAATAACGTTTTTTTCTCTACCTATTTTATTTAACACACACTCTTCGCTTCATCCGCGTTCACACGTCATATCGTGTAGTGTTTAACCCCTTGGTTGCCTCTGCAACAGGCAAAGCTAGTTTATATATTAATACACAGTTTTTCGAAAAACTCACATGGGTCATACAGTCAAAAAACGACCTTGCCGCCCCTTAAGTTCGCCCACCCTAAGGATCGCTTTCGCTTGATAATACACAGTTTTTCGAAAAACTCACATGGGTCATACAGTCAAAAAACGACCTTGCCGCCCCTTAAGTTCGCCCACCCTAAGGATCGATTTCGCTTGAAATGCGATTCAGTCCAGGGCCTCCCACGCCAAAATGACCTCTCCGCTCTTCGAGTTTGACCGACCGCAGAGACCACAATCGCTAGACAGGAAGCTAAAAAAAACTCACGAAACCGAAACGCGAAAAATTAACGGTAAAAACTGATGCAAAATCAGCGGCGATAACTGGAACCTCCGACTGAATCTCTCATCGACGAAGAAATCGGCCCGGTTATATTTCCCGCCGACAGGTTCGCATTTCGAAAAAGTCGGAGAAAAATTAAGCACTATTCTCATACAAAACGAATTTGCTGGAAATTTACTCATATTATTTTAAAGGCAATTCTGCTAAAAAATGACACTTTAAAGGTACGACACGCGGTTCGAGATATCGTCGAAAAAACGCATTCTGGTGGAGATGTTTTACCACAGATTGGAAGTAGAGGGTTTTATCAAACTTTTAAAACTGCGACATGTAACGCATTTCATCCAAAATGTTCTGCAATATTCCAAAATACCTTGCATTATTTTTGACATTTGCTAAGATTTCACTACCGTCGAAAGTGAAAAATTTGGCGGCCAGTAGAATAAGTCGTCGAGTAGGTACTTAAATTCGATTAAATTGACTAATAATTGATAATAAAAAACAATCTTGAGTTTCAAGACACGTCAGTTAGGAGAAAATTATGATTTAGCCGTATAAAATAACGGCTTCAAGCCTGTTTCGGAGTCGACAATTTGAAAACGCCTCTGCGGCTCGAAAACCGATTCTGGCTGTAATGTTTTTGAATATTATCGAGGTCGAGAGATTAAAAAAACATTTTCAACGGTCGTAACATACGCAAACCATTAAAAATATTTCACTATACGCTACGGAAAATATGACGTTTGAGAAAAATAACGTGCTTTGAAAATCCCACAGAAGAGAATATATTGCTGGCCATATAAAAAGAACACGTTTAATTACAGGGTAGGTACTTTTCCGTTCAATTATTACAAATTTGTTCGTAAGATGAACGGATTTTTTTAAGGAAATGCTTAGGTACCTACATCAATATTGTTTGTCTGCGTAAGAACCGGGTAGGTACCGGCTTACGCATCGGTTCTTTCCTTCAGATATCAAATAAAAAATTAATGATTTGAAATAAAAGAAATCACTCGGGATGGTCGCAATTTTTGCCAAAATGCATTATTTCAGGTATGTAGACTTTTGTAGTTATGAAGGAAATTAGTACTAAATAAATCGGAACGTTTTTGAAGTAAGATGGGTCCAAATACAATGCTAAACACTTTTCTTTTATGATTGTGTGAGTAAAAATTCGAACTAAAAATGACAATGAGGGCGCTGTACAATATTGAGTTTCCATCAGGAATACACATTTTGCAAGAGTAAAATATTGAATAAAATATGCTTATTTCCTAGACAAGGTAGGTACTTAAATACCTAGGGACTTTTTTCTTTTAAAAATAAAAAAAAACATGATATCAAATAAACAGAAACAAACAAAGATGGTCGTATTTTTTTGCCAAAGTCGAAAGGTACCTATCATTTCAAAACCAAATTTCAAAATTAAAAAATTAGGATTCGTAATATTTATTCAAAAAATATGTAGGTACTCATGTGCACCTGCCCTGATTTATTTTTTATATGAACGATTTTGCATTAAAATTATTATTTGTTAAATAATTTTGAAAAATACATTTTTATGGCGCCATTTTTGTGAAAAATGACAAAAAAGATGACGTACAATATTGAAAATCTACCAGGAGCACATGATGTATCACTATAGAGTTCAAGTGGGGTGGGTCGCGAACTCACATGTCAAACTTTTGTCAACAAACCGGACCTCTCAGCGGTTTCGGTTGTTGTTTTACGACAAACGGCATTACGGCCGAAAAATCGATCCTGGCTAAAATGTTTTTGAAAAATATTATAGTCTAGATGTCTCCTCAACTAATTCAATCGTCATTACATACGCATCGCATGTGAAATATTTCAGGGCAAGCTAAACAAAATCAGATTTTTCCACGAAAAACACGTGCTTAGAAATTTTTAGTTTTTCATTCCTGGGTAGGTACTTATTTGACGACGACGTACTTCATTGAAAAAATTTGAAAAGAAATGCGTAGGTACTTTCACGAATAGGTAGCTTCACAATAAATTAGGTTTTAATGCAATACTAAGGTAAAGTTGTTTCAATAAAGTTGAATAATTCAACAATGTTTTTAAAGTTAATTTTCACGTTCTGTGTAAGTTCTATTCGAGTTCTGTTGTTTTATCGTTATAGGCCAGTCGCATCATAAAACTGAAATAATTACAGAACTTTAATAGAATTTGAACAGAACTTTCACAGAAGGCTAAAATTAACTCGATTAGTACATATTTTCTACACAAAATTGTAGAAAATATGTACAGGGAGACATCTAGCGGTGAAGAATGTAAGTACTGATTATTTTCATAAGAAAAATTCATACGAATTTATTCTATTTTTATTTTATGGCGAGGGGGGCGGAAATTCGACATTTCGAACGTACATTGCGTGGTCAAAGATATCGTCAAAAATACGCATTCTGGCCGAGATGTTTTTGAATTAATCTTAAGTAGAGAGTTACTACAAGCAGTTAAAACTGTGACATGGTTCGCTTTCCATTCAAAATGTTACACAAGAGTGCATTTCACAATGACATGTTTTGACACTTTACGTAAAAAGCATTTTCCTCTAAAATATCTTTTGGCTTTCTAGCCAGTATAAAACCTAATTTTCTTACAAATAAAATCAGGTTGGGTAAATTTTCTCCAATATTGCAACACCGAAAATGAAATTTTTTCCATAACCCTCTTGAACTTACGAAATCACCCCATAATACGTTTTTGTATGAAGATTTTTTTTTAAAGATGGCGGATTTCAATTTTTACGGCTTGGTGCGGTTAAAATTCAAGCGGGATTAGTCCAAGTTTGTGAGTTGGTCTTGCATGTGTAAAAAATATAAATACAGAATATTGTAAAACTGCAAATTATGAACTAGGTAGGTACCCGATAAACGGATTTAACTGATAAATTGGGCTCCAATATAGCTCAACATTAGGATTCGTATTATTTATAAAAATAAATACTTCTGCGAACTTTTTTTCATTGAAGTGATTACTTGACAAAAAATTCTGAATATACATTTAAATGGCGCCGTTTTTTTTAATTACTGTAGGGAAACTTAGTACCTACTATGAAATAATATTTTCTCTGTAATTTTTTTACTGGAATAAAAATAAGTTTAAGTTTCTAAAAAATTCTGAAAAACACATTTTTATAGCGCCGTTTTTTGAAAAAATACTACAAGGGCCCCAAGTACCTACCCGTGCACTCATGTGTAGGTACCTACCCTGATTTATTTTTTATATGAACGATTTTGCATTAAAATTATTATTTAAGAAATAATTTTGAAAAATACATTTAAATGGCGCCGTTTTTGTGAAAAATGACAAAAAGGGTGACGAACAATATTGAAAATCTACCAGGAGCACATAATACGCAGGAGTAAAATATTACAGACGATACATTTATTTACTAGACCAGGGAGGCAATTCTTTCATTGACAAAAATGATTAATTTAAATAAAATGAAACATCCGAAGACGGGAGTTTTGAAGTGATACTTCTATAGCACTGCTGTGATTTGGATTTCGGATGAAACGGAAATGACGATTACTCCACCTGCGACAATGGTCAAATTTTTTTTGCCAAATGGTGTAGGTACCTTTTGAATACTGTAGGGGTTCATACATTATAAATTAAATTTCAATGTGAATATCGCACAAGAGTCCCACCTACTGCCGTCTGGAGTCAGTGAGACTACGGCATCCCCAGTTGTGCTTAGTTAAAGTTTCTAAAATATTCTGAATAATACATTTTTATAGCGCCGATTTTTTTAAATTAGTGCAAGGGCAAAATTTTTTTTTTATATACAAAATCCATTTTTTTTTCCAAAATTAAATTTTTTTTTTAAAATTCAAAAATTTCCAAATCCAAATTTTTTTTTTCCACAGTTAAAAAATTTCCAAAATCCAATTTTTTTTTCCAAAATTCAAAAATTTCCTAAATCCAAATTTTTTTTCCAAAATTAAAAAATTTCCAAAATCCAATTTTTTTTAAATTACACCCTACAGTACCCGAGATGGATATCAAATTACGCGTCTCGACCTACACAATCCGAAGGGCTGACTGAAAAAATTGAACAATAAAATCCGAGGACCCTTTTAGGCTCTATTGGTTTTTCTATTTTAAATTAAATGAAAAACTGAACGCCCTGAGTCGTTGCGGCTGGATTGGTGCAGTACTGAATTAAGCGGTAAGCTCCTGGGACGTTTTAAAAGTGTCGGCGACCAAAGTGGCACAGTGGAAGGAGTCTTTGCAACAGTAAATTATACGTTACGGGTAACAAATTACAAACATCGTTTTTTTCTCTACCTATTTTATTTAACACACACTCTTCGCTTCATCCGCGTTCACACGTCAAATCGCGTAGTGTTTAACCCCTTGGTTGCCTCTGCAACAGGCAAAGCTAGTGATATATTATTGATTAAATTATATTCGATGGTCTCTTTAAGATCGACACAATAATAACAAACTTTAATTCATGTGTAAAGATTATCTAAGTACTTACTTTTCTGCACTCTCTCTCTTTTGAACTATATTTTTTTTTAAATTTATCGAATTGTATAACTTTTTACGAAAAAGCAACTCATGTATTTTTATTTTTCCATAAATATTTATTTATTTATTTATTTATTCATCAACGCCCTTTTTCACGGCTTTTACATATTAATGGTAATAAATACAATATTTATTGTACATAACTGAACTGCTTCAGTAACAATATTTTATATTTGTTTAAAGATAAACTGAAGATGTCCACGGACTTGGTGTAATTGTTTCCTTCCATTAGTATTCTGGGTAAAGAGGAATACATATGGTAGTTAGTCTCAGAATTTCTACACTGAAATAAATCCTGACTTCTTGTATTACGTTGTGGAATCCGGAAGCTTATCAATTCAAGCAATACCGGACTATCAACTAAATTATGTAGAATTTTATATAGAAATACCAAGTCAGTGAAAATTCTTCTGTCTGACAATTTGAGCATATTCATATCATTTAACAGAGTGTTGTAGTTCAACATTATTGTTGGAATCCCCATTTTAAAATTTAGAAAACGAGTTTGTTTTGTATTCTTTCAACAGCTTGTACATGTATGTTATAATGTGGATTCCAGACGGGAGAATTGTACTCAAGTTGACATCTAACATACGCAAAATATAACAGTTTAATACATTTTATATTGTTAAAATTTCTAGTTAGTCTAGTTATAAATCCCAACATTTTTAAGCCCTTATTACAGATTTCTGTTATGTGAAACTATTTATCGCTCTGTTAATTTTCCATTGTTCTTCAAAACTGCTTTAAATCAACTGTTCATGTTTAAGTTAATAACAAAATTAACTTAGTAAATTTTCATTCCTCCTCATTTCCCCCTAATTCCATGCAAGCGAAGCCGCGGTTAAAGCTAGTAAAGATATATATCCAAAATTGTTCTTCGGAACCGTCGAGATGTACAAAAATTAAAATTTAGCTAAGCTTTTTTTGTATTTTTTCTGTATTTAGTTTAAATTTTTCTTTCTAGCTTAGAATCAATGGTTTTGAACTGTGAATCATTAGTATAAAAATAAATACTCGGACGTACGTCAAATAATAATCGCTCAACTTTTATACTTATATCTTACCACAATTTTGCCTTTCACAAGTTGATTAATAGACCAGTAACGTATGGCTATTCTAATATTAAATAATCCACAGAACGCCTCCAATTCTATACTCCAGCATCCTTTCAATCTGACCCATTTCTCAGTCGGTCATTCAACGTTTCCTCTCACCCAAAGTCGTGACTGAAATAAAAATTTGCTCCCTTTTGAATGCCGGACATTTCAGTTTCAGCGGAATATCTTTTTTCGGTCTCACGAAGAATGTATCTGAAGGCGTCTGAATGTCAGTGGCGGGCAGTCCACAGTAACGGATTTTTATACGTGAAATCCTATTTAGATACTATTTAGATTAATCTTTACAACGAATCGGTTTACATTATGAACATCAAAAAATATGCTACGGATAAATTGAAGCTTTTACTAGCATTTCTATGTATTGGAATTACAATAAAAATATTGATTATATAACAAAAAATATAAGCGTAAACCACTAAAACAAATGTTTTTGCATGACTTAACTATGAAGTAATATAATAAAAAATTTAAAAAAAATACCCTTTTATGGCTAAGACTATTTTGGAGGTTTTGTATGTTTTAACTTTTTTTCATTCTTATAAAATTATGTACAAGATAAATAAAAACCACTTTTTCGCTTACTTGCCTCGTGCAAATAGGACGCTCGATTTAAAATTTTGAAGGCATGAGAATCGAAATATTTCTGGCGTTTATATTCATCTTAAAAAACCGCTCCGCAGGTTTTTGCCGCTAGGCCCTGCGGGGGGCTTTTCGTTTGGCTTCACTATTTGAGTGTGACCAATTTATAAATCCGATAGGAACCGGTTCCAAAAATAGCCGGTTTCTCGGATTCACTGTGATCCAGTGACAGATAGTCACCGGGACAAAGTAACCGCGACAGCCAATGACGTCATACGTAATATATAGCCGCGTGATACTATTATTATCAACTCTAAGTATTACCGTCAATCTTTCCATATCCAGAGAGATACTCAAATTCGCAAATCCGTAGTAATCATACGTGCCTGGGGCACGACATCGTGCAATCTGCTAACGTAAATGGCGCCATCCTTTGACGAATTCTTGAATTCGAAACCGGATTACAACGGTAGTTTGGTTTGAAACTTCACGTACATAGACGTTTATGTGGCGTGGCGTCAGACACGCACTCGAAGCCGGGGCCTTAAATTTCAGAGACGGAAAGAGAACAATAAAGGTTTATGCGTTAACTGTTGAAAAATATTTTTATGTAAACATTTTTAATATTTCTATTTTTGAAACTGATAATTCATGGTGGAATTCCATTATAATATATTATAATAAAAACAAATATAAAACTTTTTTCCACTTTAAGTTTAATGACCGTAACCGGTTTCAGCTCGCTAGAGCCATCTTCAGACTGGTACAAAATATTCTTAAGATGATGCCTTGCGACAAAATGCAAAATCATACAAAATCGTGTATTTTTGTTTTGAAAATTTAATCGCTTAAAAGTATTTTAGATGCTTCAATTAAATACTGCGTGTAGAACATATCTTTGCCCTTAAAAATATCGGTCATTTTTTTTATAAGTCTTTTAATAAGCCTAGAAAAAAATAAAGTATAAGGTCTATAAAAAAACACTTTCAAGTGCAAACTCTCCTACTTGTAAACCCCTCTTCGTATTTAATTTTATTGCATAATGTGGCAAATTTAGTTTCTTTTATGATAATCGCGAAAAAAGTCGATATTTATGCATGAACTTCCCGAAATAAAATAAAATGTGCATTTTCGCGTTGTTATTTTTGACATCAATCAAGACCGCCGGCATTCGACGAAAATGTTATTTCAAAGTGAACCTTATGCCATGGACGTAAGGACCACACAATCGTCACCGCCTTTTTGTCGCATTCTCCACCCAACAGTTGTGGTGGACGGACGTCCTTGACGTCCGTGACTCTCTGCGCCGTAAAATGTTATTCGAGTTTACGTACTATCGATTTTAAAATTTCCTAGTTATATACGTAGATGTTTGAATATACCGGTTAACCACTTTATAATTTACTTTATTTATATAATAAAACTCGTATTTGAAAAAAAATATATAATTCTGTTGCCAAATGTCGTTTGAAGTAGGCAATAACTTTGCCAATGATTTGACATTTACAATTTTAAATCTGGCGCGCTTTTGAGTATTAAACAGTGACAACAGTACCGCACAGTGAGCAAATTTCAATATATCGTTAACAATTTAATATTTATAAATTCGTTTCATTTTCCATATAAAGCGACTTCCTTGAAGTACTCGATTCACATTTTGAAAAAGTTATATTATTTTTATTTAAAAAAACACGATTTTTTAAATTCCGCCGTAACATTAATGAACTTAATTATTTTTACGTTGTTAACACTGGCATAAATCTAACTATGCACATCAAATCCCCGTAGAAGAGAAACGTATTAGCTTTAATTAATTAACTTTTATTGCCAAGTTCTTACTTTTGGGGAATGATTAAATATATTTTTTTTGTTTATTAATACCTAAATTACAGTCCGAAGCTTTCCCTTTCAGTTGTTAACCGCCAAGCTGTTGGTGAATATTTTTGATGAAAATTGTTATTTCCAATATTTTTATTTTTAAATAAATGCAAATTGTCCAAAAGAATTTTAAACAATCTAATTTATTAGCAGTTCAAATATAATTGTAGGCCTCCTGGTCAAATGTATTTGACGGCCTCCGTGTTTGAGGGGAAAGTCGATCCGATGGTCGCGGGTTCAAATAATTAAATATAATTTATTATGGTATATTTGTGGCATGTTCCGGAATGGAAGATACTCTCAGTATCGCCCTGGTGTAAGACCAAAATTCGAAATTTAAACGTTGCTTAGTGACCAGATCTGAATAGTCAGGTACTTCCCCACCTTCCTCTTCCCCATCTCTTTCACTTCCTCTCTACCTTCAGCCTCACAACATACCCCAATTGGGGATGCCATAGTCTCACTGACTCCAAATAGCAGTAGTTGAGATTCTTGTGTGGTATTCACATAAAAAAAAATAAAAAAGGCACTATAAAATAAGATAAATTTTCTTGATAGAAACAACGCCATAATTTTGTTAACTGTTAATTAAAGTTTAGTCGGTATTATATAAAACAGATTCCCAAGAATGAAGATTTTTTTTTATCCACTTAAAATTTGGAGTTCACCACTCTCAGTCAATTACTTAACTGTAAACTAAATGTTTGCATTAATGTACCCTCCTCCACACAGAGCAAATGATTCCTTCATATATTCCGTCATCTTCAAAATTCGCGTTAATACATCCCTTCTTACAGATCCTCTTTAAGCCGCCCCACAACGCTGCCCAACTGGTTGCTTGAAAATAAAAACTTTTCAATAGAATTCTAAAGAAATGTGAACTGCAAGAGTGTATAGAAGAGTTAAATAAATCGTATGATAAAATAACTGTAAATTGCATATTAATAACTACCTATAAAGTTATATTATAAAAAATAATTTAAAAATTCAAAATTATTAAACATTTTTTATTAATAAACTATACAAATCTTAAGTACGTTCAAATGTTTTATAAACCTAGTCTATTCCGTGCGAAGGAGAGCGGTTCATCTTGGTTCATGAGTTTAAAAAACAGTCTTTACTGCCTCCTGTAAAATTTGATAACTGAAAGTTACTTGTTCTACAAATTAGGCCCATAATATGTTAATTTTACCATGTATTTTGATAATCATAAATAAGTATTTAATATAATTATTATGTTCATATTTTTCACAATTTTTACCACAGTGTATTTGAGGGCGGAACTCGGGATTTATGAGCCTGACGCCTCTCGTCTATTATTGCTTGTCAAGTTTTCTCAAGTATTTTATAATCCCTCGCAAAACAGACGATTTCGAATTTTTCAAGGACTATGGGATCACCTTAATCTACGGTTTATATACATAACATTTGAGGGAGGGGAAGCGGGGTGGTCTTAAGGGTTTTAATCAATTATACTAATTACATTTGTTACTAAGTAGTTTTAGACTGTTGAATTTCTAAATATTTTGGTTATTCCAGTGGGCTAATTACCTTGGGTTTGTAGCTCACTTCAATATTGTTTAGGAAAAACCTTACAAGTGGTATGAATTATTAAAGACCTAATTTTATTGTCAAATCGTTATTACATTTATGATGCATGGGATTTTTTAATAGCTTTTTGAAGGGACACATGTTTACATTGGAGTAGGAATGGTTTTTTTAAACCATTTTTATTAAATTAATCTCATTTTTTCAAGGAAACATTTTTATTAAATTAATCTCCGGAACTAAACTTGATTCACTTATGTGCCTTACAAGTAAACACTCGTAAGAAATCAATCGATTTTTCGTAATTTCAATTTTTACTAAGCTGTTTGACATTTATGTATGTAAATTCACAGAAAGATCCGCCATGTTTCCATCGCACATCGATTTCTTATTTATCCCTTGTCAAAACATCACTTTTTAGATGTAAATAATGAATGAGAAATCATTTCTTTTTATTTTATTTCGATTTTCTTTTGTTTGTTTTTTTTTATTGTTCGTACTCTAGATGCAAACGAGTAATTAAGTAAAAATTAATGTGTTTTGATTTTTCTAATGTTTTTGTTGCTCGTAGGTACACGAATTGTACCTACGAGTTCTCTAAATTCATTCGAGCGAATTTAGCATAAGATATATTCTTATTTATTTCATTGAGTTAATGCTTTATTTATATATTTTGTAATAATTTTTATTTAAATGAATGATTTGAATTGTTCATGAAATAGCCCAATATGGCGTCAATAAATAAAAAGAAAAGAAAAGAAAATATCGGTCTAGCTATCAACAGTGCGGCCGTGCTCGGCAAAACGGTATAAAATCTTCATTGATCCGATATTGTAAAGTTGTCAATTTCACTGTGTTAAAACCACTGGAGCGCTTTTTGCCATAATGTGGCACTATTTAAAATACCTCGGATTGCTTTGCTGCCAATTTTGGCAAACTTTCCCTTATTTGTAAGTAATTAGGTAGAAATTTACGAGTTTGTAATATTTTTTTTATAAATCCTACGAAAATGTGATAATCGACAAAAGATGGGTGAATTCATTGGCTATATAGATCTATAATCAATGTGTACGTCTCTTTATTAAAATTCGGTGGTATGATTTTTTTTAATGTGAGCCGAAAATATTCAAATGATTACCAAAAAATCTCGGGCGATCGGGAGAAAAAAGTTTTAAATTGCGCTGTCGCTCTAGTGGTTAAATAAATCCCCAGAACGGGTTGTGTTTACGACTCGGTACTGCGTTTAAGACCTCGGTAAATGGAATGGTGGAATGTTTTACTGGCTTCCTTTATCCAATAATATGGGTCCCTTTAAGACTCGGATTTACACTTTCCAATCCTCAAAAAGAAGCTCAGAAAGACGACAAAAATATGACCTCATACCTCAGTGCCTTCTGCGCGGAGTTCGAATAAAAATATAGAAATCACAATTATTTTATATTGGTTACATAATTATTAAAATTCTAATTTCGGTTGTGACTTCGTCTATATGTCTGAAACTCTGGTTCAATGAACTTTAGAGCTTCGAGTTGCTTTTAATTTAAGAGTCTTTTTTAAATTTGGAACTGGGTAGTATTATATTATAGGTACCTACCTACAATATAATATTTTTAACAAAAAACGATTACAATTGCCATTTTCAAAATTGGAACTGATTTGTTGAGAATTCAGACTATCCCAATTGATGAAATGTTTCACGGGTCTGCTCTAGTATTATCACGGAAATTTAAAATGCTGTAAAGGTCAAAATTTCAAATGATCACGAGAGCGAAAAGAAAGTTATTATTTTTTTTCAAAAAAAATCGTATCTCAGGTTTTTGAAGACCTATAATTATGAATTTATATTTAAAAACTAGCTAGTTCCCAGCATGGCTATGCTACTTAAAAAAGAAATTGTTTCTCCCTGAATTTCCTTTCCCATTCTTCCCCCTCTCCTTCCCCTTCCTCCTCTGCGTCCCCTTCCCCTCTCGCGTTTCCACTCCGTCTTCCCTTTTCCTACTCCCCTCAACCTTTTCCCCGTCCCGCGAACTCCCCTCCCGAGTTCCCCTTCTCCTTCCCATAATTCATTCCCGGTACATTCAGTATTCAAACAGCTCGCGTGCCACCTATTGCAATTTTTATACAAATTTCATAATGACAGAGCTCACCAGTATATTTAGAAACCATCGCTGGCAGGCACACATCAAATCCCCAAAGTTTCATCGCAACCGGATGAACTGTTAGCAAAGCATAATTTCGTGATGCCAGAATTCTAGTCAGAAACTACATCAATTAATTATATTAATTTTACTTGCGTACGACGGGATTTAAACCGGCATCTTCCGAATCATTAGTCGACGGTCTTACTACCTATCGACCACGGAGTCCACCGTAGATGCGTCTCTAAGTTACCATTACCATTTTCGTCGAAAATACTCTTGAATCGGAGCACGTTCGGCAAAGTACGTAGGAGATAAATAATATGAACCACATATATCATAACATTTACCAATAATGGACGTGACCGCACGCCTCTGCTGAATATGATTAAATCCTATTTTCTCCTCTGAACAGTTTAGGAGAGACGGACTTGAGGGAAACCAATATTATTGTTAGCGTTGAATGTGGCGGAATGTGTTTTGGGGTGAAAAGTGTTTGAAGAAGAAGAAAGAAGTGTTTGTGTGTATATTCTGCGAAATCGACATCCTCTCAAGACGTTATTTGTAGGCTGGATATTCCTAGAACGGTAAATGTTTAATGTTGGGTCTATACTCCGTGCATGCCTTTTTTAAACATGTTTCCATCTTTGGTTACCTTTTAAAAATGTATTGAATGAATCTTCACAGGAAGGGTGGTTCTGTAACTTTTGTGTTATTTTTTAGCATTAATTCAGCGATAAGTGACAAAAAGGAACTCCAGTCAATTTTTGTTTAATGAATCTAACCTTTTTAACCTTCTAACTTAAATGAGTACCTACATATTTATTTTAATTTTTATAGTTAGTTTTAATGGTTAAAATAAATTTCAAAGTTTTAATTTTTCAAGATCCCCCAAAAACCACCGTATCTAGTGTGAATCGTGTGACGTCATCATGACCAAAAGTTTTAGTTATTTTCAACAGGTGTTATCATTTTGTATGGAAAATCAATGGAGGAATGACTTTAGTTGTCAGAAGTCGAGGCGTTTTTTATTCAAGATTAACTGCTTTTATCTATATTAATCTATAAAAACATTAGGTAAAATGTCAACATCTCATCGCTACTGTTATTGTATTGTACCAATAATACATCTGTGACCGCACCTGATGAACAGTTTATTAGTGTTCCACTATCTGCATTATTAATGTTATATGTAGGCAAATGAAAAGAAGTCTCCCCCACACGTGGAGTTCGGAGCGGGACGTGCCGCGCGCCACAGGCCGCCGCGCAGAAAAGTCTCACAGTGAACTGCGCTGTAAACTGTTATCTTGCTTTCGATCTTTACTTTTCTGAATGGCGCGGGGCAAGTCCCGCTCCAAACTCTACGTGTGGGGGGATCAGCCGAATTAGTTGTTTGACGTTCGCCATTTTGGAATTCAGAATTGGAGGGTTGCGAGAAGCATTATGATTTTTTGTACAGTTTAAAGTTTTTGAATATTTTGAATAACATAAATAAACTAATAGAGTTACCACTATTTGTGATACTGAATTATTTAGGCCTAAATAATGTTTCAAAACAACAACTATTATTTGCCTAAATCTCTATAAACAGTATACAAAAAAATCAATAACACAGAATGTTGAATGGCTTGTGTCATACATTACAATACAACTATGACCAGGTGACTGAAGAATTATGGACGCAGTGACGTCAACACTAAATATCCAATAATACCAACTTGACCGTGTATTTTAATGACACGTTTTAAAATGAACTTTTCAATATTTTTTTTTAAACTTTACGTTTAATATCATATTTGCATTGGACGAATCAAGCACAAAATATTCATTTGCCTATCAAAAACATAAACACTTTGCTTATTTTCCTCATTATTCGATCATGCAAATAAATATAAACCGTTTTGACACGTGCCATTTCAAAGTTGTCCTATTTTCATAACGATAGCTACTTATTATGAAACTCCGTGATTCAAATTGGATTCTCACCGCAAATCTTGACATAGAAGATAATAGCCTTCACTTTGATTAAAATATACAAATAGATTGTACTAGGAATACTAGGATTGGACAGGATAAACATTTTACAACTCATTGAGAAGTCTGATTTGTACGTATAAAAGAAAACTTTTTATATAAAATATTAAATATCAAGGATATTTTTTTACAG
Organism: Glyphotaelius pellucidus; assembly: GCA_936435175.1. Classification (NCBI taxonomy): domain Eukaryota; kingdom Metazoa; phylum Arthropoda; class Insecta; order Trichoptera; family Limnephilidae; genus Glyphotaelius; species Glyphotaelius pellucidus. The sequence continues at coordinate 26,213,770 of OW386558.1, read as the reverse complement.
TAGTACCTCACAAGAGCCAGCGAGACTATGGCATCCCCAATTTTGAGGTCTGAAGGTAGTGGGGAGGGGAAGGAGATGGGGAAGAGGAAGGTAAAGACTGGTTATTCAGATCTGGTCACCAAACACGGCTAAAGCCATTTCGAACAACATTTCAAATCTGAATGGTGGTCTTACACCAGGGCGATATTGAGAGTATATTCCACTTTGGAACGTGTCGCAAATAAACAATATTTGTTATTTTAAATGAATTTATTGTGAAATAACACAAATCAATGAAATAAAATTTATTTGTTAAAGCCGGGATTCGTTCCTGCGACCTTCGGATTGCGAGTCAAGAGCTTTATCTCTAGACCACGCCGGTCGTCTGCATTTTGAGATACGAAAATTAATTGGTTAAGAAAAACTTCATCTTTGGTGTCTAGATGTGCTGAGTCAGCGGCAGCGGCCGGCTGCCGCCCCAGGAATCTTGTGGTGCGTGAATGACAAAACTGTTTGTTTGGCGAAGAGTCCTTTAATTTGATTAGTGTGTGTTTGTAGAGATTATGTTTGTGGGCGGAGTGCAAAGTCACATAACCATAACATCAGCATTAACCTCCTCAAGCAATTCTGTGTACAAACTTTAAGGGACTTACTAATAAACGTGTTTTAAATTTTGCACATAATTTTTACCATACGTTAATGATAAACTATCATTAACGTATGGTAAAAAAGATAAATAAAGAATAATCAGGACTCCGGGGGGAAATAATTCCCGTCAGGACCTATGTCACCTGTAATATTTATACTTGATGCAAGGTATTTAGTTTTATCTATGTTAGCGTATTGTATCAAACCCCTTTTTTTACAAAGCTTATATTCGTTTCAGCTTTTTGTAAACTGCTAGCCATGTATCACCTTCAAACAGCAAGATAGTGTCATTGGCAAAACTAACGATTTTCCCCTTCATATTAATGTTGCATAAGCTGTTAAACCACTAAAGAAATCGAGCGAAGAATAGCAAATGGATGGAAGAAATACTGGTCTTTGAAAGAAGTCTTTAAATCCAAGAAGCTAAGTATGCAAATAAAAAGGAAAGTTCAACACATGTATACTTCCAGTCATCACCTATGGATGCGAAACTTGGGCACTCACCAAACGCCACAGAGAAAAGTTGGAACGCTGCCAGAGAGCCATGGAGAGAAGTTTGAAAGGAATAAGGAAACAGGACAGAGTGAGATGTAGCATAATAAGGGAGAAAACTAAAGTTGCTGATATAGTTACCCGAATAGACCAACAAAAGTGGAGATGGACAGGTCACATGATCCGCGATCCACAAGAGAAATGGTGCAAAAATGTCACTGACTGGTATCCCAGAGACGGCAAGAGAAGTAGAGGACGTCAACAAATAAGATGGGAAGACGACCTAAAACTCACGGCTGGACATCATTGGAGGAGAGTAGCGCGTGACAGGTCCCAGTGGAAAATTTTAGAGGAGGCCTATGCCAAGAGGCAAACTGAGCTTCGGGATATATTATAAAAAATAGAACATGCCAAAATTCAAACCAAACAGAAGTTCAGAATAAAAAGGCTTATTATTATTATTATTAAGCTGTTAATATACACAGGGAACAAAGACGGTCCTAATATGCTCCCTTGTAGTACATCGAAGATAGTTGAGCACTAGTTGCTAAGTATGTTATTTATTTTAACTTATTGCTTGCGTCCATTAAGGCAGCTTTTAAAAAAGTTAAGTTCGTTGCACGTTACACCAATTTTTTAAAGTTTGTTTATTAATTTATTATATCAAAGGTTTTAAAAATGTCTAAAATATTGAAATATGTTTTTGCTTTAATCAAGGTTTTTAAAAATGAAAACAGTGACAGTAGCAATAGAATCTGAGGTACTCTTATTTTCTTGAAACCCATATTTATTTTCTAAGAACAGTAAGTGGCGCACGAGAAATTTCACCAACTGTGCATTGATAACGTTTTCAAATACTTTAGATATACTGGTCAGTAGAGTTATTGGTATGTAATTGTTTATCTGTCATGTTACCTGTTTTATGAATAGGAATAACAATACATTATTTCAGATTTGCGGGGTAGTGTCCCTGGAGCCATGAGATTTCCGTAGACAGTGTTTTCAATATCTTGATTATTATGCCAACAACTACGACAGAAAAGATGTTTTTGAGGGAACTAATTATTTTTAGAATCTCACCCCTCATTTCTTCTTTTAGAATATTGAAATCCTGTTTCAATAAGTAGAACAATCCTACAATTTTGTAGACGGGAAGCAAGATTTGAAGATTATTGATGTGATCCGCAACGAATTATGTTTTTTTTAAACTAACTAACTAACTAACTAACTAACCATCACGCCGTTTCCCCGCAGGGGTAGGCAGACAGGACGGACCGCCAAACAACTTGATCTTGGCACACACTCCTTGCTTCGTTCACATTCATACATCGTCTCATACATGCTCTTCTATTATTCTGACTCTCTTGACATCGCCCGACTCAAGTATCTGATTCACTTGGTCGTGCCACGTCTTCCTCGGGCGTCCCCGACTTCGTCTACCATTCACATTTGCGTCATATATTCTCCTTACACTCCTTTCCCCATACATTCGCTCTACGTGCCCAAACCATCTGAGCGTCCCTTTCTTAATCTTATTCATTACGCTTACATCAGCCTTACATTCTTTGCGGATCTCCACATTTCTCACACGATCATGCATGGTTTTACCACAAATACGTCTCAGGGATCTCAATTCTACAGCATTCAGTCTACTTTCATCCTTTCTCTGCCAGTTCCATGCCTCACTGTCATACATCAGGGTAGGTACCAGCACTCCATTATGGACGGCTAGCATCGCTTCTTTTGACAATTTTTTGTTGGCGCCAACGGCGTTCAGTCCTCCATTAATGGAGTTACCGGCATTTACCTTTCTTTCGATATCTCTATCAGTCTTCCCATCTCTCATCAACATACTTCCCAAATACACAAACTCATCCACCTGCTCCAAGTATTCGTCATTCACAACTATGTTGCACATTATTTTCGTAATCTCTCTTTCAAATACCATTTCTTTAGACTTACTTACATTCATCATTAATTCATTCTTCATACATACTTATGGTTTTTTTGAGGTGTTTATAATGTTTCCATCAACTCAGAGTTCTCTTACATCCTGTTTGTAATTTGTATTTGTGTGCTTATCTTATAATTTGCTATGTTTTTTGGGGATCATTGTTGCATTCTTTGATTCTGTCTTTTTCGTAGTTTTTTTGCCTTTCTAATGACATCACCGCTCATATTTCTGAATCTTTTATAGATTTTTAATGATATTACGTCGTATGGATTTTTTTCACTTTTTATGCACTGCGTTTCTTCTACAAATGCAGTTGACGATTGAATAGTTTATTCATGATTTCAAGAATTAAATTTTGTTTGGAACCTAATAAACACCTTCCAAATGATTACTTATGTCCTAAATTTATTCGATTACTGATATCATAAAAAGAGCCCACCTGCTAAATTCTCCACCAATGGATATTATATACCTAGTTAATTCTCCACCATGACAAAGCTCAACGGAAAGTCTGGGTACTTTAGACATTAGACTGTGAGGAAGGCCCTCCATTAAGCACATTACCTGTATAAATTACGCCGCAAATGCTCTCAGGTAATGGAGTAACCCTTCACGCATTGGGAGCTCCCTGAGAATTGGTTTTTCCTATTTGTTTTAATGTTTCGTTGCTCGAGACAGTACAAATTAGGGTTGCTTTTTTGTTGAATACGTTTGTTTGTTCCTAGAATGCGATTTACCTATTTAGTGAAGTAAATTCTTTACCTATTTAGTGAAGTAAATTCACGGGAAGGGGTATGTTTGTTCCTAGAATGCGATTTAATACATTTAGTCTGTAAAATAATATCATTTGTAATATTCATTATTTTATTCATTTAAGTTACGCGTAGTTTCTCCTTTTAAAATATGCAAAATGTGCAAACAAAATATTATCTCACGGTTTCATGAATAAGGTCCAAACCTTGAATAATATGGCTGGTATCATATAAATGCATTCCCTTGCAAATTTGGGACAAATTCCTTTATTATTTGTAAAGTCGGTACTTTGAATAAGTACCCTCAAATAACACCTACTTATGTTTATGACACTCCCTAGGAGAAGTGTCTGCTGGCGGCATTTTATAACACCCTCAAGGATAAATGCGCCGTCGGCTTTAGCCAAGTGAAAATAGTAATAAAATTTTGCAATATTTTTTAATCTCTATAATGTTAAGATTTTATTAGTGGCCCTTTCGGCGACTTTTAGGAAATTGTTTTATTATTGTCTGTAAGTTAGATTTTAAAATTAGTGTGGGAACTGCTAAAATATCATTTTCTCACCATTTTTTATATACCATGTTTACTTTAAATAATAGCGATGTTGATATGGAGGGTTAGTATTGTTTTGACGGTGAAACGGGAAGGTACATGTTGTACCTTCGGCGTTATTTAATAAACTCGAGCATGGGGGGTACATAAAGGTGCCTATCTCCAGTAGAGTGTTATAATCAATCTCTGATCTGAGGGGTACATGGGTGCCTGTCTTCAGTAGAGTATTGAGAGTATTGTTGTGACGGGAAACCGAGAAGGTACATGTTGTACCTTCGGAGTTATTTAATCAAACTCGAGCGTGGGGGGTACATATAGGTGCCTATCTCCAGTAGAGTGTTGAGATATCGAGGGAAACAAAGCCTTCGATATTTGTCGGTGTGGTGGGGTCTTGGAGATCACTATTGTCACCAGTATTGTATTTTTATTTAATAAATTGTGTTAAAGAATAACAAGAAGTGTTTTCCTGCAAATTCCATCGAGTTGTGCTTTCGTACCACGATAGTAAGAAACAACGTTATTTGAGCTTTTGTGGATGTAAGAGTAAAAATAAATGAAGTGAGCTTTTCCAATCATTGTATCTATTAAGGCGGTAGCTTAGTAATGTACTCGTAGGTAATTCAGGAAATTCGATGGCTTTAGCAACAAGCCGGAGAATGCTAATGGTGTGTGAACTACGCACCAAACAAAATCGAACAGTATTAATTCGGTAACGTTTGCGTGGTTCAATTTCAGAACCCAGTTTCGAGTGCATGTTGACACCACGCCGCACGCGTCGCGCCACAAATAGCATCTGTGTACGTGGAATTCCAAACCAAACTATCGTTGTAATTCGGTTTTGAATTCAAGAATTCGTCACAAGAAGTCACCACTTTTGTCAGCAAGTCGGACGGGAATGTGTCCCCCTTAGGTATAACTGCCACGAATTTGTTAAAAAGTAATATCTCTCCGTTTATGAAAAGATTGACAGTAATAAATAGTTGTATCAAGCGGTTATATATATTACATATGACGTCATTGCCTCTCTCGGTTACTTTGTATGATCGTGACTACCGGTGATTGTGACTACCGGTGACTATCACTTGATGACAGTGGATCCGAGGAACAGGCTATTTTTGAAACCAGTTCCTATTGGAATAAAATGGTCAAACACAAACACTAACTGGGCGAAGCCGAACCAAAGCCGCCCTAGCAGTTAAAAACCTGCGGAGCTGGTGTGGATTTCTCATGTTCTGTTTACCGATTTCTGATTTTGAGATAGAATCTTGAGTAAAGAATTTTAGTTTAATAAATTTTGAAGTAAAACATTGTAATGCTTAACATTTTTGAACACACCTAAACGTGCAAATGGAACCGTATGCAACCGTTTAGGGCTTGACAATTCATTGCATAAGGTTGTAATTATACTCTATATATCTATATCCCAAGCTAGCAAAACGAAATATTCTGCTTTAAAATATGATAAACTTAAATACTTTACACTAGATAAGAGATAGATTACGAGAATTTGTCTTTGCGAATTTTGATATCTCAGAACGTGGTAAGGCTAAGTTAGAACCTTATCCAACTGATGTGATGAACTATACTGCGCCAGATGCCAAGATGCAAACAATATGATAAAAGGTCCAACATGCACGGTAAACATGTCCGTAAACGTATCAGCAACAGTATAGCAATTTTTAAGAAGTTTAAGAAGTGACAGTTTTCTTGCGAATCCCTTAAAAAAAGACTGCGTTATTTAAATTTAGAATTTTTTAAATTTTTTCTTCTTGACTTTTTGATCATAATGGTTTGTGGTAACCTTTTTTTCAAATGTGAAATTTGTTTTTAAGTCTTCAAAAGTAAGAAGTACATAGAACATTTATAGTAAACCCAGGAAAAATTCCGAAATTTGATGATGAATTATTTTTAACGTGAGTGTATTTTTTTTACGTAAGCTCCCTCTATCCTTGGGGATGCTGTGTGGAGAGTTTTCTTTTAAGGAAAGGAGGAAAAGAGCGTTCTGGGAAGGAAAAGGGTTTAAAGGGTGGGTAGGAATCTGGGGTTCAGTGTGTCATCCGCCTCCGAGACCTAGACAAACCTCACCCCATGAACCTGGGCACCCCTGCTAAATCACCAAACGTAGCGAACCACTTGGGGTGACCTATGGCAGAGGTGTTGGTTATCCAATAAAGGTCAATCTTTTCAACAACTATTGTTTATCAGTTTATAATTAGTAAGGTTTTCATATACACGGTTGTTAATCAATTGTACAAAATAATAACGCTGCTTTTAGTAAGGTTGTAAGAATAAAGAAGAAAATCAGTAGTGGCTTCTTCTCTGTCTCACTTACTCGCCTGACATCGTAGATCTCAATTCCATTTGAATTTCGATACGGTTTTGTGTTGGAAAATTTAGCTTCGATTAGGTAAATGTTTGGATCACGAAAAACGCCCACAAGCCATTCCTTGTGCTATTCTTTATTCTATACCTGACATGCTTTATTTTCTGATGTTTACTTTTATAGCCCAGTGCATAAAACCCAAGAAAGCGTATTCATAATAAATTTCACACGTGCCTATTTGGCGTGCGGATTTATTTAGATTCACCTATAAATATTGGTTTCCGCTGAGATTTAATGCTCAAACCTTCATTGGAGGAGCGGGGATTGTAATCAACCATCAAGCCCTTAAATTCACGCTCCGCTTGCGCTGATTCATGGTGGATTGTAGCCAGGGACACGAGGCTGATGTACCTGGAAGATTTATAAATTCCACCCTCCGTAGACGTGCTGAAAACTTGGGAGGTACGGGAATATGATTCCTATGTGTGATTTGTATACAGAAGTAAGAGGCGGGATGTATGGGAATATATTACGATGTGTAGATGTTAAAAGTGGGTTGTGTGGGAATAAATTGTGATGGGATGAAGTTGGAGGCAGGATTATGGAAATATATTGTGATGTGTAGAAATTATAAGCGTGATTTATGGGAATATATTGTGATGCGTCGAAGTTATAGTTGTGTTTTATCAGTTTTATAATTAATTTTGAAGGCGTGAATGGGTACCGCCACCCCGGGAACCTTTATTGGATAACCAACACCTCTGCTACAGGTCACCCCAAGTGGTTCGCTACGTTTGGTGATTTAGCAGGGATGCCCAGGTTCATGGGGTGAGGTTTGTCTAGGTCTTGAAGGTGGATGACCAGGACACACTAAACCCCAGATTCCTACCCACCCCTTATACCCTTTTTCTTCCCAAAACTCTTCTATCCTTCCTTTCCTCTAAAAAACCCTCCACACAGCATCCCCAAAGATGGCATAGGCCCTGTGAGAAATTATTTTCTCACAGGGCCTATGCCATTCTCCTGTGTGGAATGTGGAGTTCATGTAAAAAAAAGTTATATGTGAATACATTGTGATGTGTAGAAGTTGTAGGCGGGACGTATGGGAATACATTGTGATGTGTAGAAGTTGTAGGCGGGATGTATGGGAATACATTGTGATGTGTAGAAGTTGTAGGCGGGACGTATGGGAATATATTGTGATGTGTAGAAGTTATAGGTGGGATGTATGGGAAAATATTGTAATGTGTGTTATTGTAAGTAAGAAGTCGGATGTATGGGAATATATTATAATGTGTGGAAGAACTTAGAGGTGGAATGTATGGGAATATATTGTAATATGTGGAAGTTAGAGGTAGGATGTATGGGCATATATTATAATGTGTGGAAGTTGGAGGTGGAATGTATGGGAATATATTATAATATGTGGAAGTTAGAGGTGGAATGTATGGGAATATATTATAATGTGTGGAAGTTAGAGGTGGAATGTTTGGGAATATATTATAATGTGTGGAAGTTAGAGGTGGAATGTATGGGAATATATTATAATGTGCGGAAGTTAGAGGTGGAATGTATGGGAATATATTATAATGTGTGGAAGTTAGAGGTGGAATGTTTGGGAATATATTATAATGTGTGGAAGTTAGAGGTGGAATGTATGGGAATATATTATAATGTGTGGAAGTTAGAGGTGGAATGTATGGGAATATGTTATAATGTGTGGAAATTAGAGGTCGGTGGGAATATACTATAATGTGTGGAACTTAGAGGTCGGATGTATGAAAGTATTTTTTTATTTATTTTTATTTAAGTACATAAAACAGGCACGTTGCTCAAAAAATTATATACATGGATAATTTAAATACAGTGTATAACAGAAATTAAAACAAAAATAGTAACAAAAATAATTAGCTAAATATGCAAACGTGAATGACAAACAAGAATGAGTAAAATATAGAAAAGGGAAGAATCACCAACAATATATTATTGGCACCTGTGCTGATGGGACAATGATTTAGTAGGTACAATATTGAGTAAATTGTAATGTGTGGAAGTAGGAGATCCGATGTAAAGGAATTTGTTTTAATGTGTTAGAGGTGGTATGTATATGCAAATATATTGTGATGTGTAAAAGATAGAGGTGGAATGTAGAGTGGGAGGTAATCAACCTAACTCTGTTTTAATTAATGTTTTATTCAATTGGACTTGCTCCGTAGCAAAATTTCACGAGTATTTCAACCAAATTTGTACCTTCTTGGAGTTTTCCATTATTTTTACTTTAATTTAATTATTAAAGGGAAATTATGAGTATTACGCATTAAACATTAAAAAAATTAAATTTAAATTTGGAAGGCGTGGATGCGTGCTGCCCCGGGAAACTTTATTGGATAACCAACACCTCTGCCATAAGTCACACCTAGTGGTTCGCTACGTTTGGTGATTAAGCCGAGCTGTTGAACTCAAGAACGAGTCGTAAAAACGACTCGTTCTCATGTGACTAATGTCAACCATTTTCAAATGTTGGTCGCGTATTTGGCGTGTTTCCCGACTATGCACCGGTGCCGAGGGAATCAATGACGCTAGATCCTCGGGGCATCTTCCACTGTGATACCGGTAGAACAAGGACAGCATTCCCACCTGACGCCTGTGCTCTGAAGATTAAACATGCAGTACAATTAGAATTTTATAATATAAAAGGCGTGCAATGACCAATGCAAAACAAATCATGTCGATCAATTTAGTTTATAATATCAAAAGATACCAGATAATGTTCACTTCATCATAGTTGATGTTTGGTTTTGAAATGAGCATATGCATATTTCCTACCGGGATGCCATTTTTCCAGTACTTACATCTTTCTAACCATCACCTTGCTGGAAACGTATTTGAAATTTCCAACAATGGCAAGAAAAATTACAAATTTGATTACATTTCTTTTTGAAAAACAGAAGAAGAATTGGGACTACCTTGGACGTACGTTGTTGGTGTTTTTCCTATATAAAATCTCGTTTTTCAACTTGAAAAGGGTATTTAACCATCTCGAAAGTAAACAATATATTTTGTACTTATTAATGTCGTTTTGGCGATAATTATAACCTTGGAGGAACTATATTGGGATTGTTTTGTACACCTTTGCAGAGGTACAGTGATAAACGCTAGAAATATTTCGATTCTCGTGCCTACAAAATTTGATATCGCGCATCGTATTTGAACGAGGCACGTGGTTTTTATTTATTTTGTGCATAATTCTATAAGAGTGAAAAAAGTTAGAACATACGAAACCTCAAAAATAGTCTTAGCCATAGAGGGATATTTAAAAAAAGTTGTTTCTTGTATTACTTCATAGTTAAGACTTGAAAAAATATTATTTTGTTATGTAAATAATAATTTTATTGTAATTCCAATACAAAGAAAAGCTAGTAAAAGCTTCAATTTCTCCGTAGCATATTTTTTGATGTTCATAATGTAAACCGATTCGTAGTAAAGATGAATTTAAATAGGATTTCGCGTATAGCTTCATCTTAAGTAACTGGTTATCCTTTTTCCTTTCATCCATTGATTTTCCTACACATATTTTCACCCAATCCCAGCAAACACTATTTTGTTTTGTTTCATTTTTATTATTTACCATCCATTTCCAAGCGCATCTGAAGCCGTAATTCGTTAAGTATGTTCGAAAGTAACAGAGCTGATAAGCTAAAACATTTTCAAAGCAACTCATTACATCCTGAACAATTTCCTGTGCTTTGTTCGAGTTCGCGAACTTAATGCACTCTACATAATGTATTATGCATGTAATTAATTCCGTCTACTGCACTATTGTGTGCAGTGTAGACTGCAGGTACATAACATAATAAGTTAGTTACACGAGTATTCTCATCCCTCTTTCACCCCAAGTCCACCGTACTTTGAAAAGCACACACGTAAACGAGTAAATAGCGAACCATGTTTATACAGGACTTATGTACTTAACGATTTCCTTTACGTTAGGTTAGTGACAAGTAGTTCACACGATTAGCTCACGGTTGGTTTTAACGTTGAAAAGTTAATTTTTTCAATTTACTTAGAACGAGTAACTAATCAAATAACCAAACAATAACTAATAAACTCCTTCTATCTCTCAAAAATTCTCGTGTTTTTCAGTTATGCTTAGGTTTATAGACTTGAATGACGTCAATATTTTATTTGTCCTGTTCCCTTATAAATTATCCGCAAAATTATATCTGTCTTCCTTTATTTTATCTGCACATAACACTCTTTTTAGGATGCTAAGAGTTTACGTAGAAATGGTCATGGTAACGGACTAAATAATTTAGAAGCACCCGAAATAAAGAAAGCTGTTAAAACCAAAACCCAAATCCTTAATAATCAGTTAAATGTGTCCAATACCCTATATTAGGGATATTTCCCATAAACTCGTAAAAACCCTAAATCACGTGACGTTTTGTCCCGGTGCATTTAATATGGTAACTCATTATAAATCATATATTAGATATCATCCGTCTCTTTTTCTCTCTATTACTATGTAAGATTAAAATTTAATTTTCTCAGCGTTCCTTTATATTATGTTTTGTCTCTTTTATATTATGTATTCATAAGCTCAAACAATGTAGTTTTTGATCAGTTTAATTTAATACCCTGAAGATGCTTGTGTTAAGCGAAACCTGTCGGTATTAAAAAAATAAATAAATAAATCGTATGGAAAAAAGAACTAGTTGAAGATAATATTGTTGATTCTAAATATTTGAAATATGAGATTGACAAATATGACGGTTTGACAGAAGGTGGCAATAGCGAAATTGGATAACGCGCACATCCCGGTTAGACGAGAGGTCTGGGTTCGAGTCCCAGTTGCGACCATTGTCTTTTTCTATTTTTCTGTGTCTTGTTCCCTTCCATATTTTCATTTAGATTATAAGTGTTATCTTCTTCTTCAATAAAAGAAATCGTGGTTGCAAACAAAGTTGTTGTTTTTTTTTTCAGTTAAGCACAAGTGGTAGGTTTACAAACCATCGAACAGTATTAATAGGCTTGCGTCTGCGCAGTTGAATTTCAAAACCCGGCTTCGGGTGCATTTCTGACGCCACGCCGTCCTCGCCGCGCCACAAATAACATCTGTGTACGTGAAATTTAAAACAAAGCTACCATTGAAATTCGGTTTCGAATTCAAGAATTCGTCAAAAAATGTCGCCTCTTTGGTTAGCAAGTCGCATGGGGACGTGCCCTGGCAGGTATAAATACTAAGAATTTGTGAATTTAAGTTTTAAGTATCACTTCGGATACGGTAAATACTTAGTTGTGAATAACAGTAAATAATAGTAAAAATAATAGAAGTAGCAAAAATCTGCGGAGTGGGTTTTTAACTGCTAGTACTAAAGTTAACAATTTCGATATCCAAATTAATTCTGTTCAACAGCAAGATTGCTCTCCTCACCGGCATGACCATTGGCAAGTTAGTCCTGCAGGCTGTGAATAATCTATGTCGGTGGCGAAAATAACCATCGGAAACATAGAAATGAATGCTCATCATGATAGCCATCATCATTTCAAACCATTCACGAATCAATCTGAAGAAGTGCGTACCAATGAATCCTTCTTACCCGTAGAAGGTTCATTCCGAGCATACCAAATCCCACGGATGCCATGGTTACCTAGCCTCCAACTAACCACATCTAACCATACCATAGTTAGTAGCTCTATTTATAAGCTCTGTGACTTAAGGGTAGCTAATATACCGAAACTTGGCGTTGCGCAAGTGTTGTAGATTTGTACAAAGGAAATTGTCTTATCAGGAGAGGCCTGGGTGGTAATAACGTTCCTGGTAAAAATGTCCGCAGTTTAAATTTTCTTGGAGGAAATAGGTTCGTTCCCGACGTTCGATCGATCCGACGTTCGATCCGCCGATAACTGCCCCCCAAAATGATATTAACACTTCCATTTGTGTTATGTTTGAAAATATTATTTTAGTTTCTCGATGCTTTGAATGTAATATTTTGAAAGAGTTATTGCATATTTTTTAAATGTCATGGAGGTGAAACAGGGTAAAAAAGACGATCTCAATGGCTGAATGGTAAACTATTTGGTTTTGTATTAAAATTTGCGGGTATGAAGCCCGGCAAGGGATAAAACATTTAATTTTATATATTAGAAACGAAACTAGCGCAGACCTGTAAAACATCATGTTAGTTAATCTAGTTAGTTAATAACAGCGACCTCTGTGGTCGAAGGGTTGGGTTCTCGACTAACGATCCGGAGGTCGTGGGTTCAAATCCGGGCGTATGCAAGTAAATTTTATTGATTGTTTTGTATTATTTCACAATTTAATCATTAAAAAATAATTTAAAGTATATTTGTTGAACGAATTCTTTCTGTATTTAAACTATATCGTTAGCCAATATAACTGTACACCTTAAAAAAATCAACTACTTTCCTATTCAAACTATTCCCATTAGGAAATATTTCGCCGACAGTCAGGCGGAAATCATAGCATATCTCTTGTATTTGAATATCTTTGCAGTGAACTCTTCATTTAAAATTTAAGCAAATAATGGCCAGACTTTTGGATCACAAAACACGCCCTCATTGCATTTCTAGTGTTCTTCTTTATTATATATTTCCACTGCTTCACAATCTTAATTTGTATTCTGTCCGCCATGCTGTCCGTTTTCCCGCTCGAATAGCCCGTTTGGTCGGTAAAACAGATAAGCAAGATGGCCGCGCTTTAATAAATTCCACTTTTAAAAGCCGCAGCGGTGTTAATTGCGCGGGAGAGGTGATTCTGTGACCTAATGGGGCCTAATAATTAAAATAAAGTGGCTGAAATGACGTGAAAAATTACATTTGCAATGCACCAACACATTTTTTAAATATTACCCTGTTTTACGCGAAAGTAAATGGAACACTCGCCATTTTGAAAGGTTAGTTTAGTTATTTTATTCGAATAATAAATGGTGTTTTTGAAGTGAAAACTTTTGATTTAAAACTCGGTGAAACGGAAGCGAGCGACACTAAAAAGAGACAAACACATAATACAACTAATTGATTTAGAGAATGAGATAGAAATAAAATATTTATTTATTTCACAGGTGTTCGGTTCTAATATAAAACGATAAATCCACGGTCCCACGCAAGTCCTGGTGGTATAAAGCACCTGAAAAACCGCCTGGCGGACCAAGGGTCGAATCCCATGAAATCCAAAAACAATAAAATATTTTTACTTTTGTAAAATCAATCTCCAATCTTTAGGCCACTCCAAAATGAACAGCCAAAGAAAGCGACATCTAGCGACTCACTAATAAGATGACCAAATGTGTAGGAAAAGGTTCACTGGAATTCGAAGACAAAAATATGAAAAAAAATCATCCTTCACATTGATACTCCACTCCCCACTCTTGTCTACTTTAGTCTCTGAAGGTTTTACTTCTACCGCGTGTGAATTGCACACTTGGTAGTTTTATATTAGCTCCAGACAGGAGGCCCTGTGAAAAATATATTTTTTTATTTTTTTATGTGTTAATTTGCTTTTATTAACTTATAATAAGAATATATCTTTGGATCTTGTAAATGTAACCACACTGCATTTTTGGATCCTGAAGAGTAAGTTTTTCGTTTTCGACCATTTGATAAGAGAATCAAGATCATTCTGCAGAAGAATGGAATCGATGTGACTTTTAACGGCTTTAAAAATTTTGATGTCATCAGCGAAAAGGAGATAATTTGATCGGGTAATGGTCTTGCCAATATCGTTAATAAACAAAAAAAGAGGAGGGGTCCAAGGTTCGATCCCGGAGCTAGTTTTGTATGAAAGATGGTGTCTGTAACTGACATACAGATGAAGATTGTGTAAGCAGCCAGACGGCCGGCGTTGTCCAGCGGAAAGCTCCTGACTCGCATTCCGAAGGTCGCAGGATCAAATCCCAGCGTGGCAAATAAATTTTATTTGATTAATTTGTGTTATTTCACAATTTATTCATTTAAATTAATATATAGTCTATTTGAGGCACGTTTCAGAGTGGAAGATACTCTCAGTATCGCCCTGGTGTAAGAACACCAGAATTGAAACGTTTCTTGAAATGGCTTTAGCCGTGTTTGGTGACCAGATCTGAATAGCCAGGTACTTCCCACCTTCCCTTCCCCATCTCCTATCCCTCCCCACTACCTTCAGCCTCACAACATACCCCAATTGGGGATGCCATAGTCTCACTGGCTCCAGACAGACGGGAGCAGTTGGGACTCTTGTGCGGTATTTATATAAAAAATTTAAAATGGCACGAAAATCCGAAAACTCTAAGAAAAACTGATGTCACTGAAGAACACTAATGTCAAGCGAGAAAACTCTGAGAAAACCGATGTCACTGAAGAACACTAATGTCAAGCGAGAAAATTCTGAGAAACACCGATGTCACTCAAATCTCGACGAGTTAATAAAATATCATGGTCGACTTTGTTAAATGCTTAAAAATGTCTGTATTAATAATATCGACTTGTAAAATAATAAAAATATCACCAATTAGTCTTCGAAAATAAAATCTGCATCCGAGTTACTAGTCCTTTTACAACTGTGCGCAAATTGGTGGCTGCGTAAATCAGTTAACAAAAATTCAGGTTTATTTCCGAAACCGAATATTTTGTTACACTATTTAGTTACTTTTACAAATTTTAGGGTCGCTACGCAAACCGATTTGCTCACAATTCGGTTAAAAATAAACATTCAGATTATGCGCAGAAAGGTTCCACAATGGGCCACTCTGCAAACCGTTACTTAAATTTAACGAACTTTACTTTTCTGTGCAGGGTCTGATTATTTCAATGTGCGCTACGATATTTGATTATATACTCAATTGAGTGGTTTTCAAGTATTTTAAATAACAAAATTATCTTAATTTTATGAAAATATTATAAATATTCGGCAAGTGAGCGTTGTAACAAATCAATAATATAAAATTAAATTGGTTACTTACGTCATACGGAATGTGAAATTGTTGCACCAAATTGCACTGAAGAAACATCCGCAGCGTCGCTCTGCAGGTGTCTTCATCGGACATTTCAAAATCTGGAACAAAATTGAACACACTTTATAAATAATTTTGAACTTAGGAGACCGTCGACTATGTGTGTTTTACTGTCTCTTATACTACCCAATGATTACCCAACGATGACTACATGAATAACCCATTTTTTAAATTGGATTACGCAACTGTTGGCAAGAAAAGTAGCCTCAGGTGCTACATTCTGTTTCGGTGGCTTCTATACACTCCAACACTAGTCGCAGCTTTACTTTCAAATTATCTTGTGCAGTTATCGGGGCCATCATCAGGGCATTTACACCCTGCTTAAAAGCGATCTCACTGGAATGAACGAAACTTGTAACAAACCATCTTATTGTTATGCCGATTTCCGAGCGTATTTTGATAAATTCTTCGATCTCGAATACTTCTTCATTCGTAATTAGGGCGAAGATTGCTATTGGTAAGTTTTCCACATCTCTTTTTACCGATAGATTAAAGGTTAAGGCGTGAAAGAGCAAGTTGCCTTCCGATTATTCCCGCGCATCTTCAGGTAAAAATCTGGCAGTACGGAACCAAAAGACGCTTTTTAAAAGGTCTGCTGACCAAAAGCTAATCAAAAGTGAAGATATTTGCTGAAACCCTTTTGGTACAGCGTGGATATGGAAACAACGAAGTTTCCTGAAGGTAGGACTGACATAGTGAACCCATAAAGTTATTGTTAAAGTTTGTTACACTCTCTTAACTACTGTTGAACTGCTATAAATATGTGTCATATTTGCAAATTGATTGTACCCAAAATAGAGACTAATTGTGTTCACCGTTAAAATTGTGCATTCATTTACAATTTGGAATAATGTCTCACTGGAATGAACGAGTACCAATCAGATAAGATAAAAAAGCCACGGGGTACGTTGTCATCATCTAAAACAGATGTCACTTACATTGTTGGGCCCATTTCCTACTTTCCGAAGAAACAAAGAAAGCGCCGCTGGCAAAGACTTTGAAAAAATCACCATCACATTTTCACATTCACCACCCCTAAAATAAACCCAATTGATTTGATTGAATTTCGATACTTCTTGTTAAAATTTTGCAATTCTTGACCTTCAAAATAATAGGAAAACTACAATTTTGTTTCTGTGATACCTTTTACTAATTAACCGTTACTCTTTGTAATGTTTTTTGTCTATAGATATTTATTTGTCTATACTGGTTCGTTTTTTGCAATTTTTGTTCATTTAAATTTTACCTTGACGAAGGAACTATTGGTTTCGAAACATGATGATAATGTCGATTAAGCCGCAGCTACCCGAATTTCTACCGATTTCTTGCAAATCTCCCTTGAACATTTGAAGTTTTTAAGCTCTTAAAAAAATATGTTATTTTTGAAAATAATATCTTTACATTCCCCACGCTGAAACGCAAATTATGTGAAATTCCCTCGATAGAAAAAAATCGAAAAGTATGCTCCGAAAATTTTTATTTTCAAGCTTGTCTCCATTATTTGAAAAAATTCACAGTGTTTCTTTGAATGTTATTTTAGACAACCCTCACGAGATTTTGCTCTATTCTAAACGAGTCGTGTTTTATTAAACATTTTCACAATTTTCGCTTCAATTTTATATTTGAAATATTAGCGCGCTCTCTCCAACATTCGTAATTACATATCTATCCATCTTCTACTTTTCGAGCCAGGATACGGCGCCTTAAATAAGTGGTATATATACCGTAGGCCGTTCGTAAAATCAAGCAGATCATTATGCGCCTAGCCACATCATGATCTGCAGCATCATGAAATGGCGGCAGATAGTGATTTGCTTACATCATCTTAAAAGTATCATGATTTAACAATTGGCCTGCGACATATACAAAATGATCTGTTTTCATTTAATTAAAATGACGCCACAAAGTGAATTTGCGAATATTGAATAATGAAAATTACTGTTTACGTCTGATTTTGAAAAAGTCAGTATAAAGCCTGGGAAACGCCGAGGGTTTAAGCTAGTTATTTGTAGGTTTAAAATGCGGTATATCTCACCATGGAATGTAAAGCTGTAGAGGTTGAAATTCTCGGCAGAGGGGATGGTGTCTCTGGACAGCCTTCCCGTGTCATCCCCCGAGGCTGTAGCGTGATAGGACAGGCATTCTAGGGCCACCTGGAACACACAATAGGAGTTGATTATACAAAATATTATAACAACTACGACAAAAAATTACCCTTATTTTTATAGTAAAAAGATCTCTCATATTTATAATAATGATAATGTAACACTTTCCTATTGCAGTTTTGTGTTAATTCACTGCAAGTGCCCATTGAGGGTATATTTATATTGAGGGTAACAGACGTTCAGTATTTAAAGGGTAGATTCCTTCTTCTTGCACCAGAGCGATAACGACAGCGCTATCCATCTCAAATAGAAGTATCACATATTCATGGAGAACTGAAAATTACGTGTTATTTCTCAATAAAGGTGATGTTATTTTTGGCCTAATTCGCGTTATTTTTTTATGAACTTTTCATTATTTTTGGCCAATTTCATGTTATTTTTGGCGCCATTCGTGTTATTTTTTTCGAATTTTTGTTCAAATTAGCATTTTTATCAATGACGTTTTTTTAACGCATTTTTCGTTATATTTGGTCAAATTAATGTTATTTTGGCGAAATTCATGTTATTTTTTTACGAATTTTGGGTTATTTTGTTCAAAATTAGCATTCATTTTTTATCAATAACCTTTTTAACACATTTTGCGCTATATTTGGCCAAATTCCAAATTATTTTGGTAAAAAATGTTATTAGCCATCAAATGTAATGTTATTTTTACTTTTTGGTATTTTTCAGCAAAAAGCGTCATTTTGTTTTCGTAAACTGAATAATAAATGGTTCGTGGCGTTACGACTTAAACAGTTGCGTTCCAAAAAAATGATTTCTTATTAAAAATAATAAATATTCTTTTGGAAAATACGAAAAAAATATATATCGTTTTTTTGTTAAAAAATGGCTATTTTCGATAAAAATTTTAGATCTCTAACATATATACCATCTCCGATAAAACATTTGCATTAATACTTGTAAAGGAGATTATTATGAGTCTAGACTGTATTTCTAGCATTGTTATTAAGTACTTACATAAGAGAGAGAAATTAAAGTAGAAGGTGAGAAAGAAGAAAGAAAAAAAAATGAAATGATAAATAAATTTACAAATGTGAAATCCCTTTCATTTGAAATTTTAACAAAAACTCTCAAACTTCAAACAAAGCGAGCAGCCAATTATTTAAAGTACCCTTCGGTGTCTTTTTTGAAATTTCTCAAATATCTGACCTTTACTTTGCGAAAAGATTGTTTGAATAATATTCCATTGACAAAATTAAAACAAAACAAAAAGTTTCTCAAAGAAAATCTGAAAAACATCTTTTCATTTTTCTTACACTCTTTTATTATTTGAAATTCTCTTAAAAATACTTGGCTACAAATTAATGTTTGAAAATATTATATGTAACGTAAAATGGGGTGATTTTCCAATTTTCCACTTCGAAACTAAATAACTTTTTCTAAAATTATTGGTGTCGAAAAAATTTATGTTTTATTTATTTTACAACTATTGAAATGCATGTAAAAATGGACGTATCGATCGTCAGGTTGATTAATCATACATCTTTTAAAAATCGAGATTTGAGTTAAGTTTGCAGTTATATGTAAAAGAGTATCCTCTATTTAGACCTCTTTAAAAATATCACTTAGTATGTCAGATGTGTTTTTAAATTAGTTAAAAAAAATGGATAAATAAATTTTACAAAATTATGAAACGACAGTTATTTGTGTAAAGGCAAACCTGTGTCAAAGGCTGTAAGCATGCGAACGTCAATACAATCGTCTTTGTGTTTCTTGAGCTTTAAAACAGAAGTACAATTGTAATTTAAGCTGATGGACTGGTGGATTCGTAAGCATTCATTCTTAAGTTAAAACCAGTCTTGTGTTCAGAAAAAAAAAAAAAAAAATCTAGTACAGTTCACACGCGGTAAAAGTGAAACCTTCTCCTACACAATCTAAACCAATAGGAGCCTTGAAAAGTGAGCTCACAATCAAAGCGGCCAATGCGCGCATGACAGAGTGCGACGCTTTGTAGGTACAGTAAGTAAGTAAGGTTTCATTCTATCTCATTCTCTTGCAGGCTAAATCCTATAAATGTATGTGTTTGTCTCTTTTTAGTGTCACTGGTTTCCGTTTCATCGAGTTGCATTATTCATTTCGAAGAAAACCAAAATCCTTGAAAAACCAAAAATATTTTTTTCCCGGTTTTGATCCCGCGACTTTCCGTGAGTCAAGAGCCTTACCCCTCGACCACGGAGGCTATCAAGTTTATGGTCAAAACTAATTATTGATATTCATATTGCATACGTACGGGAGCAAACAATTAATTCACATTACTATTTTAAATCATAACTTGCAAAAACTTGCAAAGGGATCCACTAATCCTGGAGAAATTCGACAATGGAATTCATGCCACTTTTTGGGAGGGATTTAAAAATACTTGAGAAAAAGTTTTTGGAAAGGTTGGAGAAGGTATTTGAGAGTTGATTTTCATAGGTTGATTTTCATAGTTGTTTTTCATGGGCATGTAAAAAATATTAACTCCTTTTTACGCATTGTTAATTATAATAACAAGGAAATTTAAAATCGATTGCACGAAACAAAGCGACACGGAGTCTAGAGATGTCCACACACCCCTGAATCTGGGAGGCGACTAATTACGACTTATCGATGCGCTACCGGCCCTTCTGCAGATGGCATAAGGATGAAATTCGCAGTTGGATAACGCCTCTTTATATTCACTGGAAAAATATCGCCAAAATTCATTTTATTTCAATTTGGGAGGCGGGAATGGGTACCGCCGCCCCGGGAACCTTTATTGGATAACCAACACCTCTGCCATAAGTCATCCCAAGTGGTTCGCTACGTTTGGTGATTTAGCAGGGGTGCCCGGGTTCATGGGGTGAGGTTTGTCTGGGTCTTGGAGGCGGATGACCAGGACACACTGAACCCCAGATTCCTACCCATCCCTTATTTTTTGTTTATTTATTTTATTTATAGAACACATGTAACATATTAGTAACATTTACATAAAGAATATTAGATCACCATACTAGGCGGCTGCCTGTCTCATGGTGACCAATGGATAAAAGTTACGATGTATGAAGTATGGAGTCTAGTGTGAACATGGATTTAAGTATAAATGACGCTAAAAATTTGGAAAAATTATAGTAAAAAGTAGAAATTATAATAAAAAGTGGAAATTATAATAAAAGTAGAAATTATAATAAAAAGTAGAAATTATAATAAAAAGTAGAAATTATGTATATAAAAAAAAATAGAAAGTAGAAAAGATAATAAATTAACATTAGATTTTAAAAATGTACTTGTAATGTAATTATGCAATAACTTGTGATGTAATAATCCTTTTCCTTCCCAGAACTCTCCTCCCCTTCCTTTCCTTAAAAAAAACCTCCACACAGCATCCCCAAAGATGACATAAGGCCCTGAGGGAAATTATTTTCCTCAGGGCCTCCTGTGTGGGGCTCATTTAAAAAATAAAAATAAAATGGAAATTCACACAAATATTAAAATGTTTTCCGATTATTTTATAAAAAAAATTAATTTGCCACATCATACATAAAATTAAACTTAATCCAAAAATCGATTCATTAGTAGGAGATTTTGGCACTTGAAAGCATTTTCAATAGGCCTGATACTTTATTTTTTCCAGACTTATAAAAAAATACTCAATATTTGCCAACGCGAAGATGTGTTCTACTCGCAGTATGTATTTGAAGCATCCGTAAAATTTCTAAGTGATCAAATTTTCAAACCAAAAAGACATGATTTTGTATGATTTTGCATTATTTCGCATGGCTTTATCTTCATCTTCAATAAAATAATTAAATTGGCGCTACCTAGATTATAACGTACTTAAAATATTACGTAGAATAAATGATTTTGAATGTTTTATGTTGTACTTACTTTTTGTTTGGCCATCAGTTTGCATGCGTTTTCATACATTTGTGTATTGTGAATTCCAAGACCACAGAAGATTGCAAATGCTTCGAATATTGAAACGTCGCTGTCCGTGAACTGGCTGCCATTACCCTGAAAGAAAAAATCAGTTAATTAATTAATTTTGCAAAGCAGTCATTAATTCAAATATTTTTATTCACCCCTGTTGGTTATCATGATAGTGGACAGTAAAAATCTGATAAAGACGATCCACCTCAAAGCGATAGTGAGAAATATGATCTAAGCGGCATTGGAAAGAGAACACAGCACGTTTTATATTCAAATCTAAAAAAAAAACACCAAAAAAGTAAAATGTACACCTTAAAGAAACCAAAGTCTTGAATCGTTTCAGGGCACGCAGATACTTTAATAGTACACAACTGCTAACCCTGTACAAATCGCAAGTGCGCTCCACGGTTGAATTTGGGAGCCACCTCTGGTCTGGAGCCCCAAAATACCTGAAAAAAACCCTTGACTCTGTGCAGAAACGGGCAGTCCGTTTGATAGACTCTCCTAATCTAACAAACGGATTGCAATCTTTAGAGCACAGGCGCCAGGTGGGAATGCTGTCCTTGTTCTACCGGTATTACAATGGAAGATGCTCCAAGGAACTAGCGTCACTGATCCCCTCGGCACCGGTGCGTAGTCGGGAAACACGCCAAACGCGCGCTCAACATTTGTACAAGGTTGACATTAGTCACATGAGAACGGGTCGTTTCTACGACTCGTTCTTGAGTTCAACAGCTCGACTGTGGAACGATTTGCCGGCCTCTGTGTTTCCTCCCTCCTACAACATGGGTCTCTTCAAGACCCATGTTCACTCTTTCCTCTCCGCAAAAACACCCTCCACACAGCATCTTCGAAGATGACATAGGCTCTGAGGGAAATCATTTTCCTGTATGGAGTTAATGTAAAAAAAAACCGTTTTGAAAAAAAAGAATATTTGAGAATTTTTCATTAATTATTTTCATATGAAAGACAAAAAAATGAGAGGACAAGAACATTGACTATACATTTGTCTTATAAAATATGTGTGTGTTTTTATTAATTTTGTGTTATCAGTAATTTTATCAGAAAAAAACACCCACAATTCATGCTTTCAGACTAGAATACCCTCTTAAGTGAGTAGGTATTTCTGTGCCTTCTTACAAATATCGTGATTTCAGAGAATGTTTTAGTTGTGAATTATTAAAAAAAATTATAAACGCATTTTTTTGGACGCGAAATTCACAAAACTACAAGTTTTTTTACTTACAACAGAATAACGCCATTTAAAAAATGGAATTTAAAAAAGTTGATTTTCACGTTCTGCAAGTTTTGTAAGTTTTCAAGTTCTGTAAGTAAATCTAAGTCCTATTCAAGTTCTGTTATAACATACGTAATTATTAGGCCAGTTACTTAATTTAAAATTATCACAGAACTTGAATAGAACTTTCAAAGAACGTGAAAATTAACTTAAAAAATTAATGAATTGTACAAATTTTTTGAAACAACCCATCCTAAGATTTGTTTCCAATTTGAAACATCATGGGATATATTTGCCATGAACACCCCACCTAGTTATAATACAGCATTTCATATATTTAATAAGCAGCCACAAATTTAATATTATAGATGAATAACGGTATACCTTTTGACGATTTCGTAAAATACACTCGTACATTCTACACAAACCAGTTAAAATAACATTTACTTTTAAGAGAAGGTTTTATTATAAAGGAAGAATTAATTAAGAATAATATCTTCTTGTTAACGCAAAGGCGTATATTTAATATTTGAAGGAAACGTTTCTGAAGGAATTATTTCTGTTCTGGGTATTTTAGCTCCAGGCAACATAACGTCGCGTAGATGAAGGGATTCCCTGAAAAGCGTTTGTGACGTCAGTATGTACACTGTACATATATAATCAGGAGAATATTCTCTTTGATTAATATTATATTATAATCAAGGTGGTGGATGGAAATTGTGGAATTAATATTAATTAATTAATTATTTGTTTTACGTGCGGTAAGTCTCATCTGCTCCCAACCGTTTGCAGTCAGTGAGACTAAGGCATCCTAAACTGAGGTATGTTGCGAGTTGTGAGGCTTAAGGTAGTTTGGCGGAAAAAGAGATGGGGAGAGGAAGGTGGAAAAGTTCAGGCTATTCAGATGTTTATGTGAATACCCCACAAGAGCCCCAACTGCTTCCAAGGCTATGGCATCCCTAATTGGGGTATGTTGTGAGGCTGAAGGTAATTGGAAAGAGAAGGAAATGGGGAAGATGAAGCAAGAGGAAGGTTTGGGGGTACATGGTTTTTCAGATCTGGTCACCAAAAAGCCGGCTAAAGCCATTTCAAGTGACCAATTCAGGCAACCTCAACTGGGGTATGTTGCAAGTTGTTAAAGGAAGGAAAAGAGATGGGAGAGAGAAAGGTGGAGAAGTTCATAGCTATTCAGATCTGTTCACCAAACACGGCTAAGGCCATTTTATCTTATTTATGTGAATACCCTACAAGAGTTCCTTTCAAGACTATGGCATCCCTAATTGGGGTATGTTGTGAGGCTGAACGTAATTGGAAGGAGAAGGAGATGGGGAAGATGAAGAAAGAGAAAGGTTTGGGAGTACCTGATTATTCAAATCTGGTCACCAAAGGCGGCTAAAGCCATTTCAAGTTACCGATTCAGAGTAACTACTCTGAATGGTGGTCTTGCACAAGGGTGATACTGAGAGTAACTTCTACTCTGGAACGTGCTGCAAATATCTATGTATTTAAAAATCAAAAAATGTTTTTTTCTGGGTTTTTACGTAAGATGCCTATGCGTTGCTAAACCATTCATCCGATTGCGATGAAACTTTGAGGATTTGATGTGTGCATGCCCGCAATAGTTTCTAAATACGATAGTGAGTTCTGGTATCATGAAATTTTGCATTGCTAACCGTTAATCGGATTGTGATGAAACTTTTGGTATTTGATATGCGCATGTTCGCGATGGTTTTTATATACAAAAGAGTGTTCTGGCATCATTAAAATATGCGTTGCTAACCGTTTATCCGATTGCGATGAAATTTTGGGGATGAATGAGTGAGTGTGTGAGTGAATGAGACAAACAAACTGTGATCAAACGAAACAAATGTCACACGTAATAATAGTTTTGAAGTTGTCGTCTTAAATCCAAAAAATAAAATGAATCTATTTTAACATGATTCAGATCTCCCGACTTCGAAACCGGAGTGGGATATATTTTTTGTGAAATGCTGCTGTAACTTATAAAAATACGCACACTGGTTTCAGTGCACATACTTTGAGAGGAAGATATGGGTACCGCCGCCCTGGGGGTCATTTATTGGATAGCCATGGGTCACCCCAAGTGTTCGCTACGTTGGACGAAAAAAAAAATTGCTGATGTGCTATGTCTTTTGCCTATATGTAGGAGCACCCAGTGTAATGACGAAAATAGCATTCGTAATGTTTTTCATTATTCGATAAAAACAAACTATTTAACCAATTCAGTCGCGTATCGTCACCAAGTCACACGTCCTTGTTATCTTCTTTTCTATTAAGGGCAGATACATGATATGTAAAAAATATTTAGGAAAAATAAGAAAAGGAAAAGCTTTCATTTAAAAGTTTACCATAGATGCTTCCTTAAAGTTGTAATAATTCTTTTATCCGGACAACGACTGCAATTTTTAGTTTGTCCAACTAAGTGTTTTTTAGAGTCGTATAAAGCAGTAGATAAATTCTAAATAACATATCCACCTGCTTTCAGAAACAGTAACTCATTTTTCAATTTGTTCAAGAACAGCAAATCTATTTGAAATCGTAAGTCAAGTGGGAATATTATCTGAAGTAGTGATTTTTGTTTGTCTAAGTCCGAGGGTTTGAAACTAAAAATTGTAATAATTGGAGGACAATTTGGGGTGCGGGTAACCCCGAGGGATGCCTCGAAAACTATTTATTGGATAACCAACACTTCTGCCATAGGTCATCCCAAGTGGTTCGCTATGTTTGGTGACTTTGCAGGGGTGCCCGGGATCATAGGGTGAGGTTTGTCCACCTCCTGCGTGGCGAACCGGATCGAAAGAGAGAGACAGGTTGAGGGAGGCTTTTTGACCTTTCCCGCCGAACTCTCTCGACCCATCGAATCGCATCAAAATGGAGAAATGGATTCATACTTCCATCATTCCTGTTCACGCCCCTAGATTTCTACACACCCCTCATACCTTTCCTTCCCAGAACTTCCTTAAAAACAGCATTCACTACTATTTATTATTTAGAAAATTATTTTCCCCAGGGTCTCTTGTGCGGAGCTAATGTAAAAAAAGGTAAAATTGTAACGTAGTTATAAAATAAAATATCTAGTTATAAATACGAATAATTAAAAAAATTCACAACTTTATAGTAGGTTCTCTCACACCACTAAAATCTTGCCGCAATCGTTAAGTTTTCTAATAAATTCTATTTACTTTTGGTAATGTTCTCCTTGTACGTTTAAACGTTCAAATTGTTTCTCCCAGAAGGCTGTTTAAGGTTTATCGTACACTGGGGAGCGTTTCGATATATTTTTTCAAAGTAGTACGTAACAATTCGAATTTTTATTGTTTTGTAAGGATCAACGGACGGCCTCCGTGGTCCCGAGGTAAGACTCTGGACTCACAATCCGAAGGTCGCGGGTTCGAACCCGGCGTGCGCAAATAAATTTTATTTGATATTTGTGTTATTTCACAATTTATTTATTTAAAATAATATAAAGTATATTTGCGGCACGTTCCAGAGTGGAAGATACTCTCAGTATCGCCCTGGTGTAAGACCACCATTCAGAATTGAAACGTTGCTTGAAAATGGCTTTAGCCGTGTTTAGTGACCATATCTGAATAGCCAGGTACTTCCCCACCTTCCTCTTCCCTATCTCCTTCCCCTCCCCACTACCTTCAGCCTCACAACATACCCCAATTGGGGATGCCATAGTCTCGCTGGCTCCAGACGGGAGCAGTTGGGACTCTTGTGCGGTATTAACTGTAAAAAAAAAAAAAAAAACTAATTTATACCCAGTATTCTTTTACATAAGTTCCAAACAGAGAGTGTTTTCTCTTGGGGTAAGAATAACCTCGTCGAATTCAATGTTTCAAAGACCCAATCATGTCTGATTACGTCTAAAAGGGATCGAAATGAAAATCTAGTCTCCTTCAACGGAAGCAATCTTCCGAACAGACCTTCCATTGATATGCTTAGTGTAACTATAAGTGACCAGCTCAGGTATGGGGGTTCCATCGAAACCAGAGTAAAGTTAGCTTCTCAAAAACTGGGCGTACTGTACAGGGCCCGCAGATACTTTAATAGTACACAACTGCTTACCCTGTACAAATCGCAAGTGCGCCCCACGGTTGAATTTGGCAGCCACCTCTGGTCTGGAGCTCCAAAATACTTGAAAAATACCCTCGACTCTGTGCAGAAACGGGCGGTCCGTTTGATAGATTCTCCCATCTTAACGAACGGGTTGCAATCTTTAGAGCACAGGCGTCGGGTGGGAATGCTATCCATGTTCTACCGGTATTTCAATGGAAGATGCTCTGAGGAACTAGCGTCATTGATCCCTTCGGCACCGGTGCATAGTCGGGAGACACGCCAAACGCGCGCCCAACATATGTACACGGTTGACATTTGTCACATGAGAACGGGTCGTTTTTTCGACTCATTCTTGAGTTCAACAGCTCGGCTATGGAACGATTTGCCGGCATCTGTGTTTCCTCCCTCCTACAACATGGGTCTCTTCAAGACCAATGTTCATTCCTTCCTCTCCTCAAAAAGACCCTCCACACAGCATCCCAGATGACATAGGCCCTGAGGGGAATTATTTTCCTCAAGGCCTCCTGTGTGGAGTTAATGTAAAAAAAAAAAAAAACAGAAAGCCACGAAGAAGAAAAAATCAGAGTGTGCAATTCACACGCGATAGAAGTGAAACCTTCAGAATACTAAAGTAGGCAAGAGTGGGGAGACTACGAAGCACTTTTTTTATCAATGTGAAGGATGATTTTTTCATATTTTTGTCGTCGAATTCCAGCACACCTTTTCCTTTACATTTGATCAATTAAATTTTTCATTTGTTTAAAAAGAAAGATAAACATTCACAGGTTACGAATAACCTAAAGGTGTTTGAAAATCTCCAACTACCACCACAGTTAGCCGAAAATGTTGCTTGGGTCGTGATAGAGGATTAAGACAGCCGAAGAATCGAACAGTATTTGTGTTTTCTTCTACGGAGTCGCTAGATGTCGCTTTTTTGTGTTTTCTTGGCCTGTTCTTTTTTGGATGGTTTGAAGATTGTATATTGATTTTAGAAAAATATATTATTTTTTACTTTTGAACTTTACGATTTACCTTTGTACGTTGAATGTCTGGCCGTTAAAGTTCGTCAGGCGTTTTATACCCCTAGACCAAAGGAGACTTCGTGGTACCGTGGATTCACATTGTTATATTGGAACCGAGTATCCGTGAAATAAAGAAGTATTTTATTGCTATCTCATTCTCTCGCAGGCTAAATCCTATAGAAGTAGGGGAAGGAGATGGGGAGGAGATAGGTGGCAAAGTACTGGGCTATTCAGATCTGGTCACCGAACACGGCTAGCGTATCGAACAACGTTTCAATTCTGAATGGTGGTCTTACACCTGGACGATACTGAGAGTATCTTCCACTCTGGAATATGCCGCAAATATACTACATATTATTTTTAATTACATAATTGTAAAATAACGCAAATTCAGCCAATATTTATTTTTTTAATTAATTTTTGAACCCATGACCTTCGGGCGTAATCACAATTTAATGGCTTATCTATCTTTTGTTTATATTTTATCTACCTTTTATCTATCTTTTATCTACCTTTTATCTATTTTTTGTCATCTTCGTTTTCTTACTTTACTCTTAACTGATTTACTATGGTAGTCTTTTATTCATGCCTGTATACGATTTGACAATGTCATTTATTAGAGTTGTTATTATTTTCAATTCTGATATCAGACTTAAAGCCACCGCTACTCGAATTTATACCGATTTCCTACATATCTCCCTTGAAAATTTGAAGTTTTTAAGCTCTAAAATAAATATATATGTTATTTTTTAAGATAATATCTATAAACGTTCCACGCCGAAACGCAAATTATACGAAATTCCCTCGATAGAAAAAAATAGCAAAGTGTGCTCCGAAAATTATTTAAAACAAGTCTATTTCTATTATTTTACAAGTTATATATGTGAAAAATTTCACTATGATTTTTAAATGATACTTAAGATGCCTTGCACGAGATTTTTGCTCTATTTTAAACGAGTCATGTTTTATTAAGCATTTTCACAATTATCGCTTCAATTTTATCATTTAAAATATTAGCGCGCTCTGTCCAACATTCGTAATTACATGTCTCTTCATTTTCTTCTTTTTGAGCGGGGAAGCGCCGCCTTAAAGAACTCTTTTATCACAGAAAAAAAAATCAATTTAAAGCAGGCAATTTGAAGAAGGTTATCACACACCTGTGGTAACTCAAAAAATTTGATTTTCCGAAGTCAGGCCAGCAGATAAACCGCAGATTATTGCGAAGGGTTCGCTTTACCTTAAATTAAACTAAAGGCAAACACATTATTCTAACGACTACTTGAAACCCTTAAATCTACGGTAAGCTGTCCGTGCCATAGCGAAGTGGGTCGCATGTGGCTGCAATGGGGGCCATTAAGGTTGAATTTCGGATCCAACGACTTTTTATTCGTTTTGTAGATTTGAGTGGCTTATTTCTCAAGCCTTCTATACCATTATCTTTGTAATGGTTCACTTTTCTAAGGTTTGATTCTAGTTTATGGGTATGGGGATCTTACCTGATATGGTGGAATTTATTGTTTCTCAATAATAAAGTTTTTTCCTGGTATGGGGTTACTTTTGATTCGTGGTTGACTTTGATAATCGCCGATATATGCATAATTTTTTATGCATAATAATTTCTACCTCTCGGCAATTACTCGCACCTTTCTAATGAATATTTTTACGGGGGTCCAGAAACTCTTTGAAAATAAGTGGCAAATTAGTTGGTTTCTAGTTATATTAAAAATGGTGACCGGACAGCTTGGAATGAAACTAACTCAGAACCATCTCAGATAAGTCATTTAGAGTGATAAAAAAAATATATAAAAAATGGTCAAATAGGTTATGTTAGGTTAGGGTTATCGGCTAATTTAAAATTATTTTTTTCACAGCTTTTAATGACTTTCAAGGAGGTTTTGAGTTGACTTTATTCTCAGTTGGCATAGAACCATTAAAATATATTGGTAAATGAAGAATGTAGCTTTTTTTATATACTCGGACAGAGAATGGTAAACACATTTTAAATTGCAAAGTTTATCAGTGTTTATCAATAAACGTACCTGTATAACCACTCGAATAATCGATTTTTCACCCTTTTTTGGGATTGGCGTAAATCATCGTAATTATTATAATTTTTTTTTACATGAAAAACCACACAAGAGTCCCAACTGCTCCCGTCTGGAGCCAGTGAGACTATGGCATCCCCAATTGGGGTATATTGTGAGGCTGAAGGTAGTGAGGAGGGAAAGGAGAGTAGGGAAGAGGAAGTTGGGGAAGTACCTGGCTATTCAGATCTGGTCACTAAACACGGCTAAAGCCATTTCAAGCAATGTTTCAATTCTGAATGGTGGTCTTACACCAGGGCGATACTGATAGTATCTTCCACTCTTCAATTTACAAAAATTGTATATTAAAGTCTCTTCTCTTCAAAAGGTGACTTTGACCACTATCTTTTTTTTTATTTATATTTTGACTTAACAAAAAAAATAAAATTATTTTTACACAGCTGCATTTCGATAGTGCAATTTTTTATTTTTTTATTAACTCCACACAGGAGGCCCTGAGGAAAATAATTTCCCTCAGGGCCTATGTCATCTTTGAATATGCTGTGTGGAGGGTGTTTTAGAGGAGAGGAAGGAGTGAACATGGGTCTTGAAGAGACCCATGTTGTAGGAGGGAGGAAACACAGAAGCCGGCAAATCGTTCCACAGCCGAGCTGTTGAACTCAAGAACGAGTCGTAGAAACGACCCGTTCTCATGTGACTAATGTCAACCATGTACAAATGTTGAGCGCGTGTTTGGCGTGTTTCCCGACTATGCACCGGTGCCGAGGGGATCAATGACGCTAGTTCCTCGGAGCATCTTCCATTATAAAACCGGTAGAACAAGGATAGCATTCCCACCTGATGCCTGTGCTCTAAAGATTGCAATCCGTTTGTTAAGTTAGTTGAATCTATTAAACGGACCGCCCGTTCCTGCACAGAGTCGAGGGTTTTTTTCAGGTATTTTGGGGCTCCAGACCAGAGGTGGCTGCCAAATTCAACCGTGGGGCGTACTTGCGATTTGTACGGGGTTAGCAGTTGTGTACTATCAAAGTATCTGCGGGCCCTGTACAGTACGCCCAGTTCCTGAGAGGCTAACTTAACCTGGCCTCGATGGAGCCCCCGCTGGAGCAATAACTATGGCTTCAAATTTTCCAACTGAAATCCTTTCATAAAAAAAATTATAAGGTTTCAAATTTGAATATTGACCAAA
Organism: Glyphotaelius pellucidus; assembly: GCA_936435175.1. NCBI lineage: Eukaryota > Metazoa > Arthropoda > Insecta > Trichoptera > Limnephilidae > Glyphotaelius > Glyphotaelius pellucidus. Next base: position 26,182,426 of record OW386558.1, on the reverse strand, counting down.
GTTATCTCATTTTACGGAAACTGTATTTTACTATTATCATTTAGGTTAAAACTAATCATTATTATGAATTTTACTCTGATAATCGCTGTTATAGACAATAGAGAACTCCAGTGATAAATATTATGGCTTTAAAAAAATATGTTCATATAGACCAATATACGCTGATTCTGAATATATAAGTTTTATTACATAATATTCAACGTAGAGTTTTTAAGAAAATATTAAAAAGTGCATTTTAAAACAGTTCATTAAAACACCCTGTCAAGTTGGTATTGCTGGATTTTGGCGGCGTGACGTCACCGCACCGCGTCACCTGGGTCAAATATAGAAATCAATAGAAATGAAGACGCAAGCCGTTCGGCATTCCGTGTTATTGGTTTATAGAGAATTCAACATATAATAGTTTTTGTTTTTATTGAAACATTATTTAGGCCTAAATAATTCAGTTTCAAAAATAAAGTATCTCTATTAGTTTATCCATATTATTTAAAATATTCAAAAACTTTAACTGTACAAAAAAACGATCGTATTGCCCAGTAATGTCTATGAAAACGCTCCAATGCTGAAATTCAAAATGGCGGGAGTCGAACAGCTGATTCCAGCTCCCTACAAGATTCATACTTCGGTTAGTCATGATGACGTCACACTAGATTCGGTGGTTTTTGGGGGATCTCGAAAAATTAAAATATTGACATTTATTTTAACTATTAAAACTAACTAAAAATAAATATGCAGTTATTTAAGTTAGAAGGTCAATATTCATAAAAAAAATTTAAAAAATTGGACTGGAATTCTCTATTGTGGAGTTGCTAAGGTGGTTAAAAATGTGCACAGCAAACTATGCACATCTATTGAACATTAAACAGAACACTGCCACAAGACATTTACCTATCTATCTATAACATTTATCGTTTCTACGACTCGTTCTTGAGTTCAACAGCTCGGCTGTGGAACGATTTGCCAGCTTCTGTGTTTCCTCCCTCCTACAACATGGGACTCTTCAAGACCCAGCATTTAACGTAGTTTCAAGTGACATTTATTACATGCGCCACCTCTGATGTAGCGGTAGCAGTAAGAGGAGGGGTTCCCTTCGACCCTGATCTCCAGTTCTCTTGTGGTCCTGTCGGCTGGAGTGAGTTACTTAGTCCCCTGGGTTCTTCAGAAGTCTCTTCTCCACTATCCCACCATCTTCATAGGGGTCACGTCTGGCCAATGGACGTGGGTGTTTGGGCACGTTGCGACCAGGCCACTTGCCCGCTCATTCTCTCCGGGACTGCCCCGCGATAGTGGGCCAAACTGCCCCCGATATCTTTCTTTTTATATATTTTCTTTGGTTTTAATCATACTTACACATGGAAATATTTTGTTTCTATTACTGTAACTAGATGCTGAACCAACAGGCGAACACATTTATGATGTTTTTTTATCTTGTAAATTACTGCAAATGTAAGTATGCATACATTTTTCCTTTTACTAACAATCATGCATGCAGGGATATTGGAGGGTCTAGATTCGTTTAAAAATAAATGTAGCTTCCTTTTTACAAAAAAAAATTAGAGTCCTGACGTGTGCGGCTAAGGAGGTTAACCAATCAGTTTCCTCACACAGCCGTTGGGAAAGTGGTGGGGTCCTTTCGGCCACTATGCTGCCGGGGACGGTGTGAAGGGTTTGAAGGACCAACTTTCCTTCCACTGATCACTGTCTATCCTCGGGACTGCCTGTGGCTTGCCAGAAGCTCTAGATGCTGCCCTTGTGTTGAACGCTGTCGTGGGAACATGTTTGAATTGCTTTTACTTTCTTATTTATATTAATATATAAATGCTGTCTCTCCGCTAGCTTCAAGAACAGGAAAAAAAATTTGGTATGTATAAATGTATGTTGTGCCGTGTACGGACAGTCGGGGGCTTTTAAAATCGTTTCATAGTAGCTTCATTTTAAAAATAAATGTAGAGTCTTGATGTAAAAACCGATAGAGAGATCAATTTGGTCCTTAAAACGAAACGGAAAAGTGGCGGTGCCTTCGACTGACATTTATTAAGGACTGCTACTTTCAATTCTGTACTAATTGATTTTTTTAAATTGTCTCTTCTGTCAATGTCCTTTAAAGCGTCCATCTCCCGACGACGAAACACATACTTTGTTTAAAATTTATATAATGGAAACTTGTTAACAATTTTAAGCTGACGGTTTAATTAGCAAAATATGATTAATGATAAAACTTTAGTCGTTTAGCTTTTAATGAGATGACTTTAATTTGTGTCGTGGACATCAGTACTTATCTATGCATCATTATTTGCTACACCCAAAGACGTTTTGTCACCACCCACGCAACGTAAAAAAGCTATTAACCTATTCGCTGCTACGGGCATCATTTTATGATGCCCGAATGATCTGCGCCTATCAGGGCTGAACATCGGAATATTTTGTGCCTTGTACAGATTGCTTCCTTAACCCCACGGAAAAATCATTGAAAACCATATTTTAAGTCATTTTCATAAGCTTCACAAGGGGGCACTGAGGAAAATGCATTTTCTCGGGCCTGTGTCATTGTTGTGGATGCTGTGTAGATGACCTTTTTAAGAAAAATAAGAGAGTAATTTATGGGAAGGAAAAAGGTAAGTGGGGTTAGTAGGGATTCGGGATCGGTGTGTCCAAGAGTGACGGACGTATTAATCCGTCCCTCCCACTGCAATGCAAGACGATGGGTCGAGAGAGTCCTGCTGGAGAGGTCAAAATATCTTGAAGTCACCAAACGTGGCAAACCATTTGGGGTATCCTATGGTAGAGGTTTTGGTTATCCAATAAACCGTTGGTTTATCCAATAATGGTTTCCAAGGCCGCAGATTGGGGATGCTAAGGCGAGGGTCTTTTTGAAAGGAAGTATTAAACCTGAGTCTTGAAGAGACCCAAGTTGTAGAAGGGGGGAAATACAGAGGCAGAAAAATCGTTTCACAGGTCGTCGACAGGTTATTAGTTAGCCGGGAATGTTGGTCTTTCTTTAGAAAAAGTAAACAAAATTATTTATTTTTATAAATAATGAATACAACCGCAAATTATAATATTTTATTGAATGAAGATAATATTAGATGAACTCAATCGAGAATCTGAAAACAGAAATATTAGAAAAATATACGGTCACATCTAGGACTCGAACCCAGGACCCTCGCGCTAGCGGGGCGCGACTCTATCAACTGAGCTAATGTATCCCTATCTAATTACAAGTATCATTCTTCAACTAAGTACAACCAACATTATCTTCATTTTCTTAACGCACATTTTTATTGGCTGCCATCTTAATATATGATTGCAAGATTCAAACCCAAACTAAATGCTATCTAGAGAGTGTCTTGGGTAAAATTTTATCCTTAAATTTAAAAGAATTAAAACACTTTGTATTTAAACCACGAATTTATTATTTTGTATATCTACCGGTTTCGTTTCGACCAAGCTTCATCAGGATATAATATAATAATAACTGAGTTATTATTATATTATATCCTGATGAAGCTTGGTCGAAGCGAAACCGGTAGATATACAAAATAATAAATTCGTGGTTTAAATACAAAGTGTTTTAATTCTTTTAAATATAATGTCTAACCACAAAGTAATTGCTTCTTACGAAAAAAAAAAAAAATTTTATCCATTTTTATGTTAATTTTTTTTTTTAATAAAAATGTATAAAAATGCGACATCTATTGACTTTTCTACAAGTCTAGGATGAATATTTATTTTTATTTTTAACTTTCATGAGTAAGACCTCAAATTATAATATTTATTTAAATTAAGACAATATTAGCGAAACTCAATCGAAAATCTGAACACAGAAAATCAAAAAAAATACGGTCACATCTGGCTCGAACCCAGGACCTTCGCCGTGCCGGGGCGCAGGTCGCCTTGCCATTTTATTCTGATTTTTCTATTTTCAGATTTTTCGTTGAGTTTCTTTAATATTGTCTTCATTTAATAAAAAAAAAAAATTTTCGTTAACGCTCAGAGATTTTAATTAATATATTTTTTACAATAAAAACACATAAATTTGTTGTAGACCACTTTTATTTTATTACACTCTACCGGTTTTGGAAGCGCCCTTCCTTCGTCAGGAGAATGTTGTAACTAATCTACATAGACATAAAATATTGTCAGACATACCTCCTTGCATACCTCCCACTCATCACACACCTAAAATTTGTATGTCTGACAATACTCTATGTCTATGTAGATTAGTTACAATATTCTCCTGACGAAGGAAGGGCGCTTCCGAAACCGGTAGAGTGCAATAAAATAAAAGTGTTCTATAACAAATTTACGTGTTATCATTGTAAATTATGGCGAGCCACAAAGTTAATGCTTTTTACAAATATGTAATAGATATATTTTTTCATTCCAATAGAGATCCGGCACTGTACGAATTTAATAATAATGCATTTCCTTCTATCATATAAGGAAAACGATACTCAAAACAAACCAATCGTCAAGCGAAATCGAATAAAAATGATAAATGTTATTCCAAGACGAAGAAATTAATTACCACACTGTTAAAATGTTCGAACAATAACCTATTTAAATGCCACACCAATAAGTTCCAAGTACTCCCGATTCCAAAAAGGCTTTGTTATCATTCCAAGTGAACGTTTTACGACTCAGAGGAATTTCGTTATTCGATTGGATCCTTTTAAAGACACGTGACATTGGATTCGATACGTTTAATGGACATTTGTCGTCGTACGTAGAATTGTCACGTATTTTTAAATGTTGTTTGCCAAATTTGGCGAGGTAATTTTGTTTTTTTTTTCTAAGGAGGTCTCAAATGATGTGATTGGAGGCACCATGGGTGGCTTATAATAAGTTGGGTTACGGCCAATTTGATCAAGTGAATTTATAGATGGTCAAAGACATAAATAAGCAAGTATCTAAAAATTGCTGTCAATGGATTTTATTAAAAATAAAATCTAAATTAAAAAGATTGTGGATTTTTTTATGGTCTGAATTTCGAGCTTCATTGAAATTAGGATAAAGCATTCGAGGTATTTTAACCTCAAATATCGATATATTTCACCTTTTCCTTGCGTTCGGTAAATGCTGGCGTCCCACAGGGATCGGTTCTGTCTCTGATTTTGTTTTTGTTGCACATCAATGACCTCTTGTCATGTGTACTGATTCATTGTTACGCGGATGACAGTACAGTTCATGATAGTTTTTTGTTTGACAAACCCCCAAAGGGCACACAAACTCCATTGGCTCGGAGGGCTTTGAAGCAAAGAATGGACGGTTACCTCGAGAGTGTTTTCTTTTGAGGTAAGAAAAACCTCGTCGAATTTAATGTTTCAAAGACCCAATCATGTCTGATTACTTCTAAAAGGGATCGAAATGAATATCTAGTCTCCTTCAACGGACCTCCATCGATATGCTTTTTTTTTTTTTTTTTACAGTTAATACCGCACAAGAGTCCCAACTGCTCCCGTCTGGAGCCAGTGAGACTATGGCATCCCCAATTGGGGTATGTTGTGAGGCTGAAGGTAGTGGGGAGGGGAAGGAGATAGGGAAGAGGAAGGTGGGAAGTACCTGGCTATTCAGATCTGGTCACTAAACACGGCTAAAGCCATTTCAAGCAACGTTTCAATTCTGAATGGTGGTCTTACACCAGGGCGATACTGATAGTATCTTCCACTCTGGAACGTGCCGCAAATATACTATATATTATTTTAAATGAATAAATTGTGAAATAACACAAATTAATCAAATAAAATTTATTTGCGCACGCCGGGTTCGAACCCGCGACCTTCGGATTGTGAGTCGAGAGTCTTGCCTCGGGACCACGGAGGCCGTCAAATGCCGCCATGCTTGGTGTAACTCTAAGTAACCAGCTCAGGTATGGGGGCTCCATCGAAGCCAGAGTTAAGTTAGGCTCTCAGAAACTGGGCGTACTGTACGAGGCCCGCAGATACTTTAACAGTACACAACTGTTAACCCTGTACAAATTGCAAGTGCGCCCCAAGGTCGAATTTGGCAGCCACCTCTGGTTTGGAGCCCTAAAAGACCGCCCGTTGCTTCACGACTTTGTGCAGCAATGGACGGTCCGTTTGATAGATTGCAATCTATAGAGCACAGGCGTCAGGTGGGAATGCTGTCCTTGTTCTACCGGTATTACAATGGAAGATGTTCCGAGGAACTAGCGTCATTGATCCCCTCGAAACCGGTGCGTAGTCGGTAAACACGCCAAACACGCGCCCAAGATTTGTACAAGGTTGACATTAGTCACGTGAGAATGGGTTCTACGACTTGTTCTTGAATTCAACAACTCGGCTGTGGAATGATTTGCCAGCCTCTGTGTTTCCTCACTCCTACAGCATAGGTCTCATGACCCATGTTCACTTCTTCCTTTCCGTAAAAAAACCCTCCATACAGCATCTTCAAAGACGACATAGGCCCTGAGGGAAATTATTTTCCTCAGAGCCTTTGGTATTGGTATTTTTAGCTTTTTATATAATTTGGCTTTAAATTAGTAAAATAATTTTTTAAATCGGTTTAATGGTTTATGCGTGAAAGCGTTACAAACAAACACTCGCAGTTTCGCATTTATAATATTAGTATGGATATTGTATTTACGCAAACGCGCACAAAAACAATAAATTAATAAAAAACATGTCCACAAAAACTTACAAGTAAAAATATTTTGCGTTTTAAATTAGCTGTATTGAAAATCAAGGACTTTTATTTTGATCCTTTTCAACCCTTGAAAACAATTTCACGAAAACAAAATAAAACAAATTCAATGAAATCCTAACGAAAACCCAATTAAATAAAAGTTCACGGAAGGAGAATTATCGTTGTACCTTTGTATGTCCGGAAATCCAGAAAAAAAATGTCAAGACTCAAAACGAATTAGATTCATTAAAAGTTTCATCTCGACGCTTCGGTGAAACTTCGAGATGAGTTCGCCTTTTTGACTCATTTTTATTAGAATTGGAATTTAAGTTCCAACTTTTATCCAATTTTCGTTTGCATTTCCTGGGACTTTATTTCGTCTCATTTTCAGATATTTAAGATTTATCGAACGGAAAAGAGAGCTGGAAAAGACTATGTAATGCAGAAGTTTTATTAGGGCGTTTGGCGTGTTTTGGGGTGCGATTCGGGTTCTTTTTTAAATAGTAGAATGATTTACACTCACGTCATGAAGAGATGCATTTTTAAAAGAAGGTAACGAAATAGTGTGATAGCGTGGACGCAAACCTGTTCGAATTTAGTTGTGGGAGAGTATGATAATTAGAGCCACAAGACATAGAGGACTATAGAGCAGATAGATCATAGAGGTTATAGACTTATCCGACAGATGTCGGTAGTATACATCCCTCAATGTTAGATACCAAGGTACGGGGATTCTTGAAGATTCGCAAATCAGAGAGATTTTAAGAGTACAATAGAGAGGTCGTTAGCCTCCAGGCCGTCCTGTACACTAGTTCCTGATTATAAAAGTTTTTAGTCTAAAGGAAAACACGATGTTTGATTGTAAAGAAGAAGTTATTATTTCAAGAATGCATCTCAGCAAACTGTCACCTGTCAAATGCCACGTAAATTTCGCAAAGTTTTGACTTTGACGTAATATTTTGTGGGTTTATTTTGTGCTACCATATATTATATTAATCGAAACACATTTCTAAAACAATAAAGTATGCATAAAAACAACATTACTTGCGTTTATTTGATAAATTGTTAGGTTTTTCGATGTTTTTCGCTACCTACTACGCTCGGAGTTTGACAGTTCAAATCGTGGCAAAAAATGAATCTCCGACGCCATAGAGAATTTAATACAAATTATTCCGAGTGGCTAGGCGTATTTCGGATACCTGTTACGTTAAGAACGATAATGGCCCAAGCGATTCTGACCTTATCCTTCTTACAGTTTCTTTATACATATGGGTTAAAATCGCAATTAAAAATAAAAAAATAATTTTGCATGTCCATTTACGGGAATTGTGAAGTCTAGGAACAAGTTGTGAAAATGGCCCATTTTCATTTGAAAAATGTTGATTGTTGTCGCATTCTAAACGTGTCTTTCTGGAAAGAGACCGATGAAGAAGAATCAACGACTAAGCTCTTAAGGCCCGTATCCTGCGCCACAATACACATAAACATTAGCTTGAACAGCACCCAAAACATTGAAAATTTGAACACTTCGTGTTCAAAAACCCTGTGTTCAAGCTTTACCACAGGCGACGGAAAACATTCATCTCCCGGGCGAAGGGGGAAGGCTGGCGGGGGGAAATGTGTTCATATTTTTACAAGAGCCGCGCGATGCGGTCATGTATGGAGAATCAAACCGAACAAGTTTTTGAGGTTATGCGCAATGATTGAGCTTAATAATCACTACTTTAAAATATTATGATACCTAAATACAATATAATAAATATATTTGATAATAAAATTATAGTATAATAACGAATATTAACAACATTAATATTAATATTATTTTTGAAGTGGGTGAAGCGGGAAGCAGAAATTGTCGGACCGCGCGAACTTCACACCTGTTCACACCAATCTTTCAAGCCATGTTTCGAAAAACGCAGGAGACGGAAAACAAAGAACGTTTATAGTGTGGTTCAAGCTAGTATTCATGTGTATTGTGGCGCAGGAGTTCCGCCTTTAAGGAAACTTTTCATTTAAACCACATTGTCTGTATGCCTTTGATGCAATCACACTGCTAAGTTTCAGTCGCATTGCCGTTAATGCATTGGCGGGCGTCTTTTCTGGTATTTTAACCGGTAATTCAATACACTCAACAATTTGATGCACTATCAACAATTATATCATGAGTTTTTAGAGATGCACTGTAGCGTAGCACGAACGTATGTACATACATAACGTTTAAGTTATTCTGTAAGGAAAATTGTTTACAGCTAGTTTAGCGGTTGTCCTTCAGCCCGCGATCCCTGTAATATAAGGATAAGACAGTCCAAAAACTCTCTTCCTAATGCTCAAAGGGGAACCTCAAGGCTTGCGCGCTACATCTCACCTATATCTCATGGAATGAATGTCGTGGGCATTGGTTGTTTATTGACAATTTTGTGGTATAACTTTTTTAATCTGTTTTTGATTAATTCGAGTCCAGAGTTGGAATTTTTTTATTTAATGTAATGACTTACTTATTTAAATATTTCTAAGCAAACCAACCAAAACATTTTTGTAAATTTAAATAAATTATTCGTTTAAAATCATTTGTTTGCTTCATTAAAATCACAAAAAGTTATTTTCTACAACATGAAATTTTTTTATCAAATTTTAAAAAAATCAGTCGCTGAGACTATAGTAATAGTATATCTGAGATCAGTAGAGCTCGCCTCTTCAGAGCATTTCTGATTTTGTCTTATTTTCTCATTTAACAAACAACTGAAATTTCCTGTGAAATCGTAAGATTTGTAAGTGGGTAATCAAACCTAACCTAACTAACTACTAAATTAAACAATGAATATTTTACTTCAACCGGATCCAAAACGTAATTGACAAAATTACAGGCAGATGAAATGCCAAATATTGAAGTTAAAACAAGGTTTTGCTACACTCAGTCAACCTAACCGTTTAATATCTTTTAAAATTCATCGAGGCGTAAACACGGCTCCAAAAGTGTTTAGTCGAAAAAAAAGAAAAAAATATATGAAGTCAAAATTTTGAAATATGCTTTTGAGTTCTCTGTGTGGTGTAGATTTCCCGTTTATACCATGCACTAGTTTCCCGACACCGTGTGTATCAACCTACCTTGTTAATGAGCTGCGCCACCCCTATGACATCCTTCTGCCCGTTGACTATTGGCATGCACAGTATGGTCTTTGTCTCCTGGCCCCCGGAGTCTGCAGGGCCTACGTCCCCTGCTCCAAGCCATGCCTGCCCGTCCGCGATGTTGAGCGTCTGTCCTGTGGAGGCGACGTACAGGGCGAGTTGGGCAAGGGCGCAGCGCCGGAGCTCCGGCATGGTGGGGCGCGATACGACGGCGGAGCGCTCGGCGCCCCCGAGCTCGAAGAGCATGGTGAAACGGATTTTGGCACCCTGCAAAGAAAAAAATAATAAGTAACAGATTTTTCAAAGTTTTAGAAAACGTGTCAAACATTTTTACTCTTTCTCAAAAAACGGATTTTTTTACATTAGCTCCACACAGGAGGCCTTGAGGAGAATAATTCCCCTCAAGGCCTATTTCATCTTTGAGGTTGCTGTGTAGAGGGTCTTTTTAGGAAAGAAAGTTTCGGGAAGGAAAAAAGAAGGAATGAACAGGAAATGGAAAGGAATGAAGGAATGAATGAAGAAAAAATGGATACGAATCTGGGGGTCATTGTATTCAGGAGTGATGGACGTGTGAATCTATCCCTTCCACTGCGGTGCCAGGCGATGTTCCGAGAGAGTACGGCTAGAGAAATCAAAGGGACTCCCTCGACCATTCTCACCCGATCCGGCCTGCCACGCGTCTGCCCACCATCCGCCGCCAAGACCGGGGCAAACCTCACCGCATGAACCCGGGCGCCCCTGCTAAGTAGGGGTGTTGGTTATCCAATAAATGGTTCCCGGAGCAGCGGTACCCATACCCGCCTCCCAAATTGATTACAATCTTTGGCGCGTTGGTGAGAATTCTGTCCTTGTTACCCCGATATTTCAATGGAAGACGCTTTGAGGAACTAGTCTCATTGATACCTTTGTTACCGGTGCATAGTCGGGAAATACGCCAAACCCGCATCCAACATTTGAACACGTTTGATATTTGTCACGTGAAAAGGGAACGAAACTTGACGAAAGGGAACGAAGCGGACCATTTCAGGAACGATTTGCCAGCCTTTTTTGTTTCTTATGTCTCTTCAAGACTAATGTCCACACTTTCTCCTCAAAAAGGTCCTCCAAGACGACATAGGCCCTGAGGGAAATTATTTTCCCCGGGGCCTTCTGTGTGGACTTAACGTAAATAATAGTAACCTTCAGATTCTTAGTCTAATTAATATGTGGTAAAATTCGTGTTGTTCAAATACGGAATATACATTTTTTAACTAATAGACAATCAAATATGACATTTGTTGGAAGTATCAATCTTATAAAATAAATTCTAGTCAAAATAAAAACATAAAATTACCTATTTCGAATTATTCCTGGGTTGAGATTCAAGCTGCAAAAGCTGGATGTCATCATAATTTAGATATACATCCCAGGTTTTAAATGGTTTGTTTGGCAAAGCAGGGTTTGTCTAACGGGTATGTGTAATTATTCTATTGGCATGATTGATTGATGATTAATTGTCTATGAAATGTAAACCAAAAAAATGGCGTATACCACGCGAGTGAAATAATTTAAACAAAATTTAAATATAACTTGCATGTTTTATGTATATTTTTTCATCTCCCCCGACGTAAATACTCACTTTTCATGATAATAAAGCTAAATCTAACTGTTTGAATAAGAAATATTGCATATTAACCAGTGAGCGAAGTAAGACAAAAATAATAAATAATATTTTACCACCGACGACAACGAGATTCTCAAACCAACGGGCAAAAGTTGTATCACACAAAAATGCTCGTTCTCAACGCGAGGTAACAAAAGAGACACTGTCAAAATTTTACTTTTATCAAGGTATGAAGGAAGCTCTATTCATTTGTTCGTTGGACGAGAAAAAAATAATGCATTTGAAATATTTAAAATAAGTACTGACCATCTATGACACAAATCAAAAAACGTTCCTAATTGGTTTGGGATTAAGCTATCAAAAAACCAAACAACGTGCTACGGCTGCTTTTCGATGGGCAATTTAGTAAAGTGCATTAGAATTTGGTAAAATTCTCGGTAGTCCTTTAGTATGTAGAACAGCAATTATATGTACGTCGTTTAAAACCACACTTCACGGCACAAAAAGAAGAAGATGGAGAGATATGAAATTACAAATGTTGGACAGAGCGCGCTAATATTTGAAGTGATGAAATCGCAGCTAAAATGGCGAAAAAGCTTAATAAAACATGACTCGTTTAAAATAGAGCAAAAATATCATGAAGCGTATCTTAAGTATCATTTAAGGAAACATTGTGAATTTTTTCACAAATATTATTTGTAAAATAATAGAAATAAACTTGCTTTAAATAATTTTCGGAGCATACTTTGCGATTTTTTTCCATTGAGGGAATTTCATATAATTTGCGTTTCGGCGTGGAACGTATCTAGATATTATCTTCAAAAATAACATATAGTTTTTTAAGAGCTTAAAAACTTCAAATGTTAAAGGCAGGTATGTAAGAAATCGGTCAAAATTCGGATAGTGTACCCTTAATTTCATGCATTTGAAGTTCACTTCGCGAATGTGAACTAATTTCTACTAAGTAATTTAAAAAAGTAGGAAAACTATATTTGGTGAGACGTTTATCTTTTTGATTTTGATATTTGAAGCTTGGAATTATTAGAGTATAATGAAAATTGGAAACATTTTGCTCAGAAAGTTGGTAGAAAAAATGTCGGGATAATTTATTAAATACATTTTTCTCTTTGGTGTTGTTATTTGAATTTGTTCGATCCCGGAAATCGGTTGGAAAATGGTACGGAAAGTTATATAAAAGTTTTTGAAATTGAAAAATTCCAAGTTTTGTAAATTTCCTTTTTGACATTTTCTCATCGGGGATGCTGTTTGAAAACAACATTATATCATTTTTAAAAATAACAGAAAACGTCACTTCCGCTTACAACAATTCTAAAGTGCACTAAATTAAGTGCATTAAAATAAGAATAATGTGCGATGGAAATTTGGTTAATTTGACCATTTAATATTATTTGATTTGGAAGGCGAATATGGGTACTGCCGCCCCAGGAACCATTTATTGGATGACCAACACCCCTGCCATAGTGGCTCGCTACGTTTAGTGACTTATCAGGGGTGCCCTGGTTCATCCAGGTTCGTCCAGATCTTGGCAGCCGATGCGTCTGTCCACCTGCCGTGTGGCCGAGAGAGACTGTCTTTATCGTCTTCAGTTGAAATCTCTCGACCCATCGCCTTGCACTGCGGTTGGAGGGATGGAATCATACGTCCGTCACTCCTTGACACACTGACTCCCAGATTCCAACCTAACCCTCACACCTGTATCCTTCCCAGATCTTCCTTTCCTACGTTTTCTTAAAAAACCCTCCACACAGCATCCCCTAAGACAACACAGGCTCTGAAGGAAATTATTTTCCTTGGAGCCTCCTGTATGGAGCTAATGTAAAAAAAAACCCAGAATCTTGTTTATCAATGCCTTCAAAGTAGGCAATACATTAAATCAACCAGATGTACTTTTATTCAATGCTTTTAGTCAAGGATGAACAAAAAGCGATGATCGAAGGAATTGATATGATAGAACACGAGAGAATTAAATACGTGATATCTGGGTATAACATGATGTGAAGCCTTATGTGTGATTTATCATTTGATTAGAAAAGTTTTCTCATAGTTAAAGTTTGATTGAATTTGGAGCAATATAATTCTTTGATCTACCATAGGTACACATTGAACCTAAAACAAGAGGAGAAAGGGAGAGGGGGACTTAAAAAGGTACTACAGTTGCTTTAAATGATGTTTTGACTATTCCCTCTATCAACACAGAGCATAAACTTAAAATGCTTCTTAATCCATACTAATATTATAAATGCGAAACTGCTCGAGTTTGTTTATGACCTTTTCACGCATAACACAATATAAAGACTTTAATAATTCTTTCACCAATATAAAGCTAAATTATCTGCGCAGACTATAGGTTGTATATGATGGTAAGCTCTGGCGTTATGAAATTATAAATATTAATATATTATATTTGTTATACGTTTTCTGTCGCTAACAAAAGCGAGTTTTTGCTAACGTCAGAAAAAATCTTTTCCATGGAAACAATGTTGATATATTTTTGGGCTCTATGTTGGTAGGTACTCAGTCTAGTGGTCAGCTACTACTGCAGAAAATTCAAATATTAGAATTCGTTTTTTTTTGGACAAGCTTGGAATAAATGTCAGATGAGAGTTCCTATATTAAAAATATAATTCGTAACGATTATAAAGACTGAATGATAAATAGAGTATTTTTTTATTATATTAACGAACTTCCAAATATTTAAATAAAAATAAATATCCGAAATGTTTGTAAGCGCATAAATTCCGAACGAAGGAACAAAATTGGATAAGTTATTCTTTTTTTCTTTGAGCTATATATAGCATTATGAAATTTAGGTGGTAGGCGAGATGTTTTAAAACTGAATGTAAGGGAATGAATACATGGAATGCGGGAGGGGATGGGGGTGGGGTGGGGGGAGATAATTGATAAGTGCAAGCGCTACAGTAATTTCCCGTAATACCATGCGAGCGAAGCCGCGGGGAAAAGCTATTATACTATATACGTATTCAGATGATCGGACAACCAAAATGAACTCGACTCAACACCTCCTTCTAAAAGTCATTTAAAATGATGAAACAAATTGGTTGTATAGGTTATGTTTGGTTAGATTGGGTTAGGTAAGGTTAGGTTGGGTAAGGTTAGGTTATGTTAGGTTAGGTAAACCTCACCTTATGAGCCCTGACACCCCAAAAAGGTCAAATGTGAAATTACTTAGAAATAATATGGGTCGCATATTTAACTGAACAGGAAATTAAGGTAAGGGACATCTTAAAATTTTCGTTGTTATTACAGATTGTCATTATCAATTACATATTGTAAGAAAAAATATAGAGTATTTATTTATTGTTTCCCAATTTAATTTTTAAAACTCCTTTTTGATAAATGAACAAACAAATATAATTCACTCACCGCTGTTAGATATGTTCAAGCCAATTTAAAAAACTTAATTATGCTAGAAAATAAAACCATGAGTCATCATTTGGGAATAATTCACATTATGATTAGAGTACATAACGATCTACAGTCGAATTTAAGCAATGCAAGTAACTGGGAAAACTTTACATAGAATAATAACCATTATTAATTTCAGTCAGTTCACTTAAAAATTAGAAATTAGTCGTCATAAATACCTATCTAGAAATAATATAAATACGTCGTCTGTAAGTGGCATGACTACAGTTTGATAATGTCTTCAGAAAGCGAAACAGCTGTCACGCTCAATATTAATTACACAGCAGAACATGTTAATTAATAAATATTTTTATAAAGTGAAATTAATAATAAAAATATAGGGATTTATATATTAGAATACTGCTGACAATCCATATAGTACACTCTAATAGTCAGTACGTACTGGCTTTATTCTCAATCATTTCAAAAGCATTAAAAAATTCATAAATTTACAACAATTATAAATTATAACATAGTGCCTACACAATTTCTGTTGTAAATTCCATTATTATTCTGTTTCTAGGTAATTCTAAAAGCACTTCTCATCTTATCAAAATTCCTTCAATAATTATTTTCAATCCTTTACGTAAAATTATTTCAAGAATTTAATCCTTGCTGATTTCGTTAGTTATTCATAAAGTTTTATAGCATCAAAAACTTCACGGAGTACGTTAATAATATATCAAACAGATTCGGTCAGAAATGTTAATTTATTTTGTTTATTGCACGTCTTAGTGAGCTTTAAAACTATACTTTACAAAATTTTAAGCTTTAAAACTATACTAAAATATTGTTAATGCTTAAAAATTTAATAATTTACAAACGTAATGATAAAAAAGTGAACAACAAAATAAAAAAAAATGCACAGGTGAAAATGTGAATAGAAACTTAAAATAAAATCTATTGTCTGGCAAAAATTTAAAACTCGGCAGGAATAAATAAACAATTTACATAAATGACGACAATATTAGCGAAACTCAATCGAAAATCTGAAACAGAAAAATTAGAAAAAGGTACGGTCAAATCTAGGACTCGAACCTAGAACCCACGACTTGCCGGGTCAGTGCTCTACCAGCTGAGTTAAACCGATTTCGTCATACTTAACTGCACCATTCTTTGGCCAACATTATCTTCATTTTATTAACGCATATTTTTATTTGCTGCTATCTTTATGTACGATTGCAAGATTCAACCGGAACTAAATGCTATCTACATAGTGTCTTGAATAAATTTATATGTATTGAGTTTCGCTAATATTGTCTTCGTTAATTAAATATACAATTTCAGGTGTTACTTGTCAAGTTAAAAATAAAAATAAATATTCATCCTAGATTTCCAAAAAAATCAATAGATGTCGCAAATTAAATGAAAATGTATAAAGCCATACAACAGTTGTAAATGAGACATATGTTCACCGTTTGTCTCATTAACGACTGTTTTTATTTAGTGTGTAAAAAAAGCTGCAGCATTATGTGTTTAAGGCGACGCTTCCCGGCCCAAAAGGAAAAAGACGGAGAGATATGTAATACAGAGAGAATGTTGGACAGTGCACGTAATATTTTCAATGACAAAATTGATGCAAAAATTGGGAAAATGCTTAATAAAACATGACTCGTTTGTATCTCATCTTTTTAAAGAGCTGCAGCATTATTGTGATAGGGTAAGTATATACCCCAAGTGGCTCGCTGCGTTTGGTGATTTAGCAGGGGTGCCTGGGTTCATGGGGTGAGGTTTGTCTAGGTCTTGGAAGCGGATGACCAAGACACACTGAACCCTAGATTCCTACAAAACCCTTTAACCCTTTTCCTTCCCAAAACTCTCCTCTCCTTCCTTTCCTTAAAAAACCCTCCACACAGCATCCCCACAGATAACATAGGCCCTGAGGTAAAATATTCGTGCAAGATATGATGGTATGTAGTAATGGTTTCCATGCCAATTCAGAAACGAACTCAACTCATCACCTCTTTGAAAAGTCATTAAGAACCATGAAAACAAAAAAGTTGTCCGGTCACCGTAGTAATAATATAAATTGTAGTATAATATCGTGTATTCATGAAAGATTGTTATTTTCGACGTAATGTTGTTTGCTTGTGATTTTAGTAAGTTTTCAATTAAACTTGTTGCGTGTTTATGTGTTTAGTTTTAGTGGAAACTTACAAGCTTAACTAGCTTACGACTTACAAGCTCTTTTTGATCCTCGGCTAAGCGACTTCTCGCTCCTCCTACTTAATTATTCCTTCTGTAAACACTCACTAACTACTAACCAATTCAGTTGATAAACAGACTCTTTGCCAAACTGATGAGTCGTCATTTGAAGACTTCAATTGCGACGATTAGGAGGAAGCTGACTCAGCACTTCCTCACGCCAATCATAAATACCTGAGGTACACATTCCAAAAAATTTTATAATAATGAATTTCTTAATATAATTTTTGTTTTTTTTTTTTAAAGAAAGACAATTTGAATTACGAATAACTCTACGATATTTTAATATTATCTCCTGTTACCACCACAGTAAGGGGAAAATGTTGCTTTTCGTGATGTAAGACTTAGCCAGCCGAGGAATCCAACATGGGACGCCTGGGTGGGACCCAAACACGGTGCCTACGCAGCAACCGACCGGTCGAATATTTTCTTTTATTTTACGACAGGAAAAAAACCCTCAGGCCTATGTCATCTTTGGGGATGCTGTGTGGAGGGTTTTTAGGTAAAGGAAGGAGAGAACGGACGAAAGAGGAATGGATGGAATCTGTGGGTCAAAGACGGACTTATGAATCCATTCTTCCTACTGCGGTGCGAGGCGATGCGTCTAGGGAGTCGGAGACGTCTCCCTCAACCATCTCTCCCGATCCGGGCCGCCACACAGTATGTAGGTGAGCAAACGCATTTTCCGCCAAGACCTACGCAAACCTCATCCTACGCACTTGCTCACCGCTGCTAAGTCATTAAATGTAGCAAAACACTTGGGGTAACTTATGGCAAGGGTGAGGGTTATTCAATAAATGGTTCGTGGGGCGGCGGTAGACATACCCGCCTCCTAAATTGAGTATGAGCGTGGGATCATGTACACAATTCATGATTTTACTGATTTTTAAATGAATTCAATTTTATAATTCAATGCGTGTTCCATGTAAAAATATAATCGAATATATTTATCCGAGACGCTATCTAGGTTACAAACCAATTATTGGAACGATTGTTTCCAATTAAAACGGTAGTTGCCTATAACATGGAAAAAAAATTAGTCGAAGATAATATTGTTTATTCTAAAATTTGTATATGAGATCGACAAATATGACGGTTTGATAGAAGATGGCAGTAGCCGAATCGGTAGAGGCGTTCGTCCCGGTAAGATGAGAGGTTCTGGGTTTGAGTCCCAGTTGCGACCGTTATCTTTTTGTTTTTCTGTGTCTTGTTCTCTTATTATTTCTTTTAGATTATTTATTAGTGTTATTTTCTTCTTCAATGATAAATTACATTGATGGGTTCTTCAAAAGTTATAAAAATTAAGAGTTCTAATAAAAATAGAATTCAATTTTATGTAATGTAATTTTTTTTATGACTTATCCTGGCAAAGAAAACGTCATTAACGAGACATGTTGAATCTTTTCAATGCAGTCGGAATGAATATTGTAAAATGGAGACCATACCGTAGAGTTATACTCTAGTTCGCTTCTGACAAGAGTTTTAAAAGCCTTATTGATAATATTATTAATATGGCAAACAAAGGTTAGTTATAAAATCATCCTCGTTTATGAATAAGTACTCTTACTTTGAGAGATGAATTCATGTATAATTTAATAAGGGATTAAGGGGCTTTGATGTTCCTGGTAATAACTGGAGTAGATTCCCTCCCGATGATTAAATTAGGTATATTATTTAAGTACCCAGTAAGCCTCTCTTAGTTAAGTGCAGTTTAAATCCTATTTATGATGAGTTAATACTATAAAATGGGCCAAGTTGGAGTTAGTTAAATGTAAGAGTGCAGGATTTGAAGGTACTACTAATAAATTTAATAAAACATAGCATGATAAATTACCAAATTTTATTCATAATAATATTAGGAAAATTAGTTTTGTTTTGGTTTATGAAGTACTTATTAACTATCTAATCTTTCTCGGGTTTAATAAATCAGGTAAGCCTTATTTATTTATTTCAAAAACATATTTATGTTAATGGCACAACATGTGCCATTAACATAAATTATATTATATATGTATTATAAAACAATAACAAAACGAAAGTAACAACATAAATTGAAGTTAAATATAAAAACAAAAGGTAAAAAAAGGAGTTGAGGTAGTAAGCAGTAAGTAAAAAGTAAGATAGATAAATGAAAGTATAAAGTAAAAGCATAAAATTGTAAAATATAAAGTGTAATGAAAAGTTACAGATTGAGATAGAAAGTTAAAAGGTAGGAAATAAAAGGTGTAAAGTTATAAATATTAAAAAAAAAGTGTAACAAGTAAAGAGTAAGAAATGCTCTTAGGAGCCAAAAATTGAAGATAATATAAATTAAATTTACCAAATATAAAAGGTATCACTGATTATGATACGTTTCTAGTCATAGATATTGGGAACGCTCATACAATTATAACGCTTATACGTCATACAAATGTCTGGTAATGTTACATTATCGTGAAAACAAGCTTATGGATCCAAGTGGTAAACAACAGCCTACTGACACATGTTTGACATCTTCTTATAAACAAAAATCAATATTTGTTTGTTCGTATTTTATGCGCTGCCATACCGTTCATCCGATTACGATGAAACTTTGGAGATTTGTTCTGCGCACGTCCGCGAAGGTTCTAGGCTATATACAATGGTAAGTTCCTGCGTTGCGAAATTTGTATAAATGAAAACGTGTGTTTCTTATATTTTAGTGGCAGGGGATGAGGGAAGGAAGGGGAGGGTAATGAATGAGGTCGGATTCGCGGGAGGGTCGACAAGGGAGGGGGTAGGCGTGGAAGCTGAAAGAGGAAAGCAGGAGAGGAAGGGGACACGGGAGAGGAACGGTGACACAAGGGAAAGGAAATGAAGTGAGAAAAATTATTTCTTTGAATGGCATTGCAACGCATGCCGGGTACCAGCTAGTTATATATGAAATAAACAATTTTGGATTTTGATGCTCCACCTTTTGATTTTCTGTTTCACAAATGATAAGTTTCTTACCAAACTTGTACATTTTACTATTAGCTGTCATCAGGAAAAAAATTCTTTCGGGGCCTGTCATCTTTGGGGATGCTGTGTAGAAGGTATTTTTTGGAAAAGAAAGGAGAGGACGTTCTGAGAAGGAAAAGATATGAGGGGGGCTAGGAATTTGGGATCAATGTGTCTAGGAATGTCGAATGCATCCGTCCCTCACCCATCCCTCCCATGGCAAATTGAGTGATTTAGGTTAGGTCCCTCAATCAATCCAATCCGGTCCACCACGCAGTAAGTGGGCAGATGTGTTTGCCGCCATGACCTAGACATGACATGACATGACCCGCCATGACCTACCTATGAATCCAGGCACCCCGAGCTTTGTGCAAGTTTTCAAAGGCAAATATACATTCTATTTGCAGTATTTAATTAAAGCATCTAAAATATTTGTAGGCGAACTAATTTTCAAACCAAAAATCACATGATTTTTCATTACTTATTAATGCATCACCTTAATTTTTTACCGATTTCTTACATATCTCCCTTAAACATTTGAAGTTTTTAAGCTCTTAAAAAAATACATATTATTTTTTAAGATAATATCTAGATACGTTCCACGCCGAAACGCAAATTATATGAAATTCCCTCGATAGAAAAAAATCGCAAAGTATGCTCCGAAAATTATTAAAAACAAGTCAATTTCTATTATTTTACAAGTTATATTAGTGAAAAAATTCACAATGTTTCTTTAAATGATAAACTTCCACGAGATTTTTACTCTATTTTAAACGAGTCATGTTTTATTAAGCAATTTCGCAATTTGCGCTTCATTTTTATCACTTAAAGTATTAGCGCGCTCTGTTCAACATTTGTAATTACATGTCTCTCCATCTTCTTCTTTTTGATCCGGGAAGCGCCGCTTTAAGCCAAAGTTCCATCCTACAAAAATACTTCTTCATTTGAACCTTCGCCATTTTTGGGTCTAAAAACCATCTTTCCGAGAAGCACTCATTTAAAACCTTTTTACCAAAATGATTATTAACGGTCTTTATTCGTTCACCCTACTTTTTTTCCCCTATCCTCTTCTTCTCACCTCGTTTCCTTCCGTCATTCCCACCTTTCCTTCCACAGAAGAGATAAACCTATAGAAATGCATTATGGGCATGTCCGCGGGGTTGGAGTAAGGTCAATTTGTTCTCACCTCTAGTGAAAGTAATGAAAAATAATTTTTTATACAAAAAAGTTTTCAAATATTTTTTTTATGTAGGTACTGTAGCCCCAACTGCTGGCAACCGTCTGGAGCCGGGTGGGACTTTATCATTTCCAATTGGGAAATGTTGTGAGGTAGTGGGGAGGAGAAAACGATGGGGATGCTGAATGTTGGGACAGTACCTTGATATTCAGATCTGGTAACCAATTATAGCTACAGCCATTTCAAGCAATGTTTCTTAAAAATTCTTATTAGTGGTTCTTTCACCAAGGCAACACAGAAAGAAGCTTTTTTTTAACAATGCTCCACATAGGAAAATAATTTTTCTCAGAGCCTACACCATCTTTGGGGATGCTTAATGGAAAATCTTTTGAAGGAAAGGAAGGAGAAAAATTTCTGGGGAGGAAAAAAGTGTGAGGGTTGGTTAGGAAACTGGGGTTCGAGAGAGTACTGCTGGAGAGGCAAAATGGTCTCCCTCAAGCAGACTCTCCCGACCCAGTAAGTAGGCTGACGCATCTGCTGCCAAGAACTAGACAGACCTCACCCCATGAATCCGGGCACTCCTGCTAAGTCTGGAACCAGTGAACAATGGCATCCCCAATTGGGGTATGTTGTGAGGCTGAAGGTAGTGGAGGGGGAAGGAGATGGGGAAGAGGAAGGCGGAGAAGTACCCGGCGATTTAGATCTGGTCACCAAACATGGCTAAAGCCATTTCAAGCAACGTTTCAATTCTGAATGGTGGTCTTACACTAGAGCAATTCTGAGAGTATCTTCCACTCTGGAACGTGCCGCGAATATACTATATATTGTTTTATTTATTTATTATTTATTAACGGACTAACGTCCAATTAACAATCAAGTAACACGAAATTTTGGAAATGTACATTACAAGAATAAAGGATGGTATATGAGAGCAAAGACAAACAGATAAAACATAAGAAAATAGAAGTGTCAAGTCAAATCAAGACTTTGCTAAAAATAGATTAATATAAAATATCTTCAATTGTTTAGTGAGCGACAAAAATCATTTAGGCTTATGCCAAAAAAATCAAGGTCTTGACGTGAGTTGACCATTCTACACATTCTGGACAGTGGTGAATTATAACCATAATTAGTCGAGTGTTGATTGAGGAAGAGCAGTTCTTTATTTCTGAGTCTACGAGAAGGTATATTGAATGAGATGAGTTGTAATAATGTAGGTGAGTCAATAATATAGTTGATGATTTTGAAGAAACAAATGAGATCAGATTTGCAACCAATAAATAAATTAATTTGCAACGAATAAAATGAATAAATTGTGAAATAACACAAATTAATCAAATAAAATTTATTTGCCACGCCAGGATTCAATCCCGCGACCTTCGGATTGCGAGTTAAGGGATTTACAGCTAGACAACGACGGCCGTCGGTCGCCTTATCTCATCCTCTCCCAATTACTTTCAGCCTCACAAAATTCGCCAACAAATGGGGATGGTGTAGCCTCGCTTGCTCCGGACAGTTGAAGTGGGACTCTTGTGCGTTACTCCCTGTTGAGGCGCGAATGGATTGTATGCGGGTTTTTAATTGTACTAGTTATTATAATTTCACTTACCCGAAAACGACTGGTTCCTGCATTCCACTTACTTTTTATTGCACCAGAGAGGTAAATGTTAGTTTGGAAGGTATTTTGTAAAAGATTTGGTGATGTTATGATGCTGACAAGCAAGGTGAGGCGGGCAGCGCGACGTAAAGATTTAACCTTACAATAATGGTTGCGAATCGTGGAAACCTTTTCCCACGCGGCGATTTTATAAAAATGAATGATAGCGGTGCGAATTTGTAAGACTTTTGTCCTTCGCGGCAATGTGAAATCAACTGAGCTCAGTTAAGGCAGAGGTTATACAATAGGTAATTACCACAGGGCAACTTGTAACAATAAAAGTGGCGTGAACACTCCCCTAAAAAATTATTCGTGCTTATTGCACGCACGTGCACAAATAATTAAATCCCTTCAAATAAATTACTTATTGCAAAGAAAATTCATTTCCTTTTTCCATTACAAGTTTAAATTAAAACACGAGCTATGAAGGTTGTAAGTACTGCGTTCTAAATACACAGGTACTAGTTACCAGGGAATAGGGAGAAGAGTGGTTTGTGGGGCGAAGAAGGCTCTAACAAGCAGGAGGCAGTAGGCTGTAGGGGTCGGAGTTAAATTGGCCGGGGACACTCATAAAGTCAGGCCTTAATAGCCCGCCCGTTTAGCTATGTAGTCACGGTCTAATCAGGGACTTTTATTCAGGGGGGGGGTGTGTAGGAACCAGCGGCATGTGGGGTGTAGTGTAGAGCAGAGGTTCTCAACGTGGGCGATAACACCCCCTTTTGGGCGTTTGAGACCTTTAGGGGGGCGGTAGAAGAACCAGAGAAAATTGGAGGCCGATGAGATGGCCCAGGGGGGCGTTTGCAGGTAAAAATATGGTCTAAAAACAAAACACGCTAATCATGTACTAATAAAGCAAAGTAAACTTTAATATTGGTGAATTTTTGTTATTGTGTGTATTGTAATCATTTTTATCACGTGTGCGAAATTTAAGTATTTTGATAGTTCGGCAAGTGGATGAAAATTGAACTGAAAGATTCTATTATTTATAATATGATTTTTAATTTTTTTATTGGAATTAAAAATGTTGAAACTTCCGATTTCACGTGAAATGTCTCATATATATCAATACAGGTGAAGTTAATAAAATAATTGGCTGCCGAAGCCGATTTTGCAACTGTACCTAGGATTATGGTCGATTGTTGAACGATTTCTAATAGCATTCCCATGGGTCTATTTAGCTAAACGTAGATTTAGTGCTGTAGCAACGTTGGTAGCTAAAAAAAGAAATAGGCTCCATGTTACTGAACTTACGGCGACGTTTGTTTTTAAGTTAAATCGAGCCTAATATAAACAAACTTCTTAAAACGCATCAAATTCAACTTTCTCATTAGATAAGTTATAAATTCAGTGACAATGTTAATAACAAAACTTATCCATATAATTAATAATGCGTTTTACTTGTTCTCATTGAAGCCATCTTCTTCTCAGAAAAAGGATAGGAATTATATCCTATCTTACGATTACGTAATATTACAGTGTAGTTACATATTTATATAATCGTGACAATAGCTGTTTCATATTTCAGACATATGGTATGTAAAAGCAGTTGGGGGGCGCTAGAAAAAAAATATTCTCAAAGGGGGCGTTTGGCAAAAAAGTTTGAGAATGGTGTAGGGTTGTAGAAGTGGTGTAGAGTTGTAGAGTGTACAGAAGAACGCGGTGTTCTAAAACTTGTTAGAGTCTCATACTGACATCTGTAACCGGCTAGCTGCCAGTTTAGTCTTTCGAATATGCAATAATAATTTAAATTATGCCTCATTTATATAGAGACATATAAATTGCTTAGAAAGCAAATTAATGCACCAATATAACCGTTTATCCCATATTTTTAAGAATCATACAATTAATACAAGAAATCGTCTTATTTTTAATTTTTTTATATAAATTAAATTTAATAATGTCATTTTCAAATTCTGTGTGTATTTGAGTATTTATTTTTGTTACAGCTGTTTCGACTTACAAGGCCGTTTTCAAACTGTGTCAAATTTCAAATAATTAAGTCCTCCGCCGCGTCTGTCTGTCTGTTCGCGATAAACTCAAAAACTACTATTTTCACCAATAGACAGAGTGATCTATTGGGATGGTTTAGTTAAATAATTTGTATATAGAGTTTACTGAAATCTCCACTTTAAACCACAGAAATATAATAAAAGACAATGTAACACCCACCCACAAGCTTTGCCTTTGTAGGATTTTTTTTGTTCAAATATTTGTTATATTAAGTTTTTTTTATATACTTTTCATTATTTTATGCATATTGTAAAAAAAATTCAATAAAAAAACCACATAATAAGAGAACTTGAATAGAACTTACACGGAACGTGAAAATTACCTTCAAATGGTTGATGAATTGTTAACATTTTTTAAATATCCCGTCCTAAGTATCCATGATTCCACACTTTAGGGATGAATGGAAAAAATCAAGACCTACATCAAAATTAAAACTGTCAAATTGTCTGGAAAAACAAATTTCTTTCATGGAAATTATTCAGAATTTCAAATCATGTATTATTATTGATGTAACTGCATTTTCACCAACCAGCCCCAACGCTTTCAAATATTTTTAATGTTCACGCTTTGAGTACAAGATCTATCGTTTCCTTAGCAAATAATTATGATGCAGCTAAGACGTTTGAAATGCATTCACAAGTGTTTAAATTAATCACGCCACAAGTTCAGTGAGTGGAAAATGAATGTTCGCTCTACTAGTTTAGAAGTATTGCATATTAAGAAGTTTCCATTTAGACAGTAACGACGCTTGCATAATGTTCAGCTTTGTTCTCTGGAAAGTATTACAAAAAATTACTGAAATTTTTATTACCATTTAAACTTATGTCGCTTTTTGTCATTTAAATTAAAAATTTTGTTCTGTTGTAATCGTGATTTATAAAACAGTGAAAATTTTCAAAAATACGTCAAGAGACGATCTGAATTGGCTCACGCTACATAGCTTTAAAGGGTTCTATCCCAAATCAGAATCAAGTCAGCTCAACACGTCTTTGAAAAGTCATTAAAAGCTATAAAGAAAATAATTTTAAAATAGCCCATTAACCCAATGGCGTATCTATACCAACTGAGGCCAGTGGCAAATTTATTGGATGGGTCCCCGCCAGTAAAAATGGTCACGCTGTAATTGAATTTTAATAAATTACAGTTACCCAACAATTTAACCAATTGGGTGAATTTTTTAAAAATATCTAAATAATTTTAATTTCAAAAGCATAGTGTATATTAATATGTAACTTTCATAATTAACTTTACTTTGCCTCGAATTGTACGTTCAATAAAACAAAAACTACGAAAATTCAAAGATACAAATGACCAGTTGTCATAAAAATCAAACTAAGAATGCATATTCCGCACTTAAAAAATAGAAATCCGGGATTCCCTTACCGCCTTGCGTCGCTAATCCGCCAGCGCCACGAAAAACTTTCTTAACAAAATGCGGGAATACCCCGAGCATCACTAGCTCGCCCGTGCCACCAAAGTACCGCGACAAAAAAAGCAACCAATGGATGCGTTTTAAAATTAATCGACATCCTTTTGTTATGAATGCGTTTAAATCTTAATAATTTATTTGAATTTGTACATGGTCTTTAGTTGTGTCTAACTTTAATTGATTTTATGTGGGTACTTACATGAAATTTATAATTTTTACTAAATTTTGTTTAAAATGTTAGGTTATTTCTGAGCTCGCGGCCTCTTGGGCCGGAGCTCCATCCTCCGCGGGGCCCGCAGCATTTTGCCAGCCCTGCCACCCTATAGTTACGCCACTGCATAAACCTAAACTAACGTTACCTATTTAACGTGAAATATTTAACCATAATTTTTTCATCACTTTTAATGACTTTACAAGTCACGTTGCGACCGGTCAGTGGTTGAGTGAGCATCGCGTTTCCCGGGCGTCCCGTGTTCGATTCCTCGGCTGGCTAAGTCCTTCATCACAACACAAGGAACATTTTCGGCTTTCTGTGGTGGTAGTAGGAGATTTTCAAATATTGTTGGGTTATTCGTAACCCAGGAATGTTTGTCTTTCTTTAGAAAAAAAAAAAGATTCTGAGTTGATTTCATTCTAGGTTGTTCGGTCACCCTTTAAAATGTTTTTGTAAGATCAAAAATGTCAATTGTCTACAAAATTGTAGAACTGGTCGTGGACATTTTTGACTTTTGGGAATCCGAAAATCGGGGACAGAATTTGACCTTTACAAATAGTCAAAACATTCATAAAAATATTGTCGTACGACTGTCGGCTTTTCAAAATCTCTAAACATAATACATAAATCAAAAACATATCACACACTATAACCTATTTTCTTTTCAAAAAGTGGGCAGCTAATATTTACAAAGGCAGATGTGCTGTTAAAGGGTCTACTATCATCAGACCAGATGACGGACACTGTAACGCTGCCCGAAACGTTGGCTAAAGACGGTGGAAAAGCAAAACTTACATATTAAACAACACAAGCATTAAAATTTCAATTTGGAGGGCGGGTATCAGTTCCGCTTATTGGATAACCAATACCTCTAACGTAGGTCACCTCAAGTGATTCGTTTGGTGACTTAGCAGGGGTGCCCGGGTTTGTTAGGTATGTCCGGATCTGCTGGCATGCCCATCATCTGCCTGGCAAGCTGGATCGGGAGAGACTAAGGGACAAGACTTGAAGGATACCTTTTGACCTCTCCAGCAGGACTCTCTCGGAACATCGCCTTGCATCGCAGTAGGAAGGATAGATTCCCATATACGTCACTACTGGACATACTGACCCTACATTCCTACCCTCCCCTTTTCCCTTCTTTCTCTTTCTTTCCAAAACAGAACCTCTACACATCATCCTCACATATAAAATATGCTCCGAGGGAAATAATTTTCTTCAGTGCCTCCTATGTGATAATTTTCTTTTAAATTAGATTCACACAGGAGGCCCTGAGAAAAATAATTTCCTTCAGAGCTTCAGTCATTTTTTGGGATGCTGCGTAGAGAGTCTCTTTAAGGACAGAAAGGAGGAGAAGTTCTGGGAAGGAAAAAGGTAAGAGGGGTGGGTAGGAATCTTAAGTTCAGGGTGTCCAAGTCATCCAACGCCAGATCCAGACAAACCTCACCCCATAACCCCCGCTAAGTCACCAAACGTAGCGAACCACTCAGGGTGACCTGTGACAGAGATGTTGGTTATCCAATAAATGATAATACTTTAAATTTACAACAAAAATTCTAAATGCTCTTAATTTTGTTCTGAAAATGTTAAATGCTAAAATCATTCTGAAATCGTTGCGTTTGTTTGTGTTGCTCCTGTAGTACGTATAATATGTGAGGGTGTGTGTCTGTGAGGGAATGTGTGTTTACGTGTAAGTGTAGGGTCTCACTGGAGGAGGTTGGGATAACTTAGTTGATAAGTGGGTCAAATTTGGCATCGATTAACCGGGGAAGGAAGGTAACAGGTACACCGGATAAAGTCAAAGCAAAGGGAAACAAATTCTAACTAACTGCAGTGCAATTACTTGTAAGAAATTCTATGCTTATGATGTGAAGTTTTTAGTAAAACTTTGTTGTTAAAGCTCTGAGCTAAAGCTGTCTTTTGAAATATTTGTAAGAAATTGAAGTCTTTCAAATCTTATCATTTGAAAGATTTTCAAACTTTTAGTTATGGGAAAATAATAATCAGAAGTCACAATTTAAGCTGTTTTGTTGAAACTAGAGCAGAGATGTTATAATTTACGGATTATTATAATTGTAGGATTTTTTTTATTACATTAACTCCACACAGGAGGCCCTGAGGAATATAATTTCCTTCAGGGCCTATGTCACCTTTGAGGACGCTGTGTGGCGGATGTTTTTGAGGAGAGGAAGGAGTGAACATGGGTCTTGAAGAGACCCATGTTTTGAAGAGAAACACAGAGGCCGGCAAATCGTTCCACAGCCGAGCTGTTGAACTCAAGAACGAGTCGTAGAAACGACTCGTTCTCATGTGGCTAATGTCAACCGTGTACAAATGTTGAGCGCGCGTTTGGCGTGTTTCCCGACAATGCACCGGTGCCGAGGGGATCAATGACGCTAGTTCCTCGGAGCATCTTCCATTGTAATACCGGTAGAACAAGGACAGCATTACCACCTGGCGCCTGTGCTCTAAATATTGCAATCCGTTTGTTAAATTAGGAGAATCTATCAAACGGACCGCCCGTTTCCGCACAGAGTCAAGGGTTTTTTTCAGGTATTTTGGGGCTCCAGACCAGGGGTGGCTGCCAAATTCAGCCATAGGGCGCACTTGCGATTTGTTCAGGGCTAGCAGTTGTGTACTATTAAAGTAGTATATGTAGTATTGTGAAGAAGAAAGATCAGAAATTTACCATCCGAATAAACAGCGTTAGTAAATTTTCGTTATTTGTTTTTGGGGTGTTATGCCGTGTTGCGCTACCTCCTTCTTTAGCCAACGTTTCGGACAGCGTTACATCTGCCCTGATGATGCCCACTGTAACGCTGTCCGAAACGTTGGCTAAAGAAGAAGGGAGCGCAACACGGCATAACACCCCAAAAACAAATAACAAAAATACTTTTGACGGTGAAAATCTAAAAACGTATCCAGCATTAGATGCCGGCAAATCGATAAAAAATATAAACAAAAGAAGTACCCCATTTCGAAAATTCAATTATTTTTATCTATAAAAATCAAAATTGTTTGGGGATGTATGAGATGTCTACGCGTTGCTAAACCATTCATTCGATTGTGATGAAATTTTGGGGATTTGATGTGCGCATGCCCGTTAACGTTTCTATATATACTGGTGAGCTCTGGCATTATGAAATTTGTATAAAAAATTGCAGTAGGTGGCACGCGAGCTGTTTGGGAATGCAATAGTGAGCTCTGGTGTCATGAAATTATGCGTTGCTAAACCGTTCATCGGGTTGCGATGAAACTTTGGTGAGTTGTTGTGAGCACGCCCGTGAACATTTCTATATATACTGGTGAGCTCTGGCATTATGAAATTTGTATAAAAAATTTTCAGTAGGTGGCACGCGAGCTGTTTATGGAATATTTAGCTGAAAGTATGGAATTTTTTTTTTTTTTTTTTTTTACATTAACTCCACACAGGAGGCCCTGAGGAAAAAATAATTTCCCTCAGGGCCTATGTCATCTTTGAGGATGCTGTGTGGAGGGTGTTTTTGAGGAGAGGAAGGAGTGAACATGGGTCTTGAAGAGACCCATATTGTAGGAGGGAGGAAACACAGAGGCCGAGTGTTGAACTCAAGAACGAGTCGTAGAAACGACCCGTTCTCATGTGACTAATGTCAACCGTGTACAAATGTTGAGCGCGCGTTTGGCGTGTTTCCCGACTATGCACCGGTGCCGAGGGGATCAATGACGCTAGTTCCTCGGAGCATCTTCCATTGTAATACCGGTAGAACAAGGACAGCATTCCGACCTGGCGCCTGTGCTCTAAAGATTGCAATCCGTTAGTTAAATTAGGAGAATCTATCAAACGGACCGCCCGTTTCTGCACAGAGTCAAGGGTTTTTTTCAGGTATTTTGGGGCTCCAGACCAGAGGTGGCTGCCAAATTCAACCGTGGGGCGCACTTGCGATTTGTACAGGGCTAGCAGTTGTGTACTATTAAAGTATCTGCGTGCCCTGTACAGTATGCCCAGTTTCTGAGAGGCTAACTTAACTCTGGCCTCGATGGAGCCCCCGTACCTGAGCTGGTCACTTAGAGTTACACCAAGCATATCAATGGAAGGCCTGTTCGGGAGAATGCTTCCGTTGAAGGAGACTAGATTATCATTTCGATCCCTTTTAGACGTGATCAGACATGATTGGGTCTTTGAAACATTAAATTCGACGAGGTTATTCTTACCCCAAGAGGAAACACTCTCGAGGTAACCGTCCATTCTTTGTTTCAAAGCCCTCCGAGCCATTGGGGTTTGTGAGCCCTTTGGAGGTTTGTCAAACAAAAAGCTATCATGGACTGTACTGTCGTCCGCGTAGCAATGAATCGGTGCACACGTCAAGAGGTCATTGATGTGCAACAAAAACAAAGTCGGAGACAGAACCGATCCCTGTGGGACGCCAGCATTTATCGAATGCGAGGAAGAGGTGAAACCATCAGCAACCGCCTGAATCGACCTCTCCCTCAAAAAGTCGGCAATCCACATACACAAGGATGCGGGAAGTCCGTAAGAAGGCAGTTTGTTGACAAGCCCTCGGTGCCAAACCCGGTCAAAGGCCTTGGAAATATCCAGTGAAACCGTAGAATGCAGGTGGGGGGAGGGTAACTAGGGAAGGGGGTTTGCGAGACGGGGGAAGTGTGAGAGGGGAGTGGGCGAGGGAAGGCGGAGAAGGTGGAGTGAGAATGCGTGAGGGGAGGGGGACGCAGGAGAGGAAGAGGAGGCGAAAGGGGAACGGGACGAATGGGAAAGGACACGCAAAACAATTTCTTTACTAAGTGACGTGGCAACGCATGCCAGGAACTCGCTAATTAATTATAAAAAATAATAATTTTGGTACTTCTTTATTGCTATGATTGTCAGATATGATTGTTAAGGCAAACATGACATAGGCCATGAGGGAAAAAAATTTCCCTCAATGCCTATGTCATGTTTGGGGATGCAATGTGGAGGAACTTTTTAAGTAGACCCTTCAAGGCCTCAATGTTAAATTAATAATGTTTCAGTTCCGTTAACAGTGCTAAACAAACGAAACCCTTTATATGCAAACAAAACAGATTAGAACAGATGTTCTAGCACAGCATAGCATGACAAGAGGAATGGTACCGTTGAACGAAATATCGAAAACACTAGATATATACAACTCTTCTTTAGATTAGCCTTAAGATTTTTTTGTATATTGTTCATCTTCTTAGATGTTAAGATTGTCAAAATGAGAAAATTGTACGGTAATTGGATTATTAATCTGTTGTACAATAAAAAAATTTAAAAATTTAAAAAAAAAACAGTTTAATTGGCTCAATATTCACATAAAACCATAGTTGAATGTTGACTTGTAGGCTGATTTCAAAGCACGCGACGTCAGAATCAGCAGATTCAGTCATACCAACCAAACAGTTTTTTTCAATGTGATGGTGTTTTATTCGTTTTTAAATGACGATTTATAAACTCTATATACAATAATAAAACTTACATATTTCGAATCAACGTTTGTTGATCTATTAGAATATACACTAGTCAGAAGTCAAGTGGAATATAATTCACCTATTTGGTCCCGTTTCTGTTAAGTACAGTCTAACAAAATAGAACGGGTTCAACACAAATTTCTTAGGTACTTAAATTTCAAGCTCAAAATTCCAATGGAAAACATTTATTATTTAAGTTTGATGAATCGACTTAATTTAATTACGCTGCCAGACAGAAGAATCATTTCAGACCTAATTTTATTACACAGTCATGAACAACCTAATTGACAGCCCTGCCATTGTTGCTACTATTAAACCCCATGTACTAGATAAAATATAACATTATTTTGCAACACATACAACAACTATCAAACCAACTATCAATCACACTCACTTACCAATAGGATGCATGATTTAGGCAACAAGTTTGGTGGTATTGTAGATATATTCGCTGATCCCCTTTATAATCTAAAATGCAATTTAAACCAACACTTTGTGGTATCCTACAAATTATTGTAACGTGGGTATAATATATTTAACGATTTTATGTGTTATTGTATTGCTTTAAATTACATTTTTTCTATGTTATTGTCAAATATTTCGCGGTTTTATCCTATATTCTTCAAAAACTACTTTTACATTCTTAAAATTTTTCACTTTTATGACTTTTGATATAAATTCTATGTTATTATTTTTATTTTAACTTTTATGAGTAAAACCTCAAATTGTAATATTTAATTAAATGAAGACACTATGAGCAAAACTCAATCGAAAATCTGGAAAATCCTGGGTTCGAGTCCCAGAGGTGCAAATATCTTTTTCTGATTTTTCTGTTTCCAGATTTTCGATTGAGTTTCGCTCATAGTGTCTTCATTTAATTAAATAAATTCTATGTATGTGAAATCCTCGATAACTTAAATATTATTTTATAATCCATGTAAAAACCCCTATGGGCGTATAACAACAATAAATAAATTATTTGAGACCTAATATTTTTCAGCGGAGTTTCTTATAATCCGGGTTGAGACAAATTAATATTGAATTAATGCAGGCAAAGGCAACTCAGTAATCCCTTATTTCACAAACTAAGCGGCGCTATACTCAATATAAATCAACGTCCACTATAAATTACACAAACAATAAATCATTTCTTCCATTGGCTGATAAATTGGAAACGTCTTCCGTGGACTTACCTCGGCAAATAAATTAACACTCGCTTCGGAAATGTAAAATACAGGCGAGTTTATTTATGGCGGCACGTTCCTGAATTTAACTGTAGGACTTCAAATCAAAGGGGTTATTATTAACTTGGAAAAATACTAATGTGGTTGATACAAATTAAAAAAATGTTTAAAAGATCAAAATATCTATGGATTGTTTTAGGAGAATGGTAACTTTAAAAATAAATAAAAAATTTAAATAAAATTAGCCTTTATTGCTGTTAAACTTATAAAACATTCTTCTAATCTAATTAATATATTTTTTTATATTATTCTAAATTATCAGCGTTCGGGTCATTATTTTTAGAAATAGCTTGTCTTTCGACATAGGCTTCCTTTAAAGATTTCCATTTTTCTCTATCCTTGTTATATGCAACTCTGATCCGTTCTGGACCAGCCACCTTTTTTAGATCATCTTCCCATCTTTTCGTTTGTTCACCTTTGCTTCTTTTACCGTCTCTTGGATACAACTCTGTTATTATTCTGGTCCATTTCTCTTGCCTATCTCTCAACATATGTCCAGTCCATCGCCTTTTAAGTGTGCCTGTTTGAATTGAGTTCTAATTTTTTTTATTTCTGTTAATTATACTTTATCTCTTTTATTAACTCCGATGACACTTCTTTCTACGCTATTTTGACAGACGCCTAGTTTATTTGCTAAGGTTTTCGTTAGTGTCCATGTTTGACTACCATATGTTAAACGAGGCAGAATACATGCGTTATAGATTTTTCTTTTAGCTTTTATTGGCATATCTCTGTCCTTTATAACTTCATTAAGCGACCATTTTTTTCCAAGTATTGGCTATCCTCGTATCGATGTCTTTGTCCATGGTTTTGTTGGGTGATATAAGTCATAAAAATTATGGTTTTTCAATGTGTAACAACTATGGGAAAAGATTGGTGAACAGTGACACCGGGAAAGAATCTGTACCTTTATTTTTACATCTAAACATCTTGTCAAGTCACATTAGGAAAATTATGTCAACTCAATAAGACTGTACGCCCAAAAACTAAAAAATAATAACGTCCCGTCAAATTGACTTTCACAAAGAATACTACGGTAAGAAACTAAAATATTTGCTGAACAAGTTGTTTGATTTACATAATTTAAAAAAAAATCAAATTGAGTTCTGAAGGTATCTTTGACTGGCAAAAGAAACAGAGATCGTGTTCCGACGAGTTGGGCTTTAGGACTAAAAATAACTATCAGCCTCAGATAGGGAAAACAGCCAAGAGTCGACAGGACTGGAAGTCGAATTAGGAAACTGACAGCGAAAGTCCATAGCTGGACGCCAGAAGAAAAAATGATTTTTAAAAAAAAATTTTTTTTTTTAGAGAAAGACAAACATTCGCGGGGTACGAATAACCCAACAATATTTGAAAATTTCCTATTACTACCACAGAAAGCCGAAAATGTTGCTTGTGTTGTGCTGGAGGACTTAGCCAGCCGAGGAATCGAACACGGGACGCCTGGGTGGGACCCAAACGCGATGCCCACTCTACCACTGACTGATATTTCAATTCGTTCTGTTGTCCTATATCTAATATTTAAAATCATTTGGTACTTAAAATTTTACATTTCATCATTTTTTCCTAACTTCCATGTGTAGACTCTTTTACCACTAACTTTAACGTCTGTGTCACCTTTCTCTCAAATATTTCTATGCATCTTTTTATCTATGTTCTCATTTGTCTGTGGTCGTGCTGTCACTTTCTCTTTTGAGTTTATAAAAATCTTGATTTTAACCTCCAATTTAAAGCCCTAGAGCTTAGAAGTACAATCAAATCTCTGAAAAATTGCTATTCATTTGAATAATTAAAGTTTTACAACAATATCCAGTGCAAAAACAAGTGTTTTTACTAAGAAAAGGATAATCTCTAAATCACCTCAACCTCTCTCTGCACGCATTCCTTGAAACGAAGAAGTCAACAAAGTGCTCGACTTACACCTGACGGCAGACTCTCTGGAGACTAAACCCAGGGACCGTACACGTTCAATCTCTCTTTGTAATCCAAATCAATGGAATTAGATTGTAGAAAAATTAGTCTTTATTTATTACTTAATAAATAATGTAAATTGATCGGAAGGATTCTATGTTACGTCCGGGAATAATATTTATCATTGAAGCTTTGTAGTATCCTACGAACCACCCCCAACACCCATTCTACGCACAACTTTGTTTGTCAAATCTCTCGTGGGCACCCATTACTTTCCTTCTTTGTTAGGAATACTATTATAGAAGGCTCTATCAGGTTGTCAGATATTTTTAGAAATTGCTTGTGAATTCTTAACCTAACAAAAAAATATATCATTTGTGTTTTTTAATTTTTATTTTTTTACATGAGATCCACACAAGAGATAAATACCCTGATGGAAAATAATTTCCATCAGGGGCTTTGTCATCTTTGGGGATGCTGTGTGGAGGGTTTTTTAAGGAAAGGAAGGAGAGGAGAGTTCTGAGAAGGAAAAGGATTTAAGGGGTGGGTAGGAATCTGGGGTTCAGTGTGTCCTGATAATCCACCTCCAAGACCTAGACAAACCT
This sequence comes from Glyphotaelius pellucidus, assembly GCA_936435175.1. Taxonomy (NCBI): domain Eukaryota; kingdom Metazoa; phylum Arthropoda; class Insecta; order Trichoptera; family Limnephilidae; genus Glyphotaelius; species Glyphotaelius pellucidus. The sequence goes on along the minus strand of OW386558.1, from coordinate 26,146,726 downwards.
AACCCATGAACCCGGACACCCCTGCTAAATCACCAAACGTAGCGAACCACTTGGGGTGACCTATGGCAGAGGTGTTGGTTATCCAATAAAGGTTCCCGGGGCGGCGGTACTCATTCCCGCCTCCCAAATTGATTAATAACACAAATACTTAATCACACATCTGCCCTGATGATGGACATTGTAACTGTAAAGTATCATAATAACCGATGATCTAATTCAAGCTTTACCATGGTAGTCTACGCGGCTCTTCGGGTAATAAAGGCTCTTTGCCGAGTTGTGCCGAAAGTGACCGAAGGTAGATTTAAGAAGTCTTTAGGTTTCCCCAGATCAAAACTAGCCTTCAGCCTGGAAGGACGTTTGTCCTCAGAAGTATTATTATAATTAAAATACGACTGCAAACAGTCACTTTTAGGAATTGTAGGAACCTAAGTCTTTTAATGAAGCATCCTAGAGTCTATAAGGATAATAAGTAGGTACATACGTCCAAAATGTTGGCTAAAAAAAGAGGTAGCGCAACACGTCATAATACCCCATACATTAATCAAGTTGACGGCAACAAATGGTATTACAAAGAAGTTAAATGCCACAACCATATTTTCACCGACTGACTTTATTTCTAAGCTCTCATGTTTTGCGAAATTAAAAACTGTTTTTTTCTCCAACTATTAATTGTGAATTAGAAAAAATACTAACGACGGTTGTATGCGAGAAATCTGGGGGTTAAGAGGAACGTATGCGCGGCCCATTTCGGCCGGTTTCATACAAATCTTAATTCCGGATTTGAGATCAAAATACCCAACCAAAATGAAAAATAATTTTTGTAATACAAAATTGTATCAAATATCTAGTACGGATGTGAGCTACTTTATTTATTTTTGCTTTAAATTATAAGATACAGGCCATTAAAGATTTTAGTGTTTTATGATTTTAGAGGGAACTTGGACAATTATTTGTGAGTAAATGAAAAACGATAAAAAAATAATTTTATTATATTTAACCTAGAAATATAAAATTAAAATTAATAAAAAAAATCATTTTGATGGGTGTAAAGCTAAAATACAAATTACCTATTTACGACGGAACAAAAATTTGTCGTTTATATATTTAAATTACTACCCAAAGAATGCATTATTAACAGTGCTTATTTTTTTAAATTTTATTTTTCATTATATTTTTATGATAAATATAGTAAAATAATTTTTTTATTGTTTTTCATTTACTCACAAATAATTGCCTCTAAAATCATGAAACATTAAAATCTTTAATGGCCTATATCTTATTATTTAATGCAAAAATAAATAAAGTAGCTCACATCCGTACAAGATATTTGATATAATTTTTGATTACAAAAATAATTTTTCAGTTTGGTTGGGTATTTTGATCTCAAATCCGGAATTAAGATTTGTATGAAACCGGTTGAAATGGGCCGCGCATACGTTCCTCTTAAGAATTTGGACCATCCCGTTATTTTTCACGGATCTGTATATTACAAAAAATTCTAATTTCGGTTGTGAGTCTGCAATTTCAACGGAATTTTAATTCAATGAATTCGAATTTGTTTATAATTTAAATGTCAAGTTTAAAATTGGAACTGATCGAGTCAAGTATTCAGACAAAAGATAAAGTAGGTACCTCCTGTAAAATCCATTTCCAAGAAAGCGCGGTTATAAATTAATTTACTATATTTTACTAAAATACTGTCCCTTGGTTTTTCACTGACCTTCGCTGGTGTAATAAATATTTCAAATTATATTATCTGTATGGATTAAAAAATATATTCACCTGTTGTTCCAAGATTTCTTCGACGTCGACATTGTTACTCTGTCTCCTGGACAAGGGCTTATGTTCTTGAATCGCCCTTCCAGGTCGCTCCACGATCTTCTCCAGGTGACTCTGAAACAAATAAAACCATCAATAAGTCATCATCGATATAAAGACATTCAAGATTAAAATATAAATGGATTTAGACGCAACATCTTCAAGGGCAGTTGAGAATAAATGTTGTAAAATTTCTTGTGAAAAATAGTGTCTCTAAAACATACCATATACGCGTTCCAAAAACCCAACTAAATTTGTTTATAAACTAAATGATGAAATATTGTCATCAGCGAAATCTATCAGTGCAATGTATCATAATATTAGTCTATGTTCAGTTCCATCGTTGTCCCGTTGCTATACTCGGGTCACATAGTGTCGGTTACAACGTGTGCCGAAGATAGCCGATCAGAGACAGGCAAGTCATTCTATTTGTGAGAACTCGGCAGACAAAATCTAGCTAGCGAGTTGCATGTATTTGTATAATCCATACTAATATTATAAATGCGAAACTGCTCGAGTTTGTTTATGACCTTTTCAGGCATTAACCAATAAAAAGACTTTAAAAATTCATTCACCAATAGAAAGCTAAATTATATGCGCAGACTATATGTTGTATATGATGGTAAGCTCTGGCGTTATGAAATTATAAATATAAATATGTTATATTTGTTATACGTTTTCTGTCGCTAACAAAGGCGAGTTAATTGCAAATGTCAGAAAAAAATCATTCCCATGGAAACGATGTTGATATATTTGTGGGCTCTAAGCTGGTAGGTACTCAGCCTCCTGGTCAGCTACTGCCCCAGAAAATTCAAATATTAGAATATGTTTTGTTTTTTTTGGACAAGCTGGAATAAATGTCAGATAAGAGTTCCTACATTAAAAATATAATTTGTAACGATTATAAAGACTGAATAATAAATAGTGTAATTTTGTATTATATTAACAAACTTCCAAATATTTAATTAAAAATAAACATCCGAAATGTTTGTTAGCACATAAATTCCGAACGAATGAACAAAATTGGGTAATTCTTTTTTTCTTTAAGCTATAGCTTTATGAAATTTAGATGGCAGGCGAGATGTTTGAAAACTGGATGTAAGGGAATGAATGTATGGAATGCGGGAGGGGGTGGGGTGGGGAGGAGGGGGGATAATTGATAAGTTCAACCGCTACAGTAATTTCCCGTAATACCATGCGAGCGAAGCCGCGGGGAAAAGCTAGTTAACAATAAATAATCACTGCGATTTCAAATAACTTTTATCAAACAGTACAATACTGAAATAAGGTCTAGTATTAAGAATAAATACAACATCTCTGTAGAGGGTAACAGTAAGAATTCACAATAATAATACATTTCATCCCAAATTTACTTTTTCAGATCACATGGTGGAGCTGGCATCATCGTGGTAAACAATTCTCCAAGCGCGAAGCAATGACACCGATGTTCAACTGGATTACACGATTACACGAATAAATTTAAAATACTTCTGCTGTTTGGACCCCACACCAGCAAAAATTGTTAGAACAAATTGACAATAAATTCTAAGGTATCTTTTTATGAGGTTGCACGAGGAATACCAGCGATTTATGCATTACGTGGATTTGCTTTCTGAAACGCGCTACAAAAGTCTCCAATGAAGAAGGAATAGGATCGCTACAGTAGCAGTTTTTAAAATAATAAACTATTATTTTATTGACAACCTGTACCTCCCCACAACTAAAATACATGAACTCCTCAACAAACCTATTCCTAGTGAGGTGCGCATTTGAGGAGAGTTGCAATTTTCAAATGGTGGGATACCACTGTACACATAACTTGACAGAATGTAGACATTAAGGGGGGGGGGGGGGTGGTAGGGTTTTAAAAGCCATTTTTAACATTATTTTTTTTTTCTAAATTTACAACATGTCGAGAGTATTGTGTCAAAATTTCAAGTAAATCGGAGCAAAACTAACGAAGATACAGCGTTTCAAGCGACCGGTCCTCTTGCTCAATTCAAGTATATTTCAAGTATAAAAAAACTTTAAATCGATTTTCTCGCAATTTTTTTAAAAAAGTTCGTTAACATCATAACTCAAAATCTACTTAACCGATTCTTTTGAAATTGTGTACACTATTTTTTACATAAATCAACTGGTAGTGACGAAGAGTTTTTTTTTTTCATTTTTTTTTTTTTTTTCATTTTATAATAACGTATTTACCGAAAATTTTAGCAAAAATCACATTTTTGACTTCAACATGCTGCAAAAAAAAAAGAATCAGAAAAAAACGCTTCGTCACTACCTAGAAAAACATATCACCTTTTCAAAACATTTTGATTTTTTTGTTTAAAATTATTTGTTAACGAGTTATCATGGTCACTGCATTTTCGGGGTTCCTCGGGAGATTCGCTCTCACGGACTTATTTATTAATATTTTTTATAAAAAAAATTTTTTAAAGGTACTTCAGATGTCATACTATAACGTGTATATAAAATAAATAAACCATCATTATTCATGTCTCCAAAAAAAAATCATGAAAACATGCCTTTTTTTAGTTTTTAAAACTCTACCCCCCTCCCCCTTAACCAACGAATATATTGTGGTGTCACTAAAAACAAACTACTCACTGGTACGAAAAGGCTATAAAAACGTAACTCAATACCACGTAAGCAGTACGCGTAAGTACTTACTTAACATTAACATGAACATTGTAAATCCCCCACGGGCAAAATGGTGATGGATGGGCAAAAAGCTTTTCTAAAAGTATCGTGGCACGCTGCGCCGAAAGATACATTTAAAGTTGCCCTCAAAACATCATTAGGAATAAGTATGTCAGTCTCCTGGCGTTTATAAATTGACAACTGGTGGTTTGTAAGAAGAACAACTACTGTAAAATAAATAACACCACGTGTACTTTATGAACATACTAGCTTTTCCCAGCGGCTTCACTCGCATGGTATTACGGGAAATTACTGTAGCGGTTGAACTTATCAATTATCCCCCCTCCTCCCCACCCCACCCCCTCCCGCATTCCATACATTCATTCCCTTACATCCAGTTTTCAAACATCTCGCCTGCCATCTAAATTTCATAAAGCTATAGCTTAAAGAAAAAAAGAATTACCCAATTTTGTTCATTCGTTCGGAATTTATGTGCTAACAAACATTTCGGATGTTTATTTTTAATTAAATATTTGGAAGTTTGTTAACCCTTCGAATAATGAGAAAATAATATCTATGAACTTTTGCCTGTCAAAGTTTGCACGCAAAAATTCTCGGTTCTTCCCATGCATTTCAAATGTTCATTTTTATTGGTTATTTTTTAATCTTTTTGAAAAAAAAAATGTTCTAAAATTTAGATAAAATAATCTTTCCGATGTGCTTATCAAAAATTAAGATTTTTGTTTGAGTAAGAGACCATTTGGCCACTCCAGCAGGACTCTCTCTGGACATTGCTTTGCACCGCGGTGGGAGGATTATATTTATACGTCCGTCACTTCTGGACACATTGATCACAGATTCCTACACACCTCTTATACACGTTTCCTTCCCAGAACTTCCTCTCCATAAAACACAAATACAGTACAGTACAGTACAGCGTCCCTAAAGATGACATATGCCACAAGAGATTTTTTTTCCTTGTAACCTCCTTGTAGAACGAAAAATCTATATATTTATTTATTTTTATTTTTTGCATTAACTCCACACAGGTGACCCTGATGAAACTAATTTCACTCAGGGCCTACATCATCTGAAATGTTGTGTGGAGGGTCTTTTTGAGGAGAGGAAGGAATAAACATTGGTCTTGAAGAGACCCATGTTGTATGAAGAAGGAAACATAGAAGCCGACAAACCGTTCCATAGCCGAGCTGTTGAATTCAAGAACGAGTTGAAGAAGCGACCCATGTGACAAATGTTATCATGTAGGTACATATGTTGGGTGGGCGTTTGGCGTGTTTCCCGATTATTTACCGGTGCCGAAGCGATCAATGACGCTAGTTCCTCGAAGCACCTTCCATGGAAATACCGGTAGAACAAGGACAGCATTCCCACTCGACACCTGTGCTCTAAAGATTGCAATCCGTTTGGATAGAAGAATCTATCAAACGGGCCGCCCGTTTCTGCACAGAATCGAGGGTTTTTTCCAGGGGCATTTTGGAGCTCCAGACCTTAGGTGGCTGCCAAACTCAACCGTGAGGTGCACTTGAGATTTGTACAAGGTTAGCAGTTGTGTACTATTAAAGTATCTGCAGGCCCTGTACAGTATGCCCAGTTTCTGAGAGGCTAACTCAACTCTGGCTTCGATGGAGCCCCTAAACCTGAGCTGGTCACTTATAGTTACACCAAGCATATCAATGGAGGGTCTGTTCGGAAGATTGTTTCCGTTGAATGAGACTAGATTTTCATTTCGAACCCTTTTAAACGTAAACAGACAAGATTGGGTCTTTGAAACATTAAATTCAACGAGATTATTTTTATCCCAAGAAAAAACACTCTCGAGGTAACCGTCCGGTGAAAATCATACCTGAACACAGCTAATGTCAAACATTTTATATTATTCCGACGGGCACGTCTGGCCGGTGAGAATTGATTAGATTTTGGTAACAATATCTATCTTATTCTCCCGCGGTGACGTCACATCGCTGAGGTAAACTTAATTCCACTCCCCACACCTCCTCCCCCCACCACCTTCCTTTCCTTTCCGTTTTAATCTCCAGCCCCCAAACGAAAGCCGCGTGGGCGAGGCTTCACCAGTAGTTAGGGTCATCAAAGATGTTGAAGAAAAAATTAAATGTATAAATTTATTTATTATATTTATATATATATATCTGAAGCGATTCTCCTCCAACCATCCCACATCAAACTGCGCTGAATCTCTTGTTAATCCTCTTCACGTAATATTTAGTAAATCTCTTTAAGGAGGTGTTGTACCCGATTTTTGGAAAATAGCTCGTATCACTCCGATCTTCAAATCTTTTTTTACATGAGTCCACACAGGAGGCCCTGAGGAAAATAATTTCCCACAGGGCCTATGATACTTGGGGATGCTGTGTGGAGAGTTTTTTTAAGGAAAGGAAGGAGAAGAGAGTTCTGGGAAGGAAAAGGGTTTAAGGGTAGGTAGGAATCTGGGGTTCAGTGTGTCTCGGTCATCCACCTTCAAAACCTAGACAAACCTCACCCCATGAACCCGGGCACGTAGCGAACCACTTGGGGTGACCTATGGCAGAGGTGTTGGTTTTCCAATAAAGGTTTCCGGGGCGGTGGTATCCACTCCCTGACGGCCTCCGTGGTCCCGAGGCAAGACTCTCGACTCACAATCCGAAGGTCGCGGGTTCGAACCCGGCGTGCGCAAATAAATTTTATTTGATTAATTTGTGTTATTTCACAATTTATTCATTTAAAATAATATATGATATATTTGCGGCACGTTCCAGAGTGGAAGATACTAATAGTATCGCCCTGGTGTAAGACCACCATTCAGAATTGAAACGTTGCTTGAAATGGCTTTAGCCGTGTTTAGTGACCAGATCTGAATAGCCAGGTACTTCCCCACCTACCTCTTCCCTATCTCCTTCCCCCCCCCCCACTACCTTCAGCCTCACAACATACCCCAATTGGGGATGCCATAGTCTCACTGGCTCCAGACGGGAGCAGTTGGGACTCTTGTGCGGTACTAACTGTAAAAAAAAAAAAAACCTAGACAAACCTCACCCCATGAACCCGAGCACGTAGCGAACCACTTGGGGTGACCTATGGCAGAGGTGTTGGTTTTCCAATAAAGGTTTCCGGGGCGGTGGTATCCACTCCCGCCTCCCAAATTAAATTAAATTAATCTGGGAATCAAAGCGACATCTCTAATTATTGCCTAATCAGCAAAATCTCATGTTTTGGGAAAATTCTCGTGCTCTCTTCAGCATTGATTCGTTTGCAAAAGATCCACTACCAAAAATCAAAAGGAATATTTAAATTTTGACAAAAAAAGACAAATAGATGCAGTCATTGTTAGGAAATTATTTTCCTTGGAGTCTGTTGTATGGAGTTAATGAAAAAAAAATGAAAAAATTACTCCTTGTTTCCTAATTTTACACAACTGATTTAACTTATTTATGATAAACCCTACACTATTGGTGGTTCATCAGTTGTATAAAAGTTTATTGGTAAGACCTCTAATATTCTACGGATTTAAGTAATTGTTGTTGTAAAAAAAAAAGATGTAAAAAAAAAATTAGACCATTTTGCCCCTAAGTGGAATTCTTAAAAGTTATATCTATTATAATAAAATTCAATCTTACAAATTGTAAAAGAAAAAGAAAAACACTCATTCGTAAAGGAAAATCGTACCAGACTCAAACATGTATTTGTATGCCCGAAACTAAACACTTCTTTTGCTCAACATCATTTTTTATACCAAGGAAAATACTCTAACAACCTACCCATAGAAATCAGAATCATTAATAACAAAATAAAATTATCGAACTCTATCAAAAATCATTTTAAAGAAATCAGCAACGGGGAGACTGCTTCCACTATTTCCACATGAATGTAACACTAAAAATTATACTTGTTTTTACTCTTATGGAATGCATGGATGTCTTTTAGTTAAAAATTGCGATGTGTTTGTATTAACTGCACTAATTACTTATGTAACGCACGTGACTGTTTAAATGTATAAATATATATAGAATGTAAACTCTTCTTCCATCCACAAGCAAATGCTTTTAATGGAAGACCAGTACTACTTTATATGTACCATTTTTGAGATAAACAAATAAAAAATAAAAAAATAATAACAATACTTGGTTATGTAAAGCGCCGTTTTTGTGAAAAATCAAGGGTGTTGATTATGACATTTTATTTATTTATTTTATTTATTTATTTCTATACATTACAGTATTTACCTTTATAATTTTATTATGTTGGGTGTAAGGTAGGTTTGTGAAGGTGAAACTGTGGATAGGTATTGTTGTATGTTTCGTGAACACCTCACTAGGAGAACCTGTGCTGAGGTGTTTACGTGTTTATTTATGTTTATGTGTGACAAGTATTTATGTGTTGTAATATAAAGTTTTATATGTATTTTTTTTCAAATTTTAACAGTTATTGTACATTGGTTATATAGAAGAGAAAAAAAAAGTATTTAAATATATTAGAGGAATATAAAAAAAAAATTATATATATATAAACATACACATACATACATACACATCCATATAAATACATGTACCTGCACACATGCATATGAATATATATATACATACGTATACATCCGCATACACATTCACATACACATATATATATGTACATACATATATAAATTGTAAGTGTATGTATAGTTATTGGATACTTGAAAAACTACTTAATTTTTAGGTTTATTTAATTTTATACTTTTTATAGTTTTGTTATGTTTGGTTGGGAATAATAATGTTTTGTATATAGTTAATATCTTGATTTTTAATCCAGTCAGTGATATGTTTTTTATGAATGTTTGTAGATGTATTTGCAGATAGTATTTGTTTCAAAGTAATGGGCATGCAATTAAAAAGTTTGGTTGCATAATACTGAAAGTGTCTTTGTCCATGTGTGGTGTGGGTTATCGGTATGTTCAGTGTTTTATTTGTTGAGGACCTGGTTTTTGTTATTATATTAAAATGACATTTCGGTCGAAAAATTAGGGACGGTCGAAGTAGTAATGACGTAAAATGGAGTCAAATCATGGCAAGCGTACGAATTATAATCTAATATGTTGAAAATATTTATGAACGTGAATGAAGCAAGCAGTTTGGGCTAGGAAACGGCGTAAAAGTGTAAGGTTCTCTCTAACGCTCTTGCGAAAAACCACCGATCAGAATAAAAACGTTGCTTGAAATGGGTTCAACCGTGTTTAGTTAGTTTAGTTTACCCATCTCCTTCCTCTCCCCACGCCTTTCAGCCTCCCAACTTGTCCAAATTGGAGATTTGTATTTTTATGTGATTGTGACTTATTACATGCTTCAATGCAGGACTCCATTAAAGTAGAGGTAGAATCATTTATTTTTTAGAAAATACAACACTTCCCCTGCTTCATTGCTTTTATTTGGGAGGTGGGCAGATGTACCGCCACCACGGGAACCATTTAATGGATAATCAACACTCCCGCCATAGTTCGTCCCAAGTGACGGGTTAGGAGGTTGACCCAAGGTTTGCCACTTTTGATGACTTTGGAGGGTGCTTAGGTTCAGGGGGTGAGATGTGTCTAGGTCTTGGTAGCGAAAGCATTTAGCCGCCTCTTGCATGGCGGGCCGGATCGGAAAAGACCGGTTGAGGGAGATCTTACCTAGACATCTCCAGCCGGACTCTCTAATAACCAATCTAATTTGCATATTCAAAATTATCAACAGTATTACTGACACACCTGCTTTGTTACAACTCGTCCAGTTTAACACCCCTTCCAGTAGACTCCGAAATAATGAATTGCTGTTCCTCAATCAACATTCTACTAATTATGAATATCATTCTCCTTTATTCAGAATGTCGAGACTTGTTAACGCAAGTCAAACCATTGAATTTTTTGGTGTAAGCCTAAATGACTTTCGGCAGTCGATACGAGATGTGTAATTTTTAAAGTCTTTTAAATCAATCTTGACTTATGTTTTTTTATATTATAATTTATCAATGCTCTTCATTTATATGTACTTTCCTTTCATTGTCATTTCTTTTTTTTATTCGTGTGATTGTTATATTATTAACAAATAATAAATAAAACCGTCGCCTTGCATCGCAGTGGGAGAGATAGATTCATACGTCCGTCACCCCTGCACACATTGATTCCCAGATTCCAATCCAACCTTCGTACCTTTTTCCTTCTCAGAACTTCTACTCCTCCGTTTCTCCAAAAACACCCTCCACCCAGCTCCATAGAAATGACATAGGTCCATAAATACAAGGGATTATTTTTTCATCGTGGTCTCCTGTGTGCAAATAACGTGAAAAAAATATTTGTGACAGCCCTGTTTATTACGTCGTCTACCTGATTTCCACCCACGTTCAATCTACGTGGAAACTATCCACAGGATTCTTTAACGGGTCTGTTAAAACTTTATTCATACAGTATGATATAAGTAATGTTAGATGCGACTGACGCCAGAATTTTTGCAATCAGTTTGTTAAGACGACAATATACCCTAAAATATATTCAGAATCTTAACGACGTAAGTAAAGAAGCCGTATACACAAATTGCGACTCGCGACCCTTGTATTGGACGGACCTACTGTCAAATTTGCCCTATCAAAAAAAAAAGAAGAAGAAGAAGACAAATAATGTGGGAATCTTAACGACGTAAGTGTAGAAAGCTGAAATAAAATAAACAAATATATGCTCGCGGCACGGCGTATTGGAACGTACGGTCGAATTCGCCCTAGCGAGCTTGGAGATTCGACCTTTCCTCCGCGTTTATTTAAATCAATTCTAGTGTTACAAATATTTAAGATGTTTCTAAATGAATACCGCCCGAAGTTATTCATGGTCTAGAAAAATAAAATCTGGGGATAGTTGGTAAACTCTTTATAAAGTGTAAAAATAGTTGTACGTAAAATATGTTAACGGTAAGGTATTGTTTTTATTAATTTTAAATATAATGAACTTAAAACCACAGGGGTCTATTGGAGTAAAAAGTTATTATAGTTACGAATTCGCCGGAAATGATTAAAATGTGAGTTATGAGCAAACAAAATTTATTAGGGTTGCGTACCGCCTTAAGATGGCGTAATGCGTCAAACGTACCGCCCATTTTCTGCACGGGGGTAAGGGTATTTTAGGGCTCCTAAGAGGTGACTGCTAAATTCAACAGTGGACACTGACTCGCAATCCGATGGTCACGGATCGAATCACGGCGTGCGCAAATAAATGTTATTTGATTGATTTGTGTAATTTCACAATTAATTCATTTAACATATTATGTAGTATATTTGCGGCACGTTTCAGATTGAAAGATACTCTCGGTATCGCCCTGGTGTAAGACCACCATTCAGAATTGAAACGTTGCTTTTAATGGCTTTAACCGTGTTTGTTGACCAGATCTGAAAAGCTAAGTACTATCCCACCTTCCTCTCCCCTACTCTTTCTCCTCCCCACTACCTTCAGCCTAGTTGTTCGTCTCTTTTTAGTGCCCCTCGTTTCCGTTTCATCGAGTTTCAAATCACAACGGTGCTAAGGAAGTTATCACTTAAAGACATTTTTATTGTTAACTCATGTGAGAAACAGCACAATGTTGTAAATTTACCATTTTAATGAAAGTAAGAAACATGTTTTATACATTTTAAATAACTCGTATAATATCGTTTCGCTTTTAGAATACGAGGAGTATTTTAAGAATGGTTCGCATTTACAAACTGAAATATAAGTACAAAAAATCTCTACTTTTGATGAAAGGGGGGGGGGGTTCAAATGAATCAATTCTAAATTCAGAATTGGGATCTTTAATTACGAGAGATGTTCAAATTTACATTCTACCAGTGGCGGATTTACCCTGAGGCCAAGTAGGGCCGGGCCTAGGGCGGTCAGTTATTAGGGGCGGTCAATCGTGACAAAAAAGTCACTTTTTTTTACATGAGCTCCACACAGGAGCCCTTGAGGAAAATAAAATAATTTCCCTCAGGGCCTATGTCATCTTTGGGGATGCTGTATAGGTTTTTTTTTAAGGAAATGGAGGAGAGGAGAGTTCTGGGAAGGAAAAGGGTTGAAGGGGCGGGTAGGAATCTGGGGTTCAGTGTGTCCTGGTCATCCGCCTCCAAGACCTAGACAAATCTCACCCCATGAACCCGGGCACCCCTGCTAAATCACCAAACGTAGCGAACCACTTGGGGTGACCTATGGCAGAGGTGTTGGTTATCCAATAAAGGTTCCCGGGGCGGCGGTACCCATTCCCGCCTCCCAAATTGATGATAACAAGAAATAACTCAGAGAACCTAAATATTCTAAAAGCTCGCACATTATATTATAAACGACTTTACAATAAATTTAATTTTATTAATAACTTGACGAAACTAAGCGCGTCTGAAGCCGAAGAAAAGGCCAAAGTATTGCAAATGGTTTATTCTACTGACTTAGAAGACAATTTTTCAGAAGAATGTTTCCATTTTCGTCCTAACTGCAGTGTAAAAATGAGGATCTAAATAGTGCTGTCAGTTTGTTGAAATGGTTACGAACTGAAGGTCTTCAAACCATTTACCCAAACGTGGATATTGCTCTTCGTATGTCTGTGTGTACTCCCGCCAGTAACTGTTCTGGAGAACGATCGTTTTCTTATTTGCGACAAGTTAAAACTTATTTACGCACAACAATGACGAAGTAATGGTTAAATGATTTTGCTTTGCTTAACATAGAAACAGATTTTTTAAGGGGGGGTAGGGTTTTAAAAGCCATTTTTAACTAGCAGCTATTATAATTAACTGCATTTCTGAATCGATTTCGGTAAAAGTTGGCAATAAAGTAAATTCATTATGTAGTCTATTTTATTGGTACTGAGAAAGGGGCGGCCTAGACTGCAAATCCGCCACTGCAATATACCATTACAGTATTCGTAAATTATCACAGAAATATTAACGTTTTTCAAAATATTTCATTTTAAGAGCTCGCTGAATATATTAGAATAATATTTAGATAAAAAACAGAAAACTTTACTGTTTCGTTGGAAACGAGTTTGTGAGGAACAATTCTAAAGTTGGAAGCTTTTAATAGCGACGAGTTAGCAAAACATAAAAAGCTTTTAGTCTGCTTGGTGCAATTTGATGTTAAACCACGTATTATTTATAGTGAATACAATTTTAAAGCATTTTTTATTAGACAGAATGAAACAAGTTCTTTGTTTAAAACCACTTTATTTAAATTTATATTCGTCGACCGGTTTCGGTCGAACTCGACCTTCTTCAGGACAATAAACATATAAACTAAATTAAAGTACAGAGTTAAGATAATGAGGTAAACACAAAAGAAAGAGAGAGCATATAAGAGAGAGAGAGAGAGAGCATCAGATAATGGTTGGGGGCGGGGTAGGAGGAGGGGTCAAGGGAGGGTGGGGGTTAGAGAGGGAGAAAGGGAATAACTTTAAAATGGGACTGGTGGTTAATTCTAATTGTTTGTTTAAAATTTGGCAATTATTTTTCTTTGATTTTAATATTTCTAAAGCTTCTAGGTTATTAAGGCGTATTCCTATTTTATTTATATGGACTATTTGGACTCCCGTATTTTTATTAAAGGTATGGTCAGTATCAATTAAGTGTTCGGCAAATTCTGAGAAACCTGTGCTTGTGAGACACTTAACATGTTCTTTATTATTTCATTTTTTATTATTTTATATATATTTTTTTTCTGGTGGAAAGCAGTCACTTTGTGATTTGACACATTTAATAGAATAAAACATATTTTTTTTTTAAAAGAAAGACAAACATTCCCGGGTTACGAATAACCCAACAATGTTTGAAAATCTCCTACTACCACCACAGAAAGCCGAAAATGTTGCTTGTGTTGTGATGGAGGACTTGGCCGGCCGAGGAATCGAACACGGGACGCCCGGGTGGGACCCAAACGCGATGCCCACTCAACCACCGACCAGTCAAACTTATATATAGTATACTTTGTTTATGATCACGATTTGTTTATTTAATTTTGTTTAATCCTCAATTTAAATTCATGGGGTGAGGTTTGTCTAGGTCTTGAAGGCGGATGACCAGGACTCACTGAACCCCAGTTTCCTATCCACCCCTTAAACCCCTTTCCTTCCCAGAACTCTCCTTTCCCCCTTTTCCTTAAAAAAAAACCTCCACACAGCAACCCCAAGGATGACACAGGCCTTGAGGGAAATTATTTTCCTCAGCACACTTAAAAAAAAAAATGTTTCAGTAAACTGTTTTTAAAAACTTCATCAGTTTAATTTTATACCCCGATGATATTTGTGTTAAGCGAAACCGGTCGATATTACGAAAAAAAGTAATTCGTGGTTACAAACAAATTGTTTTATTTAATTATTTTTTTTTAAATTTCATAGGTTTCTGTTAACCCTTTAGAATAATTTGTTCGCTTTTCGTTTCATAGAAATCGTAGTGTCTCCTTTACTTATCATAGTGAAAAATGAGACCTTAAAACGTAATGAAACCAAAGTTTCCGACCGCAAGAAACGATAATAAAGAGGTGATAATAATAATTATAATACAAATAATTATAAATAAATACAGTCTAATAAAATAAGTGTGTGTATTTTAATTTTTTTCGTAAAGCCTCGATTACATTGAGCTAGTTTACAAGCTACCAGCCGGTAAGTTTAATCGGCGATTGAGATTGTCATGATTACACACAAAACTGTCTACTCGCTCAGTAGCGACAGTAGCAGCTAAAATTACGACTCCCGCGCGGTCGACATTTTGTCGAGTAAAGTTGACCACCTTTTAACTTTTTTCTTAGATTGTCCAAGATCTGCTAGTTAGCAAGTAATACGATGACACTGAGCGAGTTTACTAACAGATAGTGAATTTCCCAAATAATAGCTTGTAAACTCGCTCTATGTAATCAAGGCTTTACGTTTAATTTTAATTTACACACAATTTCAACGTAAATAGGTCATAAATTTACAACCATCAAAATGCTTTATTTTAATACTTTATATTTTATTTTTATAATGGACTACCGAGCTCCCGGCATGCGTTACATTGCAACATAAATAAATATTTTTTTTCACCCTACGTATCCTTTCCCATTCATCCCCGTTCCCCTTCAGACTCACTTTCCGCTCCCGCGACCCCTTTCTTTCCACCTTACCTCCCCCCCTCCCGCGTTCCCTCCTTGCCGCTATACTGTATGAAATTCACAAAATTTTCAAACAACTCTTGCGCCCTTTTTGCAAAATTGTTATACAAATTTCGTAACGCCAGAGCTCATCAGCATATCAAGGGCGTGCGCACAACAACTCACGAAAGTTTTAATGTAATCGGATGAATAGTATAGAAAATAATTTCATCACGCCAGAGCTCACTAATACGGAAACCATCAAAGGCATGGGTAAATAAAATATCCAAAGGTTCATCGCAATCAGATGAATGGTTTAGGAGTGCACATTGACAAACAAATAAACATTCATTTTCATATATTAAGAAGAAGGAGTAAAATTATTTTTGAAAGGTCAATTTTTTTATGTAAATACCACACAATAGTAGTCTAACTGCTCCCGTCTAGAGCCAGTTAGACTACGCCACCCCCAATAGTGGTATGTTGTGAGGCTGACGGTAGTGGGGCGCGGAAGGAGATGAGTAAGAAGAAGGTGGGGAAGTACCTGGCTATTCTGGTCTGGTCACCAAACACGGCTAAAGCCGGATACGTTTTTAGATTTTCACGACCAAAAGTATTTTCGTTATTTGTTTTTGGGGTGTTATGCCGTGTTGCGCTACCTCCTTCTTTAACCAACGTTTCGGACAGCGTTACAGTGTCCATCATCCGGGCAGATGTGTAATTGTTTACTTAATTACACATCTGCCCTAATGGTGGACACTGTAACGCTGTCCGAAATGTTGGCTAAAGAAGGAGGTAGCGCAACACAGCATAACACCCCAAAAACAAATTTCAATTCTGAATGGTTATCTTACACAAGGGCGATACTGAGAGTATCTTTTACTCTGGAACGTGCCGCAAATAAACTATGTATTATTTTTAATTAATTAATTGTGAAATAACACAAATTAATAAAATAAAATATATTTATCCCGTGACCTTCGGATTGCGAGTCAAGAGCTTTACCGCTAGACCACGCCGGCCGTAAACTTACTTCATTCTTTCACATATTTACTTACATTATTTTTCTAAATTTCTCATACCTTCCGAATCTACTTCGATCTTATATTCAATCCTCCAATCAATCAGTTCTTCCTTCGATTTTCCTCTGAGTTCCACTTGTAAAGTAACCACTTGGTCATGATCACATAAGGGCTTGGAAAATCTGCCTGACGCAATGATTTAGGGCAGTAGAGCCTACTCAAAAAGGTTTTCAGTGGTCAAATTTTCTGCCACAATATTTGCAAGGATTTTATATCTAATTTTTAAAACAGAAATTTTATTTTCGTAAAGTTTTGCTTGATCTCACTATAACAAATAATGGCTATTTGAATATTCAATTGAAGAAATTTAAATGTTCCTTTTAATGTAACAGACTACTGTTGAGGGTTGTCTTGTCCTATATCTAATATTAAAAATCATTTAGTACTTAGCATTTCTAATTTCATCATTATTCTTAACTGAGGACGGGTTGTTTCAAAAAATTTGATGAGTTCATCAAATATTTGAAGTTAATTTTCATTTTCTGTGTAAGTTCTTTTCGAGTTCTGTTTTTTTTATCAATACAACCCATCCTAAGATGTGTTTTTTCAATTCAATTCAATTCAATTTATTCAATTTAAACCTAACAAAATTAAAATTTTAAATCTTTTTTAAAATAGAAAAAATATCAAGATTAGCATATTTAAGCAATTTAAATAATTTAGACAAATTAAACAATTCAAACATCAATGAAGTACAATCAGACTAACAGCAATAAAGCTTGCTGTCTAAATTGTGCTTTATTGATGCTAAACATGTCGATATTCAAAGTGATTCTATTTAACAACAAGACTGCTCTCTCGACTGGCACAACCATTGGCAAGTTAGTTCTGCAAGCCGGGAGATAAAACAGTCTATGCTGTCGGTGACGGAGATAATATAACATCACGAACATGGAAACTAATGCTCTCCATAAAAGCCAAGTTTTCGAACCGTCCACGAATCAGTCTGAAGAAATGTGTTATAATGAGCACATCCCTTCTGACCCGTAGACGGTTCATACCGAGCATGCCCAAGAGAAAGTCGGTAGGGTAGAGCCACAGGTAGTAGCCGTACTCCCTCAGGTAAAGAAATCTCAGAAATTTCTTCTGAACCTTCTCCAACATGAGGGAATACTTCACTTGGTGTGGGCTCCAAACCACCGAACCACTCTCAAGCCTACTTCTAACCAAAGCATTGTAGTACTGTGAGAACCCGGACTCTTTTACCCATAAGGGGCCATCCATAAATTACGTCACAACTTAAGGGGGGGAGTAGAGAAGTGTGACATTGTGTGACAAGGGGTATGGGGGGGTCATCAGATCTGTAACGTTACATGTAAAAATCTAAATTATTAAAACGCAAACAAATTTTAGATGTAAAATTGCAAAACATGTTACGTCACGCTAGAGGGGTGTCTTACAATTGTGACGATGTGTGACAGGGACGGGGGGGGTAAAAAAATCATGAAATTCGTGTGACGTAATTTATGGATGGCCCCTAACTTTAACGTCTATGTCACCTTTCTGCTAAATATTTCTATGCATTTTTGTCTACGTTCTCATTTCTCTGTGATCGTCCTGTTAGCTTTCTCTTTTTGTTTATAAAAATCTCAATTTCATATCTCGCAACTCATTCTACAAATTAAGCCCTTTGTGCTCAGATTAGAATCAAATCTCTGTAAACTAACTATTCATCTGAATAAATTCACGTTTAACAGCAATATCCAGTATAACAGAAGTATTTTTACTAAAAAGGATAACACCTCATACCATCACATAACCTCTCTCTGTACAAATCTCTTGGTTTAGAAAACGAAAGCAGTAAACAAAGCAGCACACCTTACTGACAGCAGACTGTCTGGAAACCATACCCTGGGACCGTCCACTCACACCCAAAATAAGTTCGTTTGAATTATTTATTTAACGCCCAAAAGGCTTTTACTTGATTGGTAGTACAATTTTAACACGACAGGTACTTTTTTGAACTTAAAAAATAAATAATAAAAATAAAATTACATTGGATAAAAAATGCGCAAAAGTCTTACAAATACAAGAAACAAAAACTGAAATATACAGCAATTTACAGCGGTTTACAAAAAAGATATGCTTAGGAATAGTGTTAGAATAAATATTTTACATGTTCCACAAAACTCGCCAAGTTTACAATAAATGTGTCAACATCACCGAAGTACTGATTTCCCATAGTGTGAAATCTTTGTATCGGGGAGTGGGAAATGTAGTTATGCTTATGAATGCTGTAGTAGAATAGTGTATTTTGTCTTGTTGTTACAGTGGATTTATGGGTTGCAGGAGTTAAAAACAGAATTTAGAGTTTAGTATTTTGATTAAAAGGTTAAATCGTCTATTTTACGTCTGTCTTCCAATGTACGTATTTTTAGAAAATTTAAAAAAATATATATTTTAAGTCTTTTAGTGAGATTTTTTTTTTGGTATTTGCTCAATATTATTAATGTGAATTAAGATGGAGACCAAACTACTGAGTTGTATTCAATTAGGCTACTAACTAGAGATACGTATAATAGTTTAATGCCTTATAAGGAATTGAAGATGAAGATAATACTTTAAATTTCAACAAAATACGAAAAAGAACAAAAAACGACACAGAAAAATACAAGAATCGGTCCCAGGATCTTTTGTCTACCGGGACAAATGCCTTAACCAACTCGGCCATTGGGACCGATTATTTTAAAGTCATTTTTGTCAATCTCATGTTATTTCAAATTCAGAATTAACAAAATTGTCTTCGAATTATTTTTCCGTATAACAACTACCTTTTTTAAATAATCTCAAATTTGTTTTTCTTTGTCATCTTTTTTTTTCATTTTTTCTTTGATTTGTTAGTATTATCTCCTTCTTCAATATTTTTTTACAATGATGGCTATTTTTATTATATTTTTTATATGTGTACCTCATAAGAGTCCCCAGCTGCTCCCATCTGGAGCCAGTTAGACTATGGCATCCCTAATTGGGGAATGTTGTGAGGCTGACGGTAGTAGGGAGTGGAATGAGATGGGGAAGAGGAAGGTGAGGAATTAACTGGCTATTCAAGCAACGTTTCAATTCTGAATGGTGGTCTTACACCAGAGCGATTCTGAGAGTATCTTCCACTCTGGAACGTGTCTCAAATACACTTTATATTATTTTTAAATGAATTAATTATTGTGAAATAACACAAATAATTCAAATTAAATTTATTTGCGCACTCTGGTATTCAATCCGCGACCTTCGGATTGTGAGTCAACAAATAGCCTTACCCCTAGACCACGGCGGCCATCAGAAGAACCTTCAGAAGTTATCATAACATATTTTTAAATAAAAAGCTATATATTAATAAACCTAACCTAACCTAACTGTTGTAGCAGCATTATCCATATATTAATTTAACAACAAAAAGAACATGGGTTCGCAACCTTTTTCATCGGTTAGTAACACCTTCCCAACCCCCGACCTTCTTTATTTATCTTTCTCTCCACGCCTCATTTGATGACTACAAAAAAACAGCGGAACATTTTTAGGGTTGCCCAAAAAGGAGCTATAAACGTGAATTTATGTTCCTTATTTCTTTACTTTTTCTTTGTCTGTGCCTTCGTTTGACAGCCATCGTATGTCACGTCCTATGTGTGTTTTTTTCATAAATATATTTATATATTTACACGTCCATTGTTGGCGGCCAAGACAGGTAGCTACTTTCCTTAATCTCTAATATACAATTGAAAGTCACCTGGGTTGCCATGTGATAAATAATTTACACAGCAGAGTCGACTGTGTTGTCATATTGTGAAAGGAGAAGTGTCACCTGCTCTGTCATATGACATAAATATAACTGTGTCATGTATTAGGAACAGAGAAGGCGAACGGCGTATTAAAGGAAAGGAAAAAGTACTGCAGAATATTATACGCCCAGCAATAAAGCATGACTGTTATCGTGAGCTGTCAAAATTCGGAAGCAGAAGATGTAATTTGTTGGAAGATTAAAATATTTCCACTTTGTAATAAAATCCAAATGAATGGAATATTTCTGAACGCATTCGAAAACTAAGGATGGGTTGTTTCAAAAAATTTGATGGATTCATCAAATATTTGAAGTTGATTTTCACGTTCTGTGTAGCTTCTATTCAAGTTCTGTTATTATATCGTTATAGGACAGCTGCTTCATAAAACTGAAATAATCACAGAACTTGAATAGAACTTACACAGAACGTGAAAATTAACATAAAATATTTGATGAATCCATCAAATTTTTTGAAACAACCCGTCCTAAGAATTGTTTTAGAAAGGTGATGAAATACGCATTGAAATTTTGTTATTTTAAATAAACTTGTATATTTTTTAATATTAAAGTTTTGCGTGCAAAAAAAAAGTTTTAAAAATAACCAACCCTACTTTTTTTTAAATGAAATCACTGATGAAGAAAAATTTAAAATATTTGAGTAATTTATTAGATATTAGCCAGTACCCGGCATGCGTTGCAATGCCTTTCAAAAAAATAAATTGATTCTCCCTGCATGTCCTTTCCCATGTGTCTCCGTTCACGTCTGAGTCCCCTTCCCCCCCGCGAACCTCAGCCCCATACCTCCCCCCCCCCTTCTGCTTCTACTCCCTGCCGCTAAAATATATGAAATACACACATTTTCATTTATACAAATTTCATGACTCCAGAGCTTACCTTGCTACATAGCCTTTAACCTTGGAGGGCGTGCGCACAATAAATCACCAAAGTTTTGATGATGAACACAAATTATGTAATGCATTTTTAAAAGATACCATAATATCTGAAAAATAAAAAAAATTATCAGCAATATTATTATTCTTTTAACTATGTTTGTGTTTTATTCGTAGCACTCCATGTTACTATTAATATATGTGTTTTAGTTTTTTTTTTAAATTTTTATTGTAACAGATGTTTCGGCTGACAAGGTCATTTTCAAACTGTCACAATAATAACCACAACATAAAACAAAAAAATTAAATTATTCTTTTTAAAATTAAATTAGAAAAGGACTATTTTTATCAGGGGCGCGGACCCGTGAAATTGTAAACATTATTTGTCGAGAATAAACAATTCGATGCCCCCTCGGTGCCCCTATGACCCCCACCGTACAAAAGAAGAAGAAGAGCATATATTGATAAACTTCTTCTACCTTTTTATACAACATTTGTACAGGAACACACCAATATGTTTTATAACAAACCAAATGTTAATAAAAAAAACTCGAATATTCAAAGAAACAATCCATTAGACGGGGTAAATTTTACCGTTGAGACCATCATGTTCAAAAATAGATTTACGAGTTTACCTGAATTTCAATTAAGCCCGTGTATAAAACCTTTTTTTCAGTACGAAATCCTCCACCAGGTTGGAAAATTTAAAGTGCTTTTAGCAGCGCATTCGTTCTATTCTCGTTTTTTTATGAACTTATCTTTTTTAATGATTCGATTGAAGGTAATGAATGCAGAACACAAAATATAAATTAGACTTTGCGTTTAGAACAACACTATGCAGACTCACGAGTCTGAATTCTCCACAAATCAGTTCTTATTTTGAAAATGGAAATTGAAACAAATTTCAGTTAAGAATATCATTTAAGGCAGTATTCTAGTCTACAAAAAAATACATTTTTTCTTCGTATTTCCAAGGTTTAAATATTCAAAAATTACTCATTGACAGGATTTTTCGAAATTCGCATTATTTTAAAAGTTATAATCATTTTAATGTCGCGGCAAATCTAAAAAGAACTAAATTTTAAACGCATTTTTCTCAAAAATACTTTTTTCAAGACGCTTGCGCGATATCTCAAGTTTTACGGAACTAATTTACTTGAAATTTGGTGTGAGCTTTCTCTACACACCCTACCAGAATTATAATAAAATTAAAATTTTTACTATTTTTTAAAAATTCCGAAAAGTTATGGGGGGTAAGGTTTTAAAGGCGAAAAAAAGGCATATTTTCATGATTTTTTTGGAGATATGAATAATGTTAGCTTATTTCTTTTAAATACACCTTATAGTATGACATCTGAAGTATCTTTGAAAAAAAAATATTTAAAAATATAAATAAATAAATCCGTGAGAGCGAATCTCCGGAGGCGCTTCGAAAAAAAGGTGTTTCGCGGTGAACATTATAACTCGTTAACGAATCATTTAAAACAAAAAAATCGAATTTAGTTTAAAAAGTGATAAATTTTTTTCAGGTAGTGACGAAGCGTTTTTTTTAATTTTTTTTTGCAGCTAGTTGAAGTTCAAAATGCGATTTTTGTTAAAATTTTCGGTGAATTTGTTATTATAAAATGGAAAAAAATGGTAAAAAGAAAAAAAACTCTCCGTCACTATCTGTCGATTTATGTGTAAAAATAGTGTGCAAAATTTCAAAAAGATCGGTCAAGTAAATTTTGAGTTATAATGTTCACGGACTAAAAAACATTGTTTGCCAGAAAATCAATCTTAAGTTTTGTTATACTCGAAATATACTTGAATAGAGCAAGAGGGCCGGTCGCTTGAAACGCTATATCTTCGTTAGTTTTGCTCCGATTTACTTGAAATTTTGGCACAATACTTTCGACATATTGTACATTTAGAAAAAATAATTTGAAAAATGGGCTTTAAAACCTTACCACCCCCTTAAAAAAAACTGTTTTTATCTCAGACAGCCGCCATTTTGCAATTTATTTTTTTTACGTTTCCGAGGTACGGGCAATAGTAACATTTGTCTGAATTAACAATTACTTTGTTTTTTTTTTCTGACTAATAAGAAGGTTGCAATGGTGTCAACAATCTACCTTACCAACACCCACATAATTGTAGGTACTTTAATGTGTGTCTGAATTCTTCAAACATATCTTCAACAAATCTTCCTCCGTTGTCGAGGGTTAAGGCTCTGGACTAGCAGTTCGAAGGCCACGGGTTCAAATTTCCACAATTAATTAATAAAAAATAATACATAGTATATTTGCGGCACTTTCTAGATTGGAAGATACTTTCGTTGTTACCATGGTATAAGACCACCATTCAGAATTAAACGTTGCTTGATGTGACTTAGGCTGTGTTTGGTGAACTGATCCTCGCCCACTTTCCTCTTCCCCGTCACTTTCCTCTCTTCAGAACATTCATCAATTGGGGATTCCATAGTCTCACTGGTTCAGACGGGAGCAGTTGGGATTCTTGTGCGGTGTTCACACAAAAAAGGAAGGTTATATAAATCTAACATATTTTATGTATGTGGCAACGATTTGTCTTTAATATTCTAGAATTTATTTATAATTATAAGTGTGCAATTTAAACGCGGTAGAAGTGAAACCTTCAGAAAACTGAAGTAGACAAGAGTAGAGAGGCTACGAAGCATCGCATTAAGAGACCAATTATTCTATCTCATTCTTTCGCAGGCTAAATCCTTTAGATATATGTGTTTGTCTCTTTTTTGTGTCATTTTTTCGTTTCATCGTGTTTCAAATCACAGCGGTGTTATACATAGAAGTTTTCACTTAAAAACAAAGTGTTCTCAGATTATACGTTGAACAATGTTAGTATTAATAGTACAGTTCATTGCTATCCTACGATAAACTGCAGCAATTTTAGGCTTCCTAAAACAAAATAATCGGGAACACAAAACAATGTTTATTATAAAGGTTGTAAAATGTTCAATGAACTCCCTGTTTAGAATAGATACACGATGTAAAAATTTACAGCAAAAAAATCTAAGGACTTCAATATAAAAAATATCAAGGTGAAATGCCAAATTTCTTCAAAGAAATATGGGTGGACAAGTTTCTATACTTATAAGGAGTAGAGGCTAACAGCTCCTAATGAATCTCTTCCAGACTTTTGTTAATTACAACGCTAACGACCGTTTAGATTAAAAATGCAAAATCGTCTTATTTTAAAAAAGCCTCGCTGGAATTACACATTTTATGAAAATAAATCCAGCTTTTCTTGATATCATTAAAAAATATTTTTCATCCGAGAGGGTAGTAGATAGGTATTCTCAGTTTCACCCTCGTGAGAGAACCACCATTCACAAATAATAAATGTTACACTTCTATTTCTTGCAGTTGATCTCACGTCCAAAAAAGTGTGATTCTATTTTTTTCTTATTTAATTAATCATAACCATGCAATCATAAAATTGTAAAGAAGGTACTTAAATAACTGATTAAGTAAAAACCTCAAATTTTAATATTATTTAATCATTGAAGACAATTTTAGCGCCTCTCAAAAATACTGTAATTGGATTCTTATACACGACCGATTCTTTTTATGATTTTCTGTTTCAAATTTTCGCTTGAGAGTAGATATTGTTGTCTTCAATAATTAAATTTTGAATATCTCTCTACTTATGCTTTATTTTCTGGGGTTATAAAAAGACTAATAAAAAAATCTATTGATTATTTCGAAGTCAAATATGTGTATTAATTCTGTTCCTCATTACTGACAAGGGTTCTCCACTCCTCGCAGTCCTGGAGTAGAGCCAAGTCTACCGACATGCGATCACTCCAGCGCCAATGGGTTTTCTCTGGTTCTTCCACTTTGCCATTAACACATTGTTGTTCACCGTTTCTAAGTCTGTTAGAGCGTTATTTGTTAGGTTTGTTTTGGCTTTGTTGAGTAGTTTACCTAGATTATGGCTTTCTTATTTTATTTTAGCAAGGAGATGGTTCATTTCTTCTTCAAAAGAGGCCAAAATGGTAGTATCATCTGCGTATCAGAGATTTGAGAATTTTTGGCTACCAATGTTTATTCCACGTTTCGATCCATCGAGAACCTTACGCATTATGTGTTAGGAACTTTCTTAGAAGGTGAGAAATTAGGAAACGTAAAGGTCACAGTATTGTTACTGTAGCAAGCTGGATTGATGTGTGCACGAAAGAATTCACATTCCACATAAAATGTTTCAAACTGTGCACAGATTGTAACCATGATCACCAAAAGCTATAATTTGAAGTCTTTACGTAAACAGGTAATTTGCACTTGCATTCGAAAAAACGAACATAATAGTATTTAATTAAAATAATACACTGCTCACTTGTTGAAAGTTATCACCGCAATGTTTTACCATTTCACGTAGAAGGAAGTATGTAAGTATGGACTTATGTAGGTGGGTAGGAATGTAGGACAAAGGACAGGAATATTCTCAAACATTATGTATTCACCTAAATATTAAACAACATTGGTGAGAGGGTGCACTCTTGACGTTCCTCTTTTCACTTTAAGTGTGTCCAATTCTTCTGTGTCAGTCTTGATACATGAGTATATTTCAATGGAAAGTTTTCCAATGACATACATTAGTAGTTTCCCCCCAAGTGCTAGATGGTTCCACTGTAACACAGTCAAATACTTTGTGGTAGTCAATGAAGCATAACATTGCTGGCAAGTTGAACTCCCGACATTTCTCAATAAGTTGTCGGAAATTGAGTATTTGTTCTCGAGTTCCCCTACCCTTGACGAACCCTGTCTGTTCACGCTGATGTATTTTCCATTTTAAGTAACTCACAGGACGTTCATTTATATACGTTATATTGGATCGATGGGTTTTACTTCCGACCATTTTATATCGATATTTTAGCACTGTTGAGCTGTCGATGGCCGAACCGAATAATAAAAAATGGGATGGGAACACTGGTGAATCTTTCCACGGATTTACAATTCTAAATGTAAAGCGGTACAGTAAAAATATTAATAAACCTACAAAATTCAACTAATATACCAACCTTAATATACATTGGCAGTCCGCAAGTATTTATTTACACACAAAAAAAACTAGAAGAAGGCTTTAGCCTTAGCTAGTGATATTTGAAAAACTTTTGTATCTTCATATTGCAATAAATTTGCCGCTTTTACGATTTTTTTCAATTTTAAAGGCTTCTTTAGTTCACCTCGTTCATAAATAAGCCGGTTATTTTGCATTTCGAACTATGTAGTATTCAAAACGTTGGCTGTATTGATAACTTATCTGACATCTGAAAGTGGCGGCTTTTATCTACCGACTGTCGGAATCACACGCTGACCGTGCTCGCAAAGAGCGCGAACTAACCATAGAGAATCGACTTAGTCAACATCGGGTTTTATTTTATATTATAAATACCATGCAGGATGCATTTAATAAATAGACAGGTACAACACATTGGATTCAAGTCCCAGTTGCCACTATTGCCTTTATATTTTGTATATATTTGTCTCTTGCAGAGCTACTGGCGCCTTTACCAATTGAGCTATCTCAGATTCGCCAGTCTCAATAAAGCCTCAATTACATAGAACGGATTTACAAGCTACTGTCTGAGAAATTCACTACATGTTAATAAACTCGCTCAGTGTCTTCGTATTACTTGCTAACTAGCAGATTGTGGACAATCTACGAAAAAAGTTGAAAGGAGGGTCAACTTTACTCACTACTCGCTGGTGTTTGCCTAAAGATGGCGGCCCAGCAACAGCCGATTTTTTCTGTCAGGAGTAGTTCGGGCGGAAGCCGTTATTCGAATTCAAGTTTTCTACAAAATGTCGGCGGGAGTCGTTATTTTAGCTGCTACCGTTGCTACTGAGCGAGTACACAGTTTTGTGTGTCATCATGACAATCTCACTCGCCAATTCACCCGGTTTTAAATTTACCGGCTAGTAGCTTGTAAACTTGCTTAATGTAATTGAGACTTTAGACTGGAGAATCTGGGTTCAAGTCCCGGTTGCGAACGTTAGGTTTGTCGTGCAAAATTACAAACTTACTAATGATCGGAGGTGAACTAACGATGCTCTTAGAATTGAAAAAAAATCGTATACGTGATCAATTGATTCCGTGTCATTGTCTCTTTATATTTTCACTGAGAGATATTCACGTTATCTTCTTTAAAGATTAAATGTTACAATGAGGTTAAAGAATTTTTTTTTGTGTATACCACACAAGATTCTCAGCTGCTCCCGTCTGGAGCCAGTGAGACTATGGCATCTTCAATAGGATTCGTTGTGAGGCTGAAGGTAAGTGCGGAGGAGAAGGAGATGGGGAAGGGGAAGGTAGGGAAGTACCTGGCTATTCATATCTGGTCACCAAACACGGCTTAAACCATTTCAAGCAACGTCTCAATTCTGAATGGTGTCTTATACCAGGGCGATACTGAGAGTATCTTCCACTATGGAACGTGCCGCAAATATACTACATATTATTTTCAACGAATTCATTGTGAAAAACACAAATTGATCAAATACCAGATCTGTACAGCCATGTACTTCCTCTAAGCCATCTCCTTCCCCTCCCCACCACCTTCAGCCTCACAACATACCCCCATTGGGGATGCCATAGTCTCACTGGCTCCAGACGGGAGCAGTTGGGACTCTTGTGCGGTATTCATATAAAAAATAATAAATAAAATATATTTGCCCACGTCGGGAATCGCATTGCGAGTCAAGAGCCTTACCCCTAGACCACGCCGGCCATCTAAGATTTACTGCATTAAAAAAAATTGAACAAATTAATCAAAATAAATAATTTACCTCTGAGTTTAAGCACATTATCATTTTTTGCAAATTTAATCCATAGAAAAAACAACAAAAGCTCCATTGAAAATGCCTTAGTATGATTGGGCTTCCAACAGAGAGTTATTGGAAGCAATCTCTATGGAAAATTTTAAATTACTTCATAATAAATGGTGTTTACCGATTTTTTTAATAAAATTTCGAGAGAATTCTAATTTTACAAATCGGTTAAAATTTGCGGTTTGTGCCGAGATAAAAGTGTGTTTATCATTTTCGTTTCATAATTTCAGAATTTTGTTTCCTAGAAATTTGTTTTTTTTTGTAAATTTGTGAAAAATTTAGAAATTTAATTTTTCAACAATATTTATGTATTTAATGATTTTCGAAAGACAAACAGAACTTCGATAAACACCTTAACAAATTTCTTTGAAAATTTTGTTTTTATGTTGTAACAACATTACAATTTGGGAGGCAGGTGTGTGTTTGCCGCTCTGGGAACCATATATTGGATGACCAACACCCCTGCCATCGACGGTCGGCGTAGTCCAGCGGTAAGGCTCTTGACTAGCATTCCGAAGGTCGCGTGATCGAATACCGGCGTGGCAAATAAATTTTATTTGATTAATTTGTGTTATTTCACAATTTATTCATTTAAAATAATGTATAGTATATTTTGCGGCACGTTCCAGAGTGACAGATACTCTCAGTATCGCCCTGGTTTAAGACTACCATTCAGAATTGAAAAGTTGCTTGAAACGTGTTTGGTGACCAGATCTGAATAGCCAGGTACTTCCCACCTTATGGTTTGCGATCTTCGGTGAGCATTTTGGGACCCACCTTGAGCAGACCTTGTGGTCTCCCAAATGATCTATCAAAATCTTGTCAACAGTGGTCCTACTGATATCAGGGATCATGTGAGAGCTCCCAAACCGTCACCCGTTGTTCTAAAATCATTGTTTTTCCACTTTGACAATTATTTCGTCTGAAACCGATGATCGTCCGGCACGCTTTTAAATTCTCTGCACCATTTGCGCGTGACTTTCGCACTCATACACTGTTATCCGTACACTTCAATCCTTTGAAAATGAGTGTCCACCGGGGTTTTGTAAAAAACTAATTATAAACGTAATTCACATCTGGCGGGTGTGGCAGTGGAAGCTCCATCGGAAACGGCTGCCACGCCGAGACTAAGGGTCGCAGAGAGTGCAACGTTATAGGGGTTGGCGTAGAGAAACCAGGCTACAAGTCCGCACCTTATTTTACGGACAGCCCTCCTATTGTATAACCAAAAGCACTCCAAAAAACAGAATGAAAATACCCCTTCCTTCTTTTAGTAGCATTGCGATGCATGCCGGGTACTCTCTAGTCCATAATAAATTTGTTCCCAAAGTGTTTGGATTAAATTTCCTTAAGAGGCACAAAGCAGTCGCCGCACAGTGGGCGGAATGAAGAAGAAACACGAATTAATTGTTTGCTGACTATATATTAGTGCAAATTTTTTTTTGATCTTATTCATGAATCATAACTATTTTGAAGTATAAAAAAGGTGAGACTTCAGTCTACATTAATTATATATTCATGAATGGGAAAAAAACGATGTTTTGTTTCTAACTGCTAATTTAAATAAGCATTTTAACAGCAAAAAAATACAAAAATAGTGGACCATTAGATGTTAGTTCAAATCTCACACACATGTGACATTGATATATAGCTTAGTAAATTAAATAAAAAATATCTTTAAAAATGTCACATTTTACAAACTTTTGTATATATATCTAAACGTCACTTAATACACAACCGTCTCTGCACACGCGTAGGAGCGAAGTGAAAAACGCAATGCCGAACATCAAATTTACGACACACTTTGAGGCGTTGCCAAACTTCCGTCAAGCGCTTTTTAGAAATTTAAATTAACACATAAAATGCAGAACCTATTGTGCTACACTAAAAAAATATTTAAATTAAAAACATTAAAGTTTGCAAAACCACTTAATTCGGGTTTTTTCTCCATTTCGTACACTGTGCGCCGTTTAGGGTTGTGTAGGAATTCACACATGCCCAGTCTTACGTAGAAACAGAGTACTGGTTTCCATTATGCAGGTTCCCCGGAATTAAAGATTTTATTAATTATTCAAGAAGCAGTTTTTCTTTCCACATATCCGTTCTGTATTACTTATTCATGCTACTACTGTACTTTCTGTTCCAAGAAGCTGTAAATCTATGGATATCGCTTAAATAGAACTGACTAAAGAATTGGATCTACTAACAACACCTTAAGTTAAAAAAAAATTGTGTGACAAAATGGAAAAGTTTTTCTGAAAACGCTCTTTTTGAAAAGGTTATAAATTGTAATTATTTCTACTTTAACAAACGCATTATTGTCGAAGATAAAATAGTTTAACTTACTACAGCAATAAAAAAATATATAATTACTGGAAATGTCTAAAAAAATATCCCTCGACATAATATCCCAAGGACAAAACATCCTCCTACTAAAACCTAACCTGATCTAACCTTATTTTATATTTTACTATTTTTGGACAATTATTTATTGTCTTTTCAGGATGTCTGTATTATTTTTGTCCCATTTTACTATTTTTGAACAAAAGTTTATTGTTTTTACAGGTTGCCTTTTTTATTTTTGTCCAATTTTTTGTTAGGTTAGGTTAGGTTAGGTTTTATTAGATATTTTGTTGGGGGATGTTTTGTCCGTAGGATAGTTTGTTGGAGATATTTTGTATTGTCAAATTACAATGTTTTGTCCGTGTGACGCCATTGTTGATGGACCATTTATTTTGAACTGTGAGTCGGCTAATAATAAAATTTTGACATAAATTTTTTATCAAATAAACGGTTAAGATGCCTTTTTGTTATTGTTTTTGGGGTGTTATGCCGTGTTTCGCTACCTCCTTCTTTAGCCAACGTTTCGGACAGCGTTACAGTGTCCATCATCAGGGCAGATGAGCCATCTGCCCTGATGATGGACACATGCTGAACGTTGGCTAAAGAAGGAGGTAGCGAAACACGGCATAACACCCCAAAAACAAAAACAAAAATACTTTTTGGCCGTGAAAACCTAAAAACATACCGGTTAATATGCCGCGTAATTTTGAGCAAACAAGTACAAAGGTGTTTCGATTAAAAAAACGGCAGGAATATCATTTCGCAGATAAGCGAAAATTTACGAAACCATTCCTGTAAGGGGCCATCCATAAATTATTTAACACAAATTTCATGATTTTTTTAGCCCCCCCTCAGTGTCTGTCACACATCGTCACATTTGTGAGACCCCCTCCTCCCTTGTGTGACGTCACATATTGAATATTATGTGATTATCACACATGTGAAATTATTCCCGTTTTTAACAAAATACTTCCATTGCGACCAACGAGACCTTATTATTATATTTAATTTGAGGCGATGTGTACTAGTTACACATTTTAGGTGACGTTATAATGTGTAATATCATAAGAATCTAAAATATAATATAAAAGTAATTAAAATATAATATAAAAGTAATTAAAATATAATATAAAAGTAATTAAAATATAATATAAAAGTAATTTAAATATAATATAAAAGTAAAATTATTTACATGTAATTAAATATATAAATATCCACAAATAATAAAATAAAATAAAGAATCAACGCCCCCTCAACGTTGACCGGTCCGCGGCGAAAAAAAGGTTGGGGGCCGCTGCATCAGAGCATTGACATTGACGTTTTTGAATTTTGAATTTTTGGGATTCACTAGCACTTCAGTATTAACCTTGTTCATTATATTTCAAAATTATCGTCACGTCTGTTTTCACTGATGATGGACACTGTAAGGCTGTCCAAAATTTTGGGTAAAGAAGGAGGTAGCACACTGGCTTAATACCCCAAAAATAAATCACGATAATACTTTTGGCCGTGAAAATCTAAAATCGCATCTGACGAATACAGTAGGTAGTTTCTCGGTTCTCGAGTAAAGTCGTATTTTGATTACGAAAAGTTATGAACTCTCTCTCTCACATCCGTGCTTTTACTCTCTCTCGGCTTCCAAAAAATCTGAACTGACTGGAGAATTTCTTTCCTTGAATATAAATAATGTAAGAAGTCCTACGTCCAGACCACCTCGCATTATATAGCGTATAACCTTGTCTGACTGGAGGTTTCTTTCCTTGAAAATAAAAAAGACTCTTTCACGCCGATTGTATGATTCTTGGAGCAACGAAGGTCCGATTTTTATTTATTTATTTATAAAATTCATGTTTTAAAGACATTAACATAGAACGAATTTGTATATCAGATCACAGTACTAGGCGGCTGCCTATTTCATGGTTGCCATTGGAATATAGTTGCTTTTTTTCCGTATAAGTCCAGTGTAAACATATGGATTAATTATATTACCCAGTGAAATGAAACAAGACAGAAGGCTTTCACAAACATTTTACAATGTTAAACCACTCTGGTCTATCGCACTTGTGCACGTTTTTTGTCTTAAACGAACTGTCAGATTTATAAAAATTTTGTGTTGTTTCCGTCTCGCAATTAAAGCAAAAACTTCCGCACACAAACTTCTACGCACACACTTCTCGTTTTGGTACCATCGCAGCAATTCTTCGCCTCTTCTGCCTGACCAATTCTCTCCGACAAATTCTCTCCGGACTTCACATCTCTTGGAAAACTTGGATTTAATTTCTGCCCCACTGGACCCTGCCTCTTCCCCTCTGGACACCTCTACCTCTACCCGGCATGCCGCTTAAAGTCCCGAAAACCCTTCAGGACAGAAGGTGAAAGACTCCTCCATTCACCTCTCACCCCAGAAGATAGGTGGAAGCTTGAGTGGCAATCGGCCAAGGTGAAAAATGCCCATCTCGTCCAAGACCCCACTGAGAGACAGCCTGGGTTCTCATTGCCTCGCAAACTCTGGTTCGCCATCAATAGAATAGGGTGCTCTCATAGCCGTTGTGCCCATATGATGTATAAAGAGTCGGAGATGTGTGAATGCGGTGAGGTGCAGACCACTGAACATGTGGTCAACGAATGCCTGCTCCATTCATTCCCCGGCGGGACTGATGAGGTCCACAGGGCAACGCCTGAGGCCCTAGACTTGGATGTCTCCCTCTGACCTCCCCACCATACGAAAGAAGACGAAGACCTCCACCTCTCGGGACCTAGCGGCTACAAGGACTACCCGGCGCCCAATTTTACAGTATTTGTGGAGAGACAGCCAGGACGTTTCCTACACTGCCGTAGTAATATTTTTTTTGTGCTCAGTTGCATTATTCACCATTAGCTCCATACAGGAAGCCTTGAGGAAAATAATTTTACTCCGGTCCCATGACACTTTGAGGATGTTGTATGGAGGGTTTTTTTTAAAAGAAATGAAAGAGAAAAGGTTCTGAGAAAAAAGTATCAGAGGTGGGAAAGAATCTAGCGGTCAGTATGTCCAGTGGTGACATACGTATGAATTCATCGCTTCCATTGCGCAGTCGAGGGAGTCCGACTGGAAAGGACAAAGGATCTCCATCAACCGGCCTCTCCCGATCCGGGCCCGCCTGAATAAACCTCACCTCATGAACCTGGGCGTCCCTCCTAAATCTCCAAACGTAACGAATGGGTTATCCAATGAATGCTTCATTCATAATGAAATTACTCTCTTTCCCAAAGTAGTGGTAGTCTTAGTTTTTTTCAATAATAGTTTTATTTTACGAAATGCATTTCGATGGTCCCCAAGAACAATGCCGATTATAAGATATTGTAGTTTTACAGTAGAGCTGTTCGAAATTTCATTCATGAATTTATTCTGTTTTCGAAATCAAGAAATACAATATTCTTTTGACATTTTGAATTTCATTTCTTCTCATTCAAAATGAAATTTAACACATAATTACACTACAAGGTTCACAGAAAACTTATTTATACCAAAAGCAAACAAAACAATGTTCCAAAAAGGACCATATTACTTGGCCATTTAAGTGTAAAACAACCTTCTACAAAACATTAAACGAACACAAGATACACTCAAATTCAAATCATCACTAAATACATTTCTTCTAAACAAATGTCATTTTACTCTTAGTGAATACCTTATGTAAATTTACTCTGTTTATTTTTTATTTTTAGTTTTTATTTTCTCATATAATGTATTATAAGGTATTTCAATGGAAGATGCTCTGAGGAACTAGCGTCATTGATCCCTTCGGCACCGGTGCATAGTCGGGAGACACGCCAAACGCGCACCCAACATATGTACACGGTTGACATATGTCACATGAGAACGGGTCGTTTTTTCGACTCGTTCTTGAGTTCAACAGCTCGGCTATGGAACGATTGCCGGCATCTGTGTTTCCTCCCTCCTACAACATGGGTCTCTTCAAGACCAATGTTCATTCCTTCCTCTCCTCAAAAAGACCCTCCACACAGCATCCCAGATGACATAGGCCCTGAGGGGAATTATTTTCCTCAAGACCTCCTGTGTGGAGTTAATGTAAAAAAAAAAAAAACATGTAATCCATATTACATGGTCATTAAAATGTATAACAACCTTCCCAAAACATTAAACAAATACAAGATACGCTCAAATTCAAATCATCACTAAAAACATTTCTTCTGAACAAATAATGTCATTGTACTCATTGTACCTTATGTAAATTAACTCTGTTTATATTTTATTTTTAGTTTTTGTTTTCTCATATAATGTAATTGTTTGGTTTATAATGTTTGTATTTTTTGGTTAGCTGGGAGAAATAGAATGTATCTATAAGCTACACCTTTTGTACTTGTGTTTTTGCGCAATACATGGTTTTGAATTTGAATTTGAATTTGAAAATACTGACTTTTAAATCATCAAAAAGAAATTGAAATAGTTCAACAAAACAATTTTTACTTTTTAGCAGATCCGACATTGTTTTTGTGACCGTCGATTTGTGTGCTCTGTAAACAGAGAATGCAAGCAATCATTTCAAATGTAGAGCAACACTCAGTCACAAATTCTTAATTTTCTCCGTGAAGTTTAGATATTACAAAGCATTAATCTCATTGTTGTCTCTGCTGAAATCCACGCAACATCCCTGGAGTCCGCCATCATTTCTGTAATCTTCCAACTTCCCGGAGAAATTGTAGATGGCGCCCCAGTTCCGCGAGAGTTTCGCGAATTTCACAAACGTCTCGAACGAACTGCCGAAGTTGTAGCTTCTAGAACTACTGCCAGAAAGTTACAGCTGAAAACGATTCGCATCGTCGGAGCCTCGACAGGCTAATCGGGACAGGAACTCGTGAAAATGGCTCACAAAACCGGATCTTCCCTAAAAGATGTGGAGCTTCAAACCACCCCTAACTTTGCTGATAGCGGATTCAGGACGTGAACACGTAATAATGTATAATCATCAGTAGTTTTTTGAATAGGGTCGCAACAAGGGTTGGAATTCTGAATGAATGAAACATATTATGTTAAACGAAAGTTTGGATTGTTGCGGTTGCTATTATTCTGCGCTTGACTTTGAATGTCAAGGCTTTGAATAAGCATGATGAATAACGGGGTTAACCCCTAAGTCCATAGTAAAAGCCCATATGGGCGTCGTATGGGCGTCGTAAAAGCCCATATGGGCGTATAAAAAAAAGTCAGCTGGAGT
Organism: Glyphotaelius pellucidus; assembly: GCA_936435175.1. Lineage (NCBI taxonomy): Eukaryota > Metazoa > Arthropoda > Insecta > Trichoptera > Limnephilidae > Glyphotaelius > Glyphotaelius pellucidus. Next base: position 26,111,016 of record OW386558.1, on the reverse strand, counting down.
ACAATTCTCCCGTCTGGAATCCACATTATAATAGTTGAAAGAATACAAATCAAATTCTTACGTTTTCTAAATTTTAAAATGAGTATTCCAGCAATTATAACACTCTGTTAAATTATATGAATATGCTCAAATTGTCGGACAGAAGAATTTTCACTGACTTGGTATTTCTATTTAAATTCTAAATGATATAGTTGATAGTCCGGTATTGCTTGAACTGATAAGCTTCCGGATACCACAACGTAATACCAGAAGTCAGGATTTATTTCAGTGCAGAAATTCTGGGACTAACTACCATATGAATTCAAAAAAAAAAAAAAAAAAAAGGTAACCCCTTCACAGATCACCACTTTTCATACCTACAAACACACTTTTTAAATATTTAAAAACTATTGAATCTTTACAGAAAAAATCCTTACAACATTATCATACAAACTTGGAATAAATGGTTGATTTTAGATTTTCACGGCCAAAATTATTTTTGTTATTTATGGGGTGTTATGCCGTGTTGCGCTACCTCTTTATTTAGCCAACGTTTCGGACAGCAGTATCCACCATCACACATACACGCCCTGAATGCATAACACCCCAAAAATAAATAACGAAAATTTAACTAAACGCCTTACTCCAATCTTACGAGAAACGATTCCAAACACTTTAATTTTTCAACCCTGGAAAAAATAAGACAATCTACTGACTTAATATGTTTACACAAAATTATTCTTTATAAGCTTAAAACCACTCTATGTCTAAAGCCTCGATTACATAGAGCGAGTTTTCAAGCTACCAGCCGGTAAGTTTAAAAGCGGGTGAATCGGCGAGTGAGATTGTCATGATGTCACACAAATCTGTCAGCTGGCAGCTAAAATAACGACTCTTGCGCAAACCGATTCGGTCGACATTTTGTAAAAAAACTTGAGCTCGCAACTAGCGCCACACGCTAGCCAGTAGCGAGAATTACGGCTGTTTTTTTTTCTGTGAGATGAGAATGAGAATCAGACATTATTCCGTTCCTTCTCACCTTTATAAAATTTACGTTCTTGACTAGAGAATGTACATTCTGTGGTCTAGAGGAGATCTTGAGATCACATATTTTTTGGTTGTCCCTCTCTAAATATATGTACATCCTCTCTTCTATCAAGCGTTATCTAAAATTGCCTCCCCTCTATTCAACATCTAATCTCTTTTAATTCTGAGCTCGACTCCAATATTCCATATAATTCTGAAATTTGCATATTTAAATAAAATTAATGTATACATTCACCTTTCCTTTCTCTGAAATTTTAAGTGTGGCCTAGAACACCATTGAAGGGTGAAATCCAGAAATATATTTAAAAAAATCTCTTCCCTTTTACACTTATCCTATCCCAGGAATTGTCCTTGGAAATCAATCATTGCCAAAACACGGTATTCATTAATTCTTGGTAGTGTTGCTGAAATTCGTTGATTGGCTTGAAGGCCAATGCATTTAAAAATCAGTAAGAAATAATCGTTAGATGGTAAATACTTACTGCTTCGCAGCAATCCAGATCTAGTAGGTAAACTGAACAGCGCTCACACTTGAGAAGATCTCTGGCTTCGGTCATTATCTTCGTCACCAGGCATTCCAAGTTATTCTAGAAGAAATAAAGAAGTGTTTAGGTACAGGTCATCTAGCAACGAAAGTTTGCAAATGGCGATGATTGTTGTTGATACTCGTCGTCACTGCTGAAAGGTTAGCACAACCATATTATTAAATGAACTGAGCGATAATGCTGGAATCACATGATTCACTGATGATTCATTCCGCCTCTTTTCCGCGAAATGACCCGTCTGAACATGCAATGAAACGAAAGTGTTGAGAGTCAGTGCCGAATGAAAGATTCCAACTATGTTGGTGAATCTATCATTAGTGAATCATGTGATTCCAGCATTAGACTATCTTACACAGTAAAGTTCTCCTACTTAGCAATATCACTGACTTCGTAATTTGGCGATGTCGCAACCAGGCTTATACTGTAGTCTGCCTTGATGCATAATGTGATAGTGCTGTTACGAGTAGCGGCAAGAAAGCCAGTCTGATTTCATGTATTATTATTTCTTCAAAATACGCAAAATCACTTTGTGGCGTCATTATTAATTTAATGAAAAACAAATAACTTTGTGAAACACCACTATTTAATAAACAATTATCAACATGTTTCGAAAACTATGTTTTCTTCGTCAGGATAATAAGTTAATAAAAAATAACAAAAGAAAAACAAGTATAGACTAATTAGAACATGGACAAAATATTAGAAAGGAGAGGTGATTAATTACCTAAAATATATCATAAAAAACAATTATATAAAATAAAATATAAAAATTATTTTAGAATGGGTAAAAAAAATTTACATTAACATAAAAAAAAATCTTTTTAAAAACAAAACAAGAAGTCTAAATAACAAAATAAATTATTATAAATAAAAGTATTAATACGAAAATAAATTTAAAAGATGGCTATTTTTAAAAAACGTTTGGTTATTTATAATATTTAATTTACTATTAACACTTTTTCTAATTTCTAAAATTTCTAAATTATCTAATTGTATACCCGTTGTGTTAGTGTGTAAAAATTTTAAACCTTTAAATATCAAAAGAATGACCTGTTTCCAAAATGTGGTTGGCAAATTCTGAATAATTATTATTATTTAAACATCTTAGATGTTCCTTAACTCTAATGTTAAAATTTCTAGAAGTCTTCCCAATATAAAAAAAGTTACAATTATTACAAATTAATTTATAAACCCCAGATTTGTTCAAAAACACACCTTTGTCCTTGTTATTTAATATATAATTTTTTAATTTAAAAAAAAAAAAATTTTTACCCATTCTAAAATAATTTTTATATTTTATTTTATATAATTGTTTTTTATGATATATTTTAGGTAATTAATCACCTCTCCTTTCTAATATTTTGTCTATGTTCTAATTAGTCTATACTTGTTTGTCTTTTGTTATTTTTTATTAACTTATTATCCTGACGAAAAAAACATAGTTTTCGAAACATGTTGATAATTGTTTATTAAATAGTGGTGTTACACAAAGTTATTTGTTTTTCATTAAATCATGTTTATTAATTAAAACTCTGCTGAATTTAAGCTAAGGCAGTAATTATTTCTAGCTTAGACTACAAAATATATGATTTCGATAACCAACATATTTTCAGATTCTCGCATAAAAGATACGCAAGATTTATACTATTTCTCTTCCTTTCTAATCAAAATCAACTCACCTGATATATCAAGAGCTTTATTTCTTACTATCTATCATCTATCAAGTTCCCGAACTCTCTCTTCTCCTTGGTATTAGAACCAATGAATTCTCCATACATCACTCAAACACTCGTAACACTTCCTTAGTTTTATCACAATAATGCTTTCATCGGACATGGTGTAGTGAACACTACCATTGATTATTGAAGAATGTGCAATAAGCGTTCGCTCGCCTGACCTAAACATCCCTATAACACCTGCGTGGTCCAGGTGAACCCTCAGGGGTCCACGGGAGACCCGACGGAGATCTACGTAGGCTTGATAAAGAAATGGGGGTTCACAAGTTGTACGTCCATTACCCCCCCCCCCCCCCCCCCCTGTTGTGACAGACCACAACTCGCAGTTCTATTCAGCAGGGCTGGATCTAGGGGGGGGGAGGTATGGTTGAAATATAGGGGGTCCACCGAAACCAGTAAAATTTTAAAAGTGGTCTACGAGAAAAAAAATTGGGAACATCTGGTTTACACTAAAAATCTAGAATTAACGTTTTTATTACAGCTCTGGCTCCAAGCTCGTTTGGTCTAAATCAACCTTTTTTGCCCATCGCTCACTGTGAGAATATTTTCTCTTTTAGCGCCCCCCAACTGCCCCATCCAATCCCATTACGCCCCCTCCTTTGCAGGGGATATAGGACGGGGGCGGGATGGGACGGGTTTCTCTGGGTCTCCTCCCGCCCCCCTGAGAGCCTGAAACGCTCCCCAATTTTTTTTGGCCTTCTAGCGCCCCCCAAAGGTCTGAAACGCCCCCAGAGAATGAGAACCTACGGTCCAAATCCACCGTTACAAGCAAGGCGCATTTGAAAAGATCCGATCTCTGAAATTGTCTTTGTGACCTCAAATTATTTTCCCTTCACGTTTACTTCGCACAATACAATCATATTTCTGACCCCTGGAACAACTGCGGGGGGTAAAATCAAAACAAAACGTTGTTAAAATGATTATAATTATAAAGACTATCAAAATACATAATTCCCAATTAACTGCAGCGTGATTACAGCAAATGAAAAAGCATTAACCGAACTCATGAAACCAGAACGTAATGTTCTCCAAAAATAGCTGAGGAAGCCATTAATTTCTAATTAGAGTTGATTTAATGAGTTCGTGGTCCAGTTTTCAAATGAGTTTTAATTAGCTATAAAGTCCACGTGCAGTTAGTACTAACGAGTAGTTAAACACTTAACTGCAGCAGGAATGGAGACTTAAAAATAACCGTAACTATTTGTACTTAATTCTAGTCGTCAAGAGGGAATAACCAGGCACAGCCGGAAATATGTAATTTTTAAGTTAAATTCTAGACGTGTCCACTCTTTTGACTGACTAATCAACTGAACGAGTGGTGTAAATACATTTAATTAATAACATAATTTATTTTAATATGTGTGTATGTTGTGTGTGTGTGTGTGTGTGTGTGTGTGTGTGTGTGTGTGTGTGTGTGTGTGTGTGTGTGTGTGTGTGTGTCTTTGTGTGTATGTGAGTGTTATAATCTAACCCTTTTGCACGTCAGTTTCTACTTTCCATTATAACTTTCACAATTATCATAAAGTTTATTCAATACGTTTATAAAGGTTTTTCCAATAAGAGGTGTTATTTTGATATTCATAAAAAAATGGCATTTTTTAATATCAGATGATGTTTATTTTATTATAAAGATAAAGGTATGCCGTTAATAGTGAAAAATAACATCAGGCAAATGACCACCACGACCACGCTTTCAGAACCATATATTTTTCTTGAAATTTTCCATAACCAAATCGCAAAGTGGCTGCCCTATGTCCTCGATTACCTCACGAATTCCATCTTTGAGGTCTTGAATCAACTATGGGCTGTTGGCGTAGACCTTCTCTTTCACGTGGCCCCAAAGGAAGAAGTCGTAAGGTGTTAATTCACAAGATCTCGGTGGCCAATTGTGATCACCTCTTCGAGAGATAACACGGTCCGGAAACTTTTCCCGTAAAAGATCAATGGTTTCGTTGCTTGTGCGGCACGTAGCGCCGTCTTGTTAAAAGTAAACGTTGTCCAGATCAATACCATCCAATTCTGGCCATAAAAAATCATTAATCATCTCCCGATAGCGCAATCCATTCGATAGGCTATTCAAAATAACACCTCTTATTGGAAAACCCTTTACTGGACTTATACGGACAAAACAACTATATTTCATTGGTTGTATATCAGATGTTATGCATTTTTTTATCACGTAATTAAAGGAAGTTCATTTGGTTATAACGTAATTATGGAAAGATCAGTAATTTAATACTTGCTTTTTTTTCATTAACTCCAGTTAGGAGGACCTGATGAAAACAATTATTATTTCAAACAGTTAGATTTAGCTTTATTATCACGAAAAGTGGGTATTTACGTCGGGGAGACGAAAAAATTTGCATAAATTATGCATGTTATTTTGCTGAAATTATTTCACTCGCGCGGCATACGCCATTTCTATTTTCATCATTTTTCGGTTTACATTTCATAGACAATCAATCATCAATCAATGCTGCCAATCATAGAAAAAATATTATTGCCATATAAAACAATGCTTTATTCGGGTTATGAAGTGAAAGCATTAGAAACAAAGGTATTAAAATAATTACACATACCCGTTAGACAAACCCTGCTTTGCCAAACAAACCATTCAAAACCTGAGATGTATATCTAAATTATGATGACATCCAGCTTTCACAGCTTAAATCTCAACCCAGGAATAATACAAAGTAGGAAGCAAAGGTAATAGAATAATTACACATACCCGCTAGACAAACCCTGCTTTGCCAAACAAACCATTCAAAACCTGGGACGTATATCTAAATTATGATGACATCGAGCTTTCGCAGCTTAATCTCAACCCAGGAATAAATCGAAGTAGGTACTTTTCTGTTTTTATTTTGACGATAAATTATTTTATAAGGTTGGTACTTTCGATAAATATCATATTTGATGCGGAATATTCCTTTTGTCTATTAGAAAAAAGGAATATTCCGCATTATCCGTGTATCGAATTTGAACAACACGAACGTTCCGTATTATCCGTGAGGTGGGCTTGTACAATTTTACCAAACAATTTATTTATCTTTAGTTAGTTAGTTTTGTTTACCTGTTCTTCAAATATGCTCCTAGCCAGGTTAAGCAGTATCTGATTTCTTCTGTATTCTTGCACCGACATCTCAAAAAGTTGTGCGTTCTGAATCCCAATACCACAGAATGTGAGATATCTCCTGAACACTTCCACGTCGCGTTCTGTGAACTCCATAGAACCTGGGGACAAACATATTCAAAATGTCAGAAAGAAAACATTAATAGCTGTAATAAAGAATTTCATTATTCTGCTGCATTAATCCTGTGAGCACAAGAAATACACAAATCAATCCTACCAATCATTTAAAATACTAATTTTGGTTAACGCTGCGTGTTAAATAGTGAATGAAATTATTTACATCTATTCAAATTGGTTTTGAAATTGATATTAAGAAATGTGAAGGCTTCTGTCCAAGATTGGTATAAGCCACTATCTTCCGAGTTATCTTCTTCTCTGTGAGGAATTTTCCGAAGAACTCTTTCAAGATCGAAAGGAGAAATTCCTGATGCTCTCACTGAACTCGGCCGCCAAATTTCTGTTTGCCAAATTAACAATTTCAAAGTTAATATTCAATTTCTCTGAAGGCCTATTTAAGTTCCGTTACTGTCCAAGTACTGCAAAATAACCGGCCCACGATGACATAATAACAGAGCTTGAATGGAACTTCCGTAGAACTTGAATTTTAACCACTTTTTTTACTAATAAATAACAACTTTAAAAAATTGCTTATTAAATAACTGTGAAAGGGTTGATTTAATGAACATTTCATAAATCTCGGATCTATAATAGTCCAGGCAACGAAGACCAAAAAATACCGAATAGCGGATATATTTCAGCGGTAGGCCCATTATTCTTGAGGGATTCCAGATGATTCTGAAATTTAGTCATAGCTGACACCAAGGAAGCATTCTCTTCAACTTTGTCTGGAGTAAGTTCCTCCATGTTGGTCAGCACAGTCAAGATCTCTCTCTTCTCTTCCATTTCAGTTTTAATTATAAACATTTCATATTTAACAATAAACATTTCATTTTACCTTTATTTATTTTAACTTTATTTACTTTGGGGGTTTATGCCGTGTTGCGCCACCTCTTTCTGCGCTGTTAAAATCATCTACAAAACAATTCCATTCACAGATTGAATAGACATTGTAACGATTGTTATGACCTTTGTCATCACTAAAGTCCGTAGTGTTTTTGGATAGACGAATTTACGAAATAGCTATTTCCAAATATACAACTTTTACGAAAAAAATCTGTATACATTGTGTCAATAAAAATATAAGTTCGTCAAATAAAAGTTTACGGTAGTTACTTACGATTATTATCTTTAAAACTTTGTCACCTTTATTGACGTAAGTATGAAGCAAGGAGGTTTTGAAATCTAGTTATGGAACTTTTATCACAATAACTTGAAGCACCTTGTTGAAAGGTAGAATTCTGAAAGCTTTCAGGTTTCCTCCTAACTACTTCGGCAACGTTTTAAGGGGATGTGCTGTGAAGGATATGTAATAAGGTACGAAGAAAAAATGTGGAGTCGAAAATATGTACGTGATAACCAAAATTCGATCAAACTTCGGTGGCACATTAAGGCGGCGCTTCTCGGCTGAAAAAGAAGAAAATGGAGAGATATGTAATTACGAATGTTGGACAGAGTGCGCTAATATTTTAAGTGATAAAATTGCAGCGAAAATTTCGAAAAAGTTTAATAAAACATGACTCGTTTAAAATAGGGCAAAAATCTCGTAGAACGTATCTTAAGTATCATTTAAAGAAACATTGTGAATTTTTTCACAAATATAACTTGTAAAATAATAGAAATAGACTTGTTTTAAATAATTTTCGCAGCATACTTTGCGATTGTGGTATCTTTGATAAAAACAAGTATGTAATTATATCAAGTACAAATTTGAACCTCACACTGCATTATATAGATATATTTATTATAGAAATATTTCAATATGTAAAATCAACCAAACCCGTATTAGAAACTTATTGTATTGCATCAAATTTAACTACGAATTAAATGGCGCAGAATAATTTTTCGTATATTGATAATGATAACGAAATAGAATGTAGTACAGTAAATAATTTAGAAGTTTGGATAAAAAAACAAACATAAATGCTTCTGATAATCTTGTTTGTATTCAATTAAATATAAGATCTATACAAAAATATTGGGATGTATTGCATGTATATTTATTAAATAGTTTGAAGCATATTGACATTCTAATGCTATGTGAAACATCTGTTCAAACTGAAAGTACGAGTATGTACAATATTCCCGGATATAATGCATATAACTACTGCAGGACTGATAAGTCAGGAGGAGGTATTATATTGTATATAAGAAACAAATTTGAATTTAGACCAAAATCGTTCCAATCACAACATTTTGAAAATATAACAGGAAAGCTCGTACTCCAGGACGAAACTAAAGTTAATATAATAGCCATCTATAGACCTCCTAATCTCAGTAAATCTTCATTTCTAACGGAATTATCAGCACATCTTGATACAATTAATAGTAAGGAAAATATTATCTTACTCGGAGATCTAAATCTAAATTTACTAAATGACCAAGATTATATCATAACTTCGTATGAAAACTTACTTACTAACCATTATTTAACTAAATGCATCAATATAGTAACCAGAGAAGCTGTATTAAATGGACAAATAACTCGTACTTGTATTGACCATATATTTGCTAAATTTAGAGGCAAGAAAATAACTGCTTGCGTCTGCGAAAATAATATTGCTGATCATTTTATCACTGCTATTAATATAAAATCTCATAAACGTCCGATAGACTTTGCAAATAAATATGTTCAAATCATCTCACAAAAGGCTATTGATAGATATATCAGAGATTATAACTGGAGTAAACTTATAGAGGAGAAGGATTGTATTCTATTATATGAAAAAAAAAAACTTTATTTAAAAATTTTTACAATAGTAGTTCAAAAACGATAGTGCAAAAACCGAAAACACGACCTTATGCAATAAATGAATGGGTAAGCAGTGAATTATTATGTAATATAAATAAAAGGGATAAACTATATAAAAAAATGGAAAAGTAAACAAAACATATGAAACAGAATTAAAAAAAACACGAAACCTTGTCAATAAACTTATAAATAAAGATAAAACTAAATACTTTAATAATAAATTTAAAACCTGTTTTAATGATACAAAAAAAAACTGGGATGAGATAAATAATATTTTAGGACGTAAACCCAAAAACGATTGTGATGAAACTATAATACGATACATGTTAAAAGATAGAGCTGAGGATTCTGTGTCAAATGATTTTGTGAATTACTTCTCGGATAGCATCAGCAACATGTTACATAAATGCAATCACAAAGCTTCTAATATAGTACTGGAAGAACTACCTCATAGTTTATATATACCAAGAGCAACTATAACTGGTATTGAAAATATCGTTAAAAAAATGAAAAACTCTAAAAGCACAGGTATTGACAATATAAGAATGTTTGATTTAAAAAGAAATATAAAAACACTTGGGCCAATAATAACTCATTTAATCAATATGATAATAAAGCAAGCAAAAATTCCACAAGAATTTAAATGTAGTATCACTAGACCAATATTTAAAGGTGGAAAACACATTGAACTGGGAAATTATAGGCCAATTAGTATTCTACCAGCATTAGAAAAAAATCTTGAAAAATTTTTATCAAATAAATTAAATAATTACATTGAAAAATTCGCTATCATAGATCCAAATCAATATGGCTTCCAAAGAAAAAAAAGCACTGAAAAACTACTGCAAGATTTTTCCAATTATATAAATAATCAGTTAAATAATAAATTACATGTTATTGTTTTATTTATCGACAACTCTAAAGCTTTTGACACAATAAACTCTTTAAAAATGCTAAAAACTCTAGAAAAAATTGGAATAAGAGGAAATTTGTTAAATTTATTTAAAGATTATCTTACAGATAGAAAAATATGTACCAAAATAAATAATACATTTAGTAAAACAAAAAATATATCTGCAGGAGTTCCACAAGGTTCCATATTGGGACCTACACTATTATAATCTATGTAACTATAATGAAAAAACTTTTCTCTTTTGTAAAACATTTTGTATTCGCAGATGAAACGGCATTGGTCATATCACACAAAGATCTAAAAATTGCAATTGAACTCTTACAAATTGACTTTAATCAACTCTGTAAATGGTCACATGATGCAGGGCTATTAATAAATGCTAAAAAAACTAAAGTAATGCATATAAGATCACCAAATGCCAAATTTCAATTTAATCCTAATATTATTTCTCATAACTTTAATTGCATCCACAAAAATATTCAAATTAACTGTAATTGTGAAAGCTTAGAATTAGTTACTGAATATGTGTATCTTGGTGTTACAGTAGATTGTTTTTTTAAATGGGACAAACATATTAAAAAAAACCTGTAAAAGACTCAGATCAATTGCTAGCAGAATGTACACATTAAATTTTTTCCTATCAATTGATACACTTAAAATAATTTATATGTCACTAGCAGAATCAATAATAAGATATGGGTTAACAATATGGGGAAATACTACTGTAACCAACCTGAAACAGGTACAAGTTGCACAAAACGCAATTGTAAAATTATTAGTTGTCCCTAACATTTTCAAACAAAGACACAATACTCCGTTGCTGTTTCAGAGTGCAAAAATTTTACCTGTGAAGGCAATACTATGGTATAAAATTATAATTCAGCATATATTTACCCCGCAGCATAAAGAGAAACTAGATCATAAATATAGCACTAGATTCACGCGTAACGACGGGTTAATAGTTCCGAAATTCAATAATAAGTACGGACAGAGAACGTTTGAATACAACATACCGAAGATATTTAATTTATTACCTGACAATATAAAGCAACATAATTCTATGAATAAGGTTAAATATATGGTGAAAAATTGGTTATTGGAAAAAGAATATTTATTTTGATACTTGATAAAATTTATGAAAAAAACGTTTAACTGTAGATAAAAGATGTAAATTATAACTTTAAATATATTTGTAAGGAATTATAAGCACCTGCTGTCAAGCCAATTGCAATTGGCTTAGCGGGACTGGATTGTTGATTTATAAAATAAATAAATAAATTAAAAAAAAAAAAAAAAAAAAAAATTTCTGCCGAGGGAATTTCATATAATTTGCGTTTCGGCATGGAAAGTATCTAGATATTATGTTAAAAAATAACATTTATTTTTTTAAGAGCTTAAAAACTTCAAATGTTTAAGAGAGATACGTATGTATCGGTCGAATTCGGATAGCGGCGGCTTAAGGATATGAATATATTGACTTTCAAAAAGTAAAAATCTTCAAAATACGCAAAATCACTTTGTGGCGTCATCATTAATTTAATGACAAACAAATACCTTTGTGTAACATCACTATTTTATTAACAATATCAACATGTTTCGAAAACTATGTTTTCTTCGTCAGGATAATAAGTCAATAAAAAATAACAAAAGACAAACAAGTATAGACTAATTAGAACATAGACAAAATATTAGATAGGAGAGGTGATTAATTACCTAAAATATATCATAAAAAACAATTATATAAAATAAAATATAAAAATTATTTTAGAATGGGTAAAAATTACATTAACATAATAAAAAATCTTTTAAAAAGAAAACAAGAGGTCTAAATAACAAAATTAATTATTATAAATATAAGTATTAATACGAAAATAAATTTAAAAGATGGCTATTTTTAAAAAACGTTTGGTTATTTATAATATTTAATTTACTATTAACACTTTTTCTAATTTCTAAAATTTCTAAATTATCTAATTGTATACCCGTTGTGTTAGTGTGTAAAATTTTTAAACCTTTATTAATATCAAAAGAATGACCTGTTTCCAAAATATGGTTTGCAAATTCTGAATAATTATTATTATTTAAACATCTTAAACGAAGAAAACATAGTTTTCGAAACATGTTGATATTGTTAATAAAATAGTGGTGTTATACAAAGGTATTTGTTTGTCATTAAATTGAAGTAAAAATCGTTTAATAATAGTTTCGTGAAATATTTCCCCACTAAGTAAGAAAAATTCAAGGTGATAGATTCAAGTCTCATGGACACATTTGTCCAATAATGAACCGATGGTGTATATATTTTGAATGTAAAGTGTGCAAAATTTCATCAAGGAGTATCAAAATTATGCCTTTAGAAGTGGTAAAGGGGGAGGGTGGTCGTTAATCTCGAAATAAAACTGTAGATTTGTATAAAAGTGAAGCCATACCACCACACCATCACATCATACATGATAGATATATTTTTTATGTGAATACAGCACAAGAGTCCCAACTGCTGCCAACCGTCTAGATCCAGTGGGGCTTTGGCATCCCCAACTGGAGTATTTTTTGAGGCTGAAAGTATTGTCAAATAGGTTCTAAGAAGATAAGTATTTATATATAAGACGGTATTTGTATGCAAATGAAATCCTAAGCACGGGAGATGAAGTGAGAATAACATTAAATAAATAATAAAACATTTATTTTTATGGGATAAGTTTTTAGATTTTCACGGTCAAAAGTATTTTCTTTATTTGTTTTTGGGGTGTTATGCCGTGTTGCACTACCTCCTTCTTTAGCCAACGTTTCGGACAGAAACGTTGGTAAGAAGGAGGTAGCGCAACACGCCATAACACCCCAAAAACAAATAAAGATTTTTTTTTTTATTGTTATTAATGATACATTCCTCCAACAAGATATTCCTCCAATAGACTCTTCACAGAATAAAATGTCTTAAACATACGGCAACTTCATCTAAAATTTACACTAACACATTTCATGTTCAAATACAAGAAAAAAACTCTCTTACATCACAGTTACACCACCAGAACAATAACCAACCGACACTACAATGTTCCTACACTACGCACCACATCAGCTCAAAGACATTTCATGTACCTAGCTCCTCAAATATTTAACCTTCTCCCCGAGAACCTAAAATCCGAAACCCAACCCCATATCTTTAAAAAAAAATTATCAAAATGGATCCTTACATTCAGTAACGATGATGTGTAAAACTTGCTATTTTAATTGAATTGTAATATAATTAATACAACTTGTACCTTAAATTAATTGATGTGTTACTTAAATTACTAACTTAATTTGTTACTAAATATGTTACTTAAACTACTTAAATGAATTGCATAAGTTAATAGCTGTACACTGTACCTACACAATCTGTAAACTTCATCCGCCATAACACAGGGACATCCCTAGCATGGCGGATGAATTAACACAATTTTTTTGTTCATTGTATAAACTTCTTTTAATAAATAAATAAATAAATGAAGAGTGGAAGAAAATGTCAAGAGGAAGTTGGGGAAGTACCTGGCTATTCAGATCGGTCAACATACACGGCTAAAGTCATTTGAAGCAACATTTTGATTCAGAATGGTAATCTTTTACTAAGGGTGTATTCCACTCTGGAAGGTGCCGCAAATATTTTATTTATTATACTGGTGCAACAGATCCGTGAAAAATCTCATAAACGAAAACTTAAAAAAAAATGTCACGGCCCAGAATCGAACCCTGATCAACTGCGTGGAAGGCAACCACGCTGACCATTACGCCTATACCACCAACTAATGTAAAAACGACCTCATAATTTCATTCGGAGGCTTTGAAGCAAAGAACGAACTTTTTCCTCTTGGGGTAAGAATAACATCGTCAAATATAATGTTTCAAAACCTATCTGAATACGCCTAAAAGAAATCAAAACGAAAATCTAGTCTCCTTCAATGGAACCAATCTTCCCAACAGGCCTTTTTGTGTTTGTTCTACCGGTATTTCAATTAAAAATGCTCGAAGGAACAGCGTCATTGACATTTGTCACATGAGAACGGGTCTTCTACGACTCGTTCTTGAGTTCAATAGCTCGGCTATGGAAGGATTTGCCGGCTTTTGTGTTTCCTCCCTCTAACAGCATGGGGCTCAGACCCAGGTTCACTCATTCCTTTCCTCAAACAGACTCTCCACACAGCATCCCCAAAGTTGACATGGAACCTGAGGGAAATTATTTGCCTCCTGCGTGGAGTTAATTTTAAAAAATTGTTTTTCTGAAAATAATAAAAATGATATATTTTTGAATTTTAGAAATTCGGATTTGAAATTCTTGGTCCCGAAAAATTCAGAATTGTCTCAACTCGGGTTTCTAAAGTTTTAGAGCAATTAATACCATCCCTTCCTAACGTCAATAATAATAATTTATGTATCCGGATTGACTTTGCTTGCCCATTGAACATTGTACATTGCCCGCATTACGTATTGTGTTGTCATCCATACTAATATTATAAATGCGAAACTGCTCGAGTTTGTTTATGACCTTTTCACGCATAACACAATATAAAAACTTTAATAATTCTTTCACCAATATAAAGCTAAATTATATGCGCAGACTACAGGTTGTATATGATGATAAGCTCTGGCGTTATGAAATTATAAATATTAATATATTATATTTGTTATACGTTTTCTGTCGCTAACAAAAGCGAGTTTTTGCTAACGTCAGAAAAAAATCTTTTCCATGGAAACAATGTTGATATATTTTTGGGCTCTGTGCTGGTAGGTACTCAGTCTACTGGTCAGCTACTACTGCAGAAAATTCAAATATTAGAATTCGTTTTTTTTTTTTTGGACAAGCTTGGAATAAATGTCAGATGAGAGTTCCTATATTAAAAATATAATTCGTAACGATTATAAAGACTGAATGATAAAAAGAGTATTTTTTTTTATTATATTAACGAACTTCCAAATATTTAAATAAAAATAAACATCCGAAATGTTTGTAAGCGCATAAATTCCGAACGAATGAACAAAATTTTTTTGGGATTATAAATTGGATAAGTAATTCTTTTTTTCTTTGAGCTATATATAGTATTATGAAATTTAGGTGGTAGGCGAGATGTTTTATTTTTTAGATGTTTTTTTTTTTAATATATGGAATGCGGGAGGGGATGGGGGTGGGGTGGGAGGGAGATAATTGATAAGTGCAAGCGCTACAGTAATTTCCCGTAATACCATGCGAGCGAAGCCGCGGGGAAAAGCTAGTATCGTATAAAGTACTCAGTACATTAATCCAAAACTTACTCCCAAAGCAAGCAATTAATGTCCAGTTGTTTCTCTCCCATCGGCACCAATAACTTATCCTCTCTAAAGTTAGAGATATCAATTATTGAATGTCCTATCAATTTGGTGACTAACTTTTGAAGTTTACAGTGAAGCACGTAAAGCGAAGTATCAATTAAGCTGCATGATTAATTAAAACCTGTATCCAATAACAGAACCTACATTTTATTGACAGTTTATACGTTAGTAGTTTTGTTAAGCTACGTTAGTATATAAAGTAATTTGCACAAGGTAACATTTCATCAAATAGTGGCTACGCAGACGACCTTAACGTTGTCGGAAGATCCATACAGATTGTAAGAGAGGTGTTTGACGCTTTGGAGATTGCGGCAAGAAAAGTTGGTTTGCAAATTAATGAAAATAAAACTAAAATCATGATGCAAACCAGAACTCCACACCGCAGAATAAAAGATAAAGTGAAATATATAGACACCTATAACTTCGAAGTAGTCGAAGAGCTTACATACCTGAGCTCCGTCATAACGCAGGACTACAAGGACCCAGTAAAAGTAAGAAAGCACATCACAGCCGCTAACAACACTTTGCGTTGCTGCCAGTGTTCAAATCCCGAAACGTCCATACACCAAACAATTATTAGAACGGTCTTGGCCTATGGATGTGAGGTGGGAACACTGCAAACAACTAGACACCTTCGAAAGAAATGTACTTCGAAGAATCTTAGGAGCGGTGCGAGAGGGAGAGGCATGGAGATTCCGCCACAATAATGAGCTCTATGATATTTACCAAGCTCCCAGACTCTCTACCCAATTAAGGGACGAAAGACTAAAATGAGCCGGACATGTGCATTGAATGCTAAGCACACCGAATAAGATTCTAACAGGACACCCGGGAGGTAAACGAAAGGCGGGCAGACCTAAGCTGAGAGGGGAGGATGATAATATCAGGATGCAAAAGAACTACTCCATGCTGCAGATTGGAAGACAACGGCCGAGGACAGAGGACGGTGGAGGCTCGTCATGAAGGCTTGAAAAGATAGTGCCAAGAAGAAGAAGAATATTTTATTTCATAGAATTATATTTTTACATTAGCTAACATCTCTTTTTATTTTTTTTTTTATTTTTTTTTTTTTTTCATTTTTATTTAGTAAAATATTTACACATTTATGTACATTATTTATAAAATGTTTTGACTGTCCAACTAGTTATATCCATCTTCCTTCATTTTTCAGACTTCCAAATATTTCATCATACGTCTTTCGTCCTTTATATATTGGTCAGTTCTCTGATTCTGATTTTCTCATGTGCGGTATCTAACATTATTTATATTTCTATTTTCGTAATTATGTATATCTCTATTAAAAAATTTCATTCTTAAAATATGTTGGCGTTTGGTTTTTCATAACTTTATACACAAAAATTGACTCATTATATAACAGTCTCTTTTTTATTGGAATCCAATTTAGCTCCTCTCTCATTTGATTAACCCTTGCATACTTACCTTTCCCAAGTATACATCTCAAAGCTCTATTCTATATAACTTCTAGCTTGTTGAAATTTCTTTCATTGGCCAAATATAACATGTAGGGGCAGTAATCTAAATGTGGAGCAACTATAATTTTATAAATGAGCTCTGTAGTATTTCCATTTAGTTTTTTCTCAGTCTTACAAGCTAATTTAAGTATATTTAAGTTGCTCTTGTATCAAAATGGAAACTTTTCATAAAATAAATATATTAAAGTGGGTCTTTTAAATGGAGTTCCAAATTTTAATGAAAGCGTGCTCTGGCCTGGAAAAATGCTTATTATTTATTTTTTTAATGAAAACAAATAACTTTGTGCACACCACTATTTAATTAAAAATATCAACATGTTTCGAAAACTATGTTTTCTTCGTCAGGATAATAAGTTAATAAAAAATAACAAACGACAAACAAGTATAGACTAATTAGAACATAGACAAAATATTAGAAAGGAGAGGTGATTAATTACTTAAAATATCATAAAAAACAATTATATAAAATAAAATATAAAAATTATTTTAGAATGGGTAAAAAATTACATTAACATAATAAAATCTTTTGTTATTTTTTTAAATGCTGAAACCGCCACAATCCTTAAAAATGGAACAAAACTAAAAAATTGTTTCGCTAAATTTATGTCTCCCGTTGGACCAATTCAGTGCAATGCATTTTAGTTAACGTGGGCTGTATGCTATGATACGACGTCATATGTACTTACCACTTTGTTTTCCTCTTGGAATAATTTGCGGAGGAAGAAAAAAAGACGTGAAAGAATTACGTAATAAGTTTTATTAATACGTTTATGACGTACGCCGTTGATTTTATGACAGGAGATAATAACGTGATCAAATAATACCACGGATACAATAAATTTACCAGATTATTTTATGAGTAACTATATTATATTAGTAATAATCATACAATAAAGAAATACAATAAAGAAATGAGTACATAAAGCTTTTGAAGTTCTTTTTAGACGTGGCAATTGTTTCGCCTTCTGAAGGTATTCACAAACTGCGGCAAAGGGACTAACAAACCATTTTAATTTTCATAGCGCCTTATAATTAATTCCATAAATTAACATTTATTGATTTTACTACCTTACTATTGATTGAACTTTTATTTTCCAACTAGGGGGAGTCTGAAATAATTTCCCTAAGTGCCGAGGTCATCTTCGAAGATGCTGTGAAAGGTCTTTTGAGGAGAGTAAGGAGTGAACATGAGAAAATCCAATTATTATGTTTTATTGGTACGTATCATTTGTTTTGTACCTGCATCTATTTGGGAGGCGGGAATGGGTACCGCCGCCTCGAGAACCTTTATTGGATAACCAACACCTCTGCCATAGATCACCTCAAGTGGTTCGCTACGTTTGGTGATTATGCAGGGGTGCCCGGGTTCACGGGGTGAGGTTTGTCTAGGTCTTGAAGGCGGATGACCAGGACACACTGAACCCAGATCTCTACCCACCCTTTAAAACCTTTTCCTTCCCAAAACTCTCCTCTCATCCTTTTCCTTAAAAACACCCTCCACAAAGCATACCCGGATGAAAAAGGCCCTAAAGGAAATTATTTTCCTCAGGGCCTCCTGTGAGGAGCTCGTATAAAAAAAATCTAATAAAACTTATCAATAAATTGAAATTGAACTGCACAAAAACAATAATACAAAAAATTATAACTAACACAAATAAAGTAACCTGAAAACTCCATCGTTACTCCCTCTATAGCACTCTAAATAATATCACTTCACCCCCTCAACTTAACCTTTAATTTACCCGGTAGGTCCCTCGGACTCCATTGAAAACTTTCAGCGCTCATAAAACCGTTAGTTTTTGGAATTACAAATTGTACGTTCCACTACCTTCACCCAATGACATGCCAAACGCGGGAGAGAGTGGACGTCGATGTGCGAGGCTCCGATTGATAAGTAATCACGTTAGTGGAGTCCGTGGGACTTAATGTTACAGTTGTTTTAGTCTATTGACGGTATTCAACAAAAAAAGCAAAAAAAGGAATCTTGTTCTGTTTTTTGCTTTTTACAAGAATTGATTATGTTTTTGTTATATTTCTTTAAAAATAACTTTGAAAAATTGTTTTGTTTTTGAAATGTTGAGACTAGAAGTTAGGTCTCGTAATTTTGTTACAAAAAATGCCATATTCTAGAAGGTACTTAATAAAAGGCTGTGATTCTATAATTTTAAATAAAAACCTATGCCATTTTAAAACCAAATATATAATAAATAAATATAACTAGCATTTCATTTAAAAAAGTGTTTATTTCATATTAAATTTACGACTTTATTTACGGGAGTCCCGAGGACTCCACCGGGTAAATTTTGTATGTATGAAGTCACCGGGTAAATCAAGGGTTAAGGATAATGTTGGTTTTTTCGAGAATGTCCTCTCTTCGTTCAAGTGATGAGAGAACCCTTGAACCCGACAACCACTCTAAATCATTCTCACTTCCGTACAAAGTGCAAGCACAGCATCTTTGACATTAGCAACTCTCTGATGTACTGAGTGTTATCTCAAAAACCACCTTTAGGAATAATAATTTAAATAGGCACTTTCCGTTGCCACTAGCCACTGAAGAGAAAACCAAGAGAAGTGTGTTGTGGACGTGTAGGTGTGCCCGAAGAAAATGCAAATTTACGGGTGAAATAAATTGATAATTCATTGTCAATTATCTAAATTCTTTCTTCAACCGATAACCAATTTCATTAGCTGTTTGTGGTGTGGGAGTCTGAAAGATCTGAATATGTAAACTGACGTCAAATCTCTTTCAAATCGGTAAGATCAAATTTCTAGGAATTTTACGGTCAGTGGCAGAAAAGCATGAACTATGAACGTCCTCCTTGGTGGAGTATTACGCACCTCGGCTTCGAAACGAGGGTCGGTGGCAAAATCCCGCCGTTTGCAAGTAAATTGTGTGTATTACTAGCGAGTTCCCGGCATGCGTTGCTATGCCACTAATAAAGAAATTGTTTCTCCCTGCGTGTCCTTTCGCATTCATCCCGTTCCCCTTCCACCTGCCCTTCTTCTCCGGCGTCTTCCTTCCCTTCTCGCATTCCCACTCCGCCTTCTCCGTCTCCTTCTCTCCACTCACCTCGCCCTCTTCCCCTGCCCCGCGAACCCCTCTTCCGAGTTCCCCTCCCCCCTCCCAGGTTCCCCTTCCCCCTTCTGCACGCCACATATTGCAATTTTTTAAATACAAATTTCATAACGCCAGAGCTCACCAGTATACATATAAACCATTGCTGGCAGGCACACATCAAATTCCTAAAGTTTCATCGCAACCGGATGAATGGTTAGCAACGCATATCATACATACATATACCTACAGATAGCAAACATATTTTCATTTTCATATATATAGATTTTTTTAGGATGCCCTGAAGAAAATAATTTCTCTCGGGGCCTGTGTCATCATTGGAGATGCTGTGTAGAAGGTTTTTTGAGAAGAAGAAAGACCAAACATGGGTTTTGAGGGGACCTACGTTGTAGAGGGAGGAAACACATACGAGTAGGTCATCAAATCGTTCCACAGCCGAGCTGTCAAACTCAAGAACGAGTCGTAGAAGCGACCCGTTCTCATGTGACAAATGTCAACCGTGTACGTGTGTTGCTATTTTATATATGCGGCACGCTTAAGAACGGGAGATACTTTCAGTATCGCCGTGCTGAAAGACCAATATACAATGATTGGATAATTTGTAGAGCGCCGTTTTTGTAAAAAATCACCTCAAGGGCGCTGTACAGCTTATTATAAATTCCTAGGTTCTATCTAATTTAACTATTTACAAACAGATACAGAAACATACTTACCTGGCAGGTCACTTCCGAGAAATTAGAAAGTTAATAGATACGTTAAGATAGTTGCAGAAGATACGGTCTTGTACGCGGAGGGCATTATATTTAAAACACTGGACATTGCATGAATTTACATTAAAAGATTAGTGGCAAAAGTAGAGTTGTATTTATTTTGAGAGACTGGAGAATTTAGGAGTCTTTAGGGAATCTTCATGAAATGACCCTTACATAACGCTTACAACTGAGTTTTTTTATTTTTTATTTTTTATTTTTTTTTTTTAACAAATGAGTTATTTTTACAATGTCGCGGGCATTGAAGGTTAAGGTGAAAGGTTTTTGAATTTAAGGGTGCGACTGTCTGAAAAGGTGGGTTTTAAGTTTAGTTCTAAATTCCACTGAATTTGTGATCATCCTTAAGTCGTGTGGCAGTCCATTCCAGGCTTTAGGTCCTGCCACTCCGAAAGCGCGCTCGCCGAACTTAGTATCTGGTGAACGCTTTGGTTCCTTTAACCTTCCGAAAGATGATGACGCTGCTGATCTCAGGGTTAACTGTCGAGAATTGGAATTTTCTGGAATACACAATTCCGATAAGTAAGCCGGAGCCATTCCGTTGAGGGACTTAAATACCATCCAGCAGAGCTTAAACTGGATTCTTTCAGGACATTTGAGCCAATGAAGATTTTTGAGATGCTCTGAAATGTGGGAATATTTAGATACGCCGGTGATAAGTCTTGCCGCAGCGTTGAAAACGGATTGTAGTTTATTGATTTGATATTTCGGAAGACTGGCATATATTCCGTTGCAATAATACAGTATCGGACCATTACTTAAAATGGACCGTGTTTAACCGACTAGCTCTGAAAACCAGGTACTCCTCCAATTTTTTCTTCTCCATCTCTATCCCATCCCCACCATCTTCAGCCTTACAACATACCCTCATTGCGGATGCCATGGTCTCACTGGCCCAAGATGGATGGAAGCAGTTGGGACTCGAATTTACTTTCCTGGGGGCCTCCTGTGAGGAGTAATATTTAAAAAATCAATCGAAAGTTCTCCTAAAATTGCTCCTACCAGTAAGTGAACGTTCCTAAATGCAACCGCATATTATTCTGCTTTTTTGTTTCAAGTTTTCTTTTGAGAGTATTAGGGTGGTTTTTTTAGAGGTATACAAATTCAAAATGAAAAAAAAACACATTAAAATTATGTTAACGTCTTTGATATTAGCTTTATTTAATAGATATTTTTATGCCATTATTGTTTAAATATGATGTCGGTCATATGAGCGCCACGGCTAGCTCGAATGAAGCGCAATCGTGAAGTCCAATTTTCGACAACTTTATCGAGCAACTGGGGCCATATATCGGCAATAACACAGCGAATGTTGACTTCCAAATGATCCAACGTCTCTGGTTTATCGGCATTGGTTAGTGACTTCACATACCCCCAAAGAAAGTAATCTAATGGTGTGAGATCACACGATCGTGGCGGCCAGTTCACAGGTCCATTACGTGAAATTATACGCTCACCAAATGGTTACCAAAAATATAAATAAATTCCGCCAAAAAATAAATAAATTTGCACAATTTGCGAGCGCTGTTCTGATGTTAGTCTATTCATGGTGAAAAATGGCAAAACTTACTGACTACAAATCAACTGTCAAATTGACAGTCTGTAGAAACCATAGATATATAAATATTAGTAGACGAGAAGAGACAGGAAAGGGGTACAAACCAATTATAGCGGTATGCGAAGGGGGACAGATGACTGTAATGATATGTGATTCGTCAATAAATCAATCTGACAGTATATAGGCATCTCGCATTATAATATCACCATTTAGTTCTGAAAAGTAAAATCTGCTTTTGAATGAATAGACCTTTTTACATGGGAGCGCGAATTGCTCGCCACGTTATGAACAAATTTGCGAAGTCCAAATACGACACCCATTTTCAGAGTCGACTATTTTGTTGCCGTATTTATTTGAGACACTTTTGCAAATGTTTCATAATTTTCTTACCACAGTAAACAGCGACGAACATACTTAAGAAACGCCTACATTCATTATGGTGATAGATGTGTTACTAAAACTGATCATATTATAAGATCTGGATAAGTTTAAAATAAAATAAATTAATGCTTACCTATGGAATGTAATACGACAATTGGGTTTATTCTCTTTTTGACTTCTATTTTTAGACGTTTTCATAAAACATGCCACCATTTTTGCCGTTTATTTCGTAAAATGTTCCGATGAGAGCTCGACGCTGGTTCACACAAGAATGATGATGTCACATTTTTTAGATTCATTCGAGGCCGTTCGCGAGCCCAGCCGGCTCCAAATGGAACCGGTATGGGGAGGGGAAATAATACGCTTTTATCACTTAGAGCAGGTCTACTAATATGTCTATGGTAGAAACAACGTTGCCAGTTTAAAAACCAAACCTCTAAAAAAACATCCTTTACAAAGTTTCTAATGATTAAATATTACATTTTGAGGACTTTCCCATTAAGTTATTCCAAAAGTAAAAAATAAATTAAACTTTCAAAGAACCCAAGGTTGACAAAGAAAATTTCGCGAAATAATGCTTTAAACTTTGTAATTATCATTATTACCAGGCGAAATTATCGCAGAATCTTCAATAATATAATCGCAATTCGAAGAAATGGTTCAACGAGTAATTTTAATTGACAGACTTCGGTAAGTAAAGTTTGCACGAAATGGTTTGTTTAGGATAGAATTGATTGGACTTATAAAAACAAAATTTCCGATACCTTTGAATTGTATATTCTTGGGCTTGAAGTAAAACATGTGGCAAAGTGGTTGGCATAATTTGGTTTTTGATTCGTTGTAATCAGGATCAAGGCAACGTAAGAAAATTTAAATTTTTCAAATTCACAAACATTCAAAAATACAAGTACAAAAGGTGTAGCTTATAGCTTATAGATATTTCTTCCAGCTACCCCAAAAAAACACAAATTTAATACTGTACGTATTTTATAAAATCCTTCAATAATTACATGTTACATTTTATTAAAATAAGAGGTATTTAATTTAATTTAAGGCTTTAACAGCCTTACTGAAAAACCTCGTGAAAATTTTATTCAATTGATAAACGACCGTGCATGTGAAAACATTACTAATGAAAAAATGATAAAAAATTGTTTATAGATATATACATCGCTTACACAGCCAGAGGATGTTGTACGCTTGTTTTATTAATCATTTCTGAACGAATTTTGGAATTATTCCAAAGTATTTTGAATATTCGATATATTTATTTTTTTGAAGATTTCGTAAAAATAAATACCATTTTTAAAAACCAGATAAATTTACCTTTTAGATTTGTGTATTTGAAATATTTTTTGAAAAATAAAAAAAATAAAAATAAAATAAATTGAAAAAAAAATGTTACCAAAAACATTTTTAGTCAAAATGTAGAGAAATTTAAAAAATTCAAAATTAAAAAAAGACAATCCTTTTATATAATGAATCTGGGAGGAAACTGTCACCTCATTTTTTTCTCGTGCATGCAAAAAATTTTTTTTTTAAGTTTGCTCTAATGCCAAAAAAATAACCTAAAAATAAACTAATATTTCGAACGGATTTCTTGCATCTCTAAAGGTGTTCATTTCTTTGATATGTTTACCAACGTATTAGATATTAATATTATAAAAAAACATGACTAAAGAAATTATCATAAAATAAAGATCCACATAAAAAATAATTATAACCTAGTGTAGTAGTAAGCTTTTTAAAATAACATATAAACGTGGGCTGTCCGTAAAATAAGGTCTAGCCTGTTTTCCCCACTCTAAATCCCCATCAAGCTGCACTCTCTGCGACGCTTAGTCTCGGCATGGCAGCCGTTCGCGATGGAGCTTTCGCCGCACCCGCCAGGTGTTAATTACGCTCAACTACGAAGCACCGCACAAAGAGGGGACCGATTATACTATCTCTTTCTCTCGCAGGCTAAATTCTAATAAATGTGTATGTTTGTCCCTTTTTAGTATAGCTGTTTTTTGTTTCATTGAGTTTCAGAAATTTTTAACTTTAAAAAAATTGCAAAAGGCAACCTAATTTACCAATTTTTGTATAAATCTCAATATCCTATACACACTCCAATTCATTTATCAGTAATAGTTTATTTATGTCACATAAAACCATTTTCTGACAGTTAAACATTCAAAATACGATTATTGTGCAATAACTCTACCAAAACTGATGAAAAACCTACCTACTGTGTGGCGGACCGGAGTTAAGGGAGATCTAACCTAGACCTCTCCAGCCGGACTCCTCGACCTATCGGCTTTTACCGCAGTGGAAGGGGTGGATGCATTGACTCCCAGATTCCTACCAATCCCTCACATCTTTTTCCTTCCCAGAACTTCCTCTCCTTTTCCTTTAAAAGAATCTCTACGTTGACATTTTATTTTTGTTTCTCATGGCCTCCCGCGTGGACTTAAAAATTACGTGGAAGTAAAAAAAAAAAGAAATTGCCGATGTCAGTCTCATTAGCTTCAGACGGGAGCTGTTGGGACTCTTGCGCGGTAGTTAATATAAGTGTTCTGCGTTCTTTTACATCTAGTACAAATTTTACAGTAACATAATATCGCTACATTTCTTTAGTAGTTAAATTCCTGAGATATAAAACACAAGTCGGGAAAGTGAATTCCACTCCAAATATTCACAATTTTCCCCCTTCAATATTCCAACGTGGCTTCCCTTGTCTGCTTTTTTCAGAACTTATTTATGAAAGGTAAAACAGAAAATTATGCGAAATTGGAGGGTGCTCTCAGAAGAAAAGTTATGTTTTCTTTTACATCGTTATTGCATGTGAACGTTGGGAAAGAAAATCGCATGTGTTTCGTGTGTTGTGGAAAATAACACCTGAAAAAATTATTAGTAAATCCTTGGAAAGACGTTTTACTTTTATCTTTGAATATTTTATTTATTTATCTACCGTTTCGTTTATCATTTGCTTTTCATTTTAGACAACTGCAAATTTATTACCAAACAATTCAATAAATTACTAATTTAGATAGCTGTCACGCGAAAATATATAAATACCTTTTCTTGTAAATTTCCTTGTTTTTATGTAGATTGAACTGTAAATACATGCTCAAAAATATCCTGTAATAATAAAAATTTTGAGCGATTTCTGTTATCAATGGGAAAAATTTCGGGCAAAACCTTCAAAATAAATAAATAATGAATTATAAGTTAATTCATCGCCTTTTAAACGAGAGTTAATAGAGTTTGTTTTCGTATCAATATTCCGAGATATGAGCGCAGACGAATTCAGAACCAAACTTATAAAAATCTCCAATGCTGAACGCAGTTTTTGGTAAATATCTCGATGATCTTGTCACCTAGTGGATAAGCTATAAATTAAAAAAAATATATTTTCCTAGCAATTATTCTATCTTATTATTATTATCTGCGGTCGAAAAAATACGTGTTTTTAAAGCTAAAAGATTAAAACACTAAGCAAAAAAGCTGAATTGACAAAAACACTATTTTCTTTTGAAAATGCCAAATGGTTCAAAGCTAAATTCAGGCGTTCAGCTCCAAACTTACTCACTTCTCTAGTTTTAATTTTTATTTTCTTGTAAAACTACACATATGATAATGAAGGGAGTAAAGACGGGATAGTTGGAAGTTTTACTATTGATAAAATAAATTACATCAGGAAAATAATACGTAATAACTTAAACATCTTTCCCAGAGGCTATTTTTTACATAAGAGGAATAAAGATCAGAAAGTTAGTTTTATTTAATTAAAAATGATCTCTTATGCTCATAATAACTCGATCTCTTCAAATTTGCCTGTAAAACAAGTCTATTTAAACTGAGATATTCTATCAATTAAATTCATTGGGAATTCACATGTCATATGTCGTTTATTTTGGTTTATAAACGTGTAATTTCTAGTACTTATAAAATGTTTAAAAATTAAAATTATATACTATAATTTCGATTATGCAATTATTAATGTTCTCGCAAGGATGAGATATTTTCAAGGTCATTTTGAAAATACGCTCTGAAGAAGCAAATGGCATTTATTATCATCTCCGAGCCTGCTTCTGAGTGAACTGCAAATATATCCTGATGCTGCAAACGCTCTCTCGGCTTCTACGCTAGTAGGCTGAACCGTCAGGATATATTCATAGGCGAGCATCAGGTACGCTCCTCTGATACCATCGGACTCAAAGAACGTCATTTCTTTCTCAAAGTTCTTTTGCTTGTTGTCTGGATTTTTCTTAAATATTTCTTTTTCTTGTTGAAACTGTTTTTATTATTCTTCTTTTAGCGTTAGAATAGGATCTGTATTAGTAGCAGATGTTCCAGCTGTAGGTGTATTTTCGAAGACGTCATCTGTATATGTTTCTTCGTCTGGAACTACGACTCTTCCTATTATTTTCTTTATTTCTTGGCGTATTGCAACTTTTCTTGGCATAAAGAATGTATTAGTATGATTTCTATTTTTGCGGATTTTGTAAATAAATCAAAATTCCTATTAAATCATTGCGGCGTTCTTGAATACGTTCGTGTAGAGTCTGTGACAACTGCTAACTCAATACCGTGTTTTGTTGTTGTAATTTATCCAAAATAAATCGAACTGTCGTGTCGCAGTTACAAGCGTTGACTCTCGCCTACAAAGTGCCTAAACTCCTAATATAAAAGGCTGCAAGTTAGCAATGAGATTAAACGAAACATTAAAATTTAGGTAGTTACGTTGGACGCTGGACGGTGAATACGAAAACACTCGTCACCTACAGAAAGACGTGCGCAGTGCAGTGCCATTTATGAACAACTGACAGGACAGCCCGCCAACCGTCCGCTAGGCGTGCTGTGCTGAACGGCAACGCCGCGCTACTCTCGATTTTCGCGAAAGTTTTAGCGCCAATTTTTTAATTTGCGGGATCCGCGGATCCGCGCTTTGACGGTGCGGGATCCAGCAGACTAATAAAAACAGCGGGATTGCAATCCCTAATTGCCAGTCAGCAGACCAAGCATGATCTAATTTAACATAATCTCACCCACTCTAACCAACTGTGCGAATTTTAACGGGAAACATTTTGGCAGCGAATGTTTTGGGCAGGGACATTTTGGTAGGGAATATTATTTTATTAGGGGACATTTTTTATTAGGAACATTTTGACAGGGAACATTGTAACCGTTACATTTGTATTCAAATGAAAATGTGTGAAACCTCAAAAATTCTTGTAGCTACCAAATATGTTCCTTAAATATGTTCATTTATGTACCTCTAAGCCTGTATGGACACAGGTATATCCTGGTGAGACAGGCATCAAAAAACCCAATGTAAACATACTGTATATAGATAAATAAATAAAATAAATAGTATCTTGTTTGTATTTTGCATAATACAGTTATGTTGAAGTTGTTGTACGTACCGACATAAATAAGCACCTTCATACGCAACCGGCTAGTAACTAAGTTGACAAATGTTACGTAACTAAGTTATTATTGAGTGGAAATTCAGCCATCGCGGGTTCAATCCCTTGTTAACTCATCATTGCACAAGCAATTTCCACTATGATGATGTCAGTACGGAGGAATTTAAATATTGTCAAGCAGTTCGTAAAAATATAGAAAATATTTCTCAATACTGAACTTAAGGCGGCACTCTTGAAACGCACGGCGCTGAAAAAGAAAAATATGGAGAGATATGTAATTACGAATGTTGGACAGAGCGCTCTAATATTTTCAATGATAAAATTGAAGCAAAAACTATGAAAATGCTTAATAAAACATGACTCGTTTAAAATAGAGCAAAAATCTCGTGGAACGTATCTTAAGTATCATTTAAAGAAACATTGTGAATTTTTTCACAAATATAACTTGTAAAATAAAAGAAAAAGACTTGTTTTAAATAATTTTCGGAGAATACCTTGCGATTTTTTCTATCGAGGGAATTTCATATAATTTGCGTTTCGGCGTGAAATGTATCTAGATATTATCTTGAAAAATAACATATATTTTTTTAAGAGCTTAAAAACTTCAAATGTTTAAGGGAGATATGTAAGAAATCGGTCGAAATACGAATAGTAGACCCTTAAACTGTCAATCAACCGAAATGGTTGAGTTGGTATCGCGTTTAGGTCCCACCCGGATGTGCGTTGACGACACAAGCAACATGTTCCGGTTACTGTAGTGATAATAGAAGAATTTAAAATATTGTTAGGTTATTCGTAACTCCGGAATGTTTGCTTATCTTTAAAAACAAGGAAATGCTTTTAAGGAAAGGTTTTTTGAAGTTTCTAGTAGTCGACTACCTACCGATCGGTAAGTAGTCGACTACTACCCGAAACTCGAATGGGATGGGTATTTCAATAGAAGATGCTCCGAGGACCTAGCGTCATTGAACCATTAGGCACTGGTGTCAAATACATTAACGCACGCTCAACATTTGTACACGGTCGACATTTTTTGTCGCCTTAGAAAGGGTCGTTTAAATATCTTATTTTGGGTTTTTCTTTTAGTATTTGTATACATGTGTACCAAACTATACATGTTTTGCAAGTGGGAAAATATAGGATAAATATAACGATATAATTCGAGCAAACTGGAAGTCAATAAATAACACCAAGTACAACTTACGGACTCACTACAGTCACCTGCGGGCGGCGATCGCATGATGACAGGCGCCTGTGACGTCACAGAGTTGATGGGGTCAAAAACATAGTTTTGGAGGCATTTTAAAAAGGCGTATTTTAAAACGTTATAGAAAATTAAGTCGTCATCGTAAAAATAAAATAAAAATTTCGTTATCATTTTAATTTTTTTCAATAATAAAAAAGTGAAAAAACCCCATTGTTAAAGCGTATTATTGTTTGGTATTTTGAATTTCGCGTTTGCATTATTTGATGATTTGATGATGTTGGCAAACGCAAATAACAGACGATTTTATATGATCTTTAGCTCCACACAAGAGGCCTTCTAGAAAAAAAATCCCCTTCTTTTCAGGAAAGGAAGGAGAATTTTTTAAGGAAAGGGAGGAGAGGAAGTCCTGGGAAGGGAAAAGGTATGAGGGGTTGGAAGGAAGGAATTTGAGGGTCAATGTTTCCAGGAGTGGCGAACGAATAAATCCATCCCCCCTGTTGAAGAGGTCAAAAGGCCTCCCTCAACTAGTCGCAGACTCGCTCAACCCTTAACCCGTGAAGCCGGGGACCCCTGCTAATTCGAAATCCACCAAACGTGGCTAACCTTATAGGGTGATCTGTGACAAAGGTGTTGGCTATCCAATAAGTAGTTCCCGGGACGGCGGTACCCATACCCGCCTCTTGTATAAACTATTGAAGAGAATGACAGCGAGCTCACTTTATAGGCACATACATTATTTTTTATATTGGTATCACTAGGTACATGGCAGCGCCCGACGACTTTGATCGACCGGCATGAAAAATCTTTCGCTTTCTCGTGTCCCGCTGAGCCGTTCGCTTGCATTCTGGCCATCTTTCTAAATTCCTTCTGATAATTCTTGTCGTGTCGCGTTCGAGTATTCAAATTGTAAATCTTTATTTAATAAACTTAAAGTCTGTGATCTTAACCTGTACTTATTATATTGCTCACCGACGCACCTTTAGCTCTCATTACCTATTGGTAAATTGGTAAGTATTATAAGGCAAAATTGCCTAAATGCTAAACTATCAAAAAAGTTTTAAATTAGTTACTTTTTCATGAAAAAGAAGTCGGTCTCATTCCGCCCCAACCCTTTCAATGGGTGTAGAATTTTTGCAAGCTTTTATGGCTCGGCACTTTTCCAACGCAATATGGGAGGAATTTTTTGCTGAGAGAATTTTCTTACAAGATTTATCGGGTGCCTAAAAATCACAATATTGAACACGATATGGCTTTTTGGGTTTAAAATATCTTGAAACTATTTGTTCACGTCTCGAACTGAAAGTTATTCAATCGCGTTGTCAATATTTTCAGTTTAGGGACTAAAGCGGCCTCCGTGGTTCCGAGGCAAGACTCTCGACTCACAATCCGAAGGTCGCGGGTTCGAACCCGGCGTGCGCAAATAAATTTTATTTGATAAATTTGTGTTATTTTCACAATTTATTCATTTAAAATAATATATGATATATTTGCGGCACGTTCCAGAGTGGAAGATACTAATAGTATCGCCCTGGTGTAAGACCACCATTCAGAATTGAAACGTTGCTTGAAATGGCTTTAGCCGTGTTTAGTGACCAGATCTGAATAGCCAGGTACTTCCCCACCTACCTCTTCCCTATCTCCTTCCCCCCCCCCACTACCTTCAGCCTCACAACATACCCCAATTGGGGATGCCATAGTCTCACTGGCTCCAGACGGGAGCAGTTGGGACTCTTGTGCGGTATTTCATGTAAAAAAAAAAAAAAAAAGCAATCTCCCGAACAGGCCCTCCATTGATATGCTTGGTGTAACTCTAAGTGACCAGCTCTGGTACGGGGGCTCCATCGAAGCCAGAGTTAAGTTAGCCTCTCAGAAACTGGGCACACTGTACAGGGCTTGCAGATACTTTAATAGTAAACAACTGCTAACCCTGTACAAATCGCAAGTGCGCCCCACGGTTGAATTTGACAGTCACCTGTCTGGAGCCCCAAAATACCTAAAAAAAATCCTCGACTCTGTGCAGAAACGGGCGGTTCGTTTGATAGATTCTCCTTACTTAACAAACGGATTGCAATCTTTAGAGCACAGGCGTCAGGTGGGAATGCTGTCCTTGTTCTACCGGTATTACAATGGAAGATGCTCCGAGGAACTAGCGTCATTGATCCCCTCGGCACTCGGCATAGTCGGGAAACACGCCAAACACGCGCCCAACATTTGTACACGGTTGACATTAGTCACATGAGAACGGGTCGTTTCTACGACTCGTTCTTGAGTTCAACAGCTCAGCTGTGGAACGATTTGCCGGCCTCTGTGTTTCCTCCCTGCTACAACATGGGTTTCTTCAAGACCCATGTCCACTCCTTCCTCTCCTCAAAAACACCCTCCTCAAAGCATCTCCATAGGCCCTGAGGGAAATTATTTTCCTCAGAGCCTCCTTTGTGGCGTTAATGTAAAAAAAATAAACAAATATAAACACAAAATGACATGGACTCATAAAACTTATTCTATTTTGAGCAGATATGAAAGAGAAAGCACCATTCTTATTCTTAACATTTAAAAATTTACATTTCAGCATCATTTGAAATAATTCTCAGTTAATAATTCAAACAACACGTCTTGGCACACACTCCTTGCTTCATTCACATTCATACATCATCTCACATGAACTATTCTGAAATTTTGACTTTTAACGTGATCTGACTCGAGTATTTGGTTCACTTGATCGTGCTACACATATCCATCAATAATCATAAAAATTTAGAATTTTTTTTTTTATATTTACTCCGCACAGGAGGCACTGAGGAAAACAATTTCCTTCGGGGCCTGTGTCATCTGAGATGCTGTGTGGAGGGTCTTTTTGAGGAGAGGAAGGAATGAACATTGGTCTTGAAGAGACCCATGTTGTAGGAAAGAGGAAACACATAGGCCGACAATCGTTCCACAGTTGAACAGTTGAAGAGCAGTTGAACACAAAAACGATTCGAAGATGTTGGGCACGCGTTTGGCGTGTTTCCCGGTGCACCGGTGCCGAAGGGATCAGTGACGCTAGTTCCTCGGAGCATCTTCCATTGAAATACCGGTAAAACAAGAATAGCGTTCCTACCCGACTCGTACCATTATCGTACAACTACCATTCCAGCTCGTAGTGGAGTGGAGCTGGCAACACGGTATTGCTTCCAAGTACACACGCCCTCTACAACATGGGTCTCTTCAAGACCAATGTTCATTCCTTCCTCTCCGCAAAAAGACCCTCCACACAGCATCCTAGATGACATAGGTCCTGAGGAAAATTATTTTCCTCAGGACCTATGCCTCCTGTGTCGAGTTGATGTAAAAAAAGCACACATTTCACCACTAACAATTACACAACTACACATCTGCCCTGATGATGGACTCTGTAACGCTGTCCAAACCGTTGGCTAAAGAAGGAGGTATCGCAACACGGCATAACACCCCAAAAACAAATAATGAAAAAAAAAAAACAGATCATAGAATTTTACGATACGTTACAGTAATCGAATATATTAATTAAGAAAAATCCTGAAAATATCTGACCACCCTATAAAAAGGGTTCTGCATATTCGAGCGTGCGTGGGGAAAAAACCGTCGGGAATTTCTCGACAGGGAACACAGCTGTCGGCTTGTCGGGAAAACTACAAAATTCAGCACCAACATAATACATATCCAGCCTACGTGCCTATTCAATAGTTATATTCGTCCTGGTTTCGTAATCAAGGCCGACAAGGAAACATATATTTTCCGTTGCAAAAGAATAGATCAAAGATGACTTTTCTTAGACTTTTAGGCGGCTCGCAATTACCTACTTTGTTTATTCAATTTATTGAAGTCTGAGCCCATCAATGTATTTAATCATTAAATAACAAGACGCCAATAAAAAATCTAAACGAATCGTGAAACAGAACACGACAATGAAATAAAAAAGGTAATGATTAGGAGGCGGAATTCGGAGGCAAAACGAAAATTCCAGAGCCGCTAATTATATTATTAAAGGTAAATCAATTAAACTATCGTTATTTGACCGGTCTAATTTGTTTTTTGGGGCCAACAGACTTAGCTATAAAATATAAAAGATCATTTGGTTTTGGCCTGTTTCAGCATTTCGCTCGCCATACATTCCCAATATTTTTGCCTCCGCATTCCGCCTTCTACTAATGATCACAAACGGGGATCACTGTCTTACCTGCACAACGCTTTCAACGCGTGGTCCCGAGGCAAGACTCTCGACTCACAATCCGAAGGTCGCGGGTTCGAACCTGGCGTGCGCAAATAAATCTTATTTGATTAATTTGTGTTATTTTCACAATTTATTCATTTAAAATAATATATGATATATTTGCGGCACGTTCCAGAGTGGAAGATACTAATAGTATCGCCCTGGTGTAAGACCACCATTCAGAATTGAAACGTTGCTTGAAATGGCTTTAGCCGTGTTTAGTGACCAGATCTGAATAGCCATGTACTTCCCCACCTACCTCTTCCCTATCTCCTTCCCCCCCCCCCCCCCACTACCTTCAGCCTCACAACATACCCCAATTGGGGATGCCATAGTCTCACTGGCTCCAGACGGGAGCAGTTGGGACTCTTGTGCGGTATTTCATGTAAAAAAAAAAAAAAACGCGTATAAGCCTAAGCTATTAACACCTGATTATTTTCCGTATATTTTTAATTATCTCAATCTCATTTGAAGAATTATATATAAAAACTAGCGAATTCCCGGCATGCGTTGCAATGCCACTAATAAAGAAATTGGTTCTCCCTGCGTGTCCATTCCCATTCGTCCCGTTCCTTTTTCGCATTCACTTCCTCTCCAGCGTCCACACCCCCATCACGCGTTGCCACTCCGCCTTCTCCGCCTTCCCTCTCCTCTCTCCCGCTTCCCCTGACCGAGGTCCATTCAGTTTTCAAACAGCTCACCTACCACCTATTGCAATTTTTTTATACAAATTTCATAATTCCAGAGCTCATCAGTATATATTACACCTTCGCGGGTGTGTTCACAACAGACGTGCGGACCCGACAGACGTTGTCCTGTACACAACTGTCGGGACAAACAAAAATTAAAATAGAATAATATTGAATATTCGATACTGCGATGGTAGCGCATTCTGCCGGATCCAATGTAAAACATTCTAAAATCAACAACTCCATTGAAATAAAAAATTAATTAAAAGAACATTTTTCAGTGGACCAAATTGTGAATCTAAACCATTCTCGAATCCCCTTGAACCCACACAAAAATTTCACCAAAATCGGTCCAGCCGTTTAGGAGGAGTTCAGTGACATACACACGGACAGAAGAAATATATATATTAAGATATGAGATACCATTGGCTTCAAACTTTTGGGAGCAAAAATTGGGAATTTAGTGCGGCACTCACATCAAAAAGCAAACAATTTTCTATAATGAACCATTATGAGAACGAATTTTCGAATGAATATAATATTTTTTTATATTATTTCCAGTTTACTTGTCAATGGATTTTTGCCTGTTCCTGTGTACAAAACAAAAAAAAAATGTCTTCACCACACAATACAATCTGCGTACGTATTACGTATGTGTTTATATACGTACTGGCTTCATAATAAAGGCCCTGAAGGATTAATTTATTTTCCTTTGTGGGGGAAATATTGCCCACAGTGCGGTGTGTCACAGAGATAGGCAACCAACAAAGGGAAAAGAGACTACTTAAAAATAAGCCTTCAGGACGAAGGGGGATAGAAACAGCGAATTCCTTCCTTTGAATAGAGTATTTTCTGAATTAATGCGCTTGTCGCTAGCTAAAAAGTCATGGTATATGAAAGAGATGTTGCGAAAATCAGTGTACAATATATATTTGAATTTATAAACGTTAAAAAAGGAAAGAAAAAGGCTTATGTGAGAAATAATTTAAGCACAATGAGAAAGATTAGGAAAAGGACGCTTAGATGGTTTTCATGAAATTTTAATGGTAGAAGAAGTGGGGTCGCCCGAGGAAGCCATGGCGCGACCAAATGAACGAGTCAGGCCATGGAATATAGAAGAAAAATAATGGAAGTATCCTCCTTTCAAATTTAAATGGAAAAAAATGTTACATTTAGCACGCACTCTGTCTCACTTACATTCGCATGACTCAATAATTTTCGATTGAATATGTTTAACAAAAAACTTAATATATCTTAATTTTTTTTGCCCATTGAATTTTCTTTTTTGCATTCAGAACGGCTATTTCTTTTTTTGCTTTTTGACTCACATTTCGAAGGTCGTGAGATCGAATCCCGGCGTGACAAATAATTTTTATTTGATTAATTTGTGTTATTTCACAATTTATTCATTTAAAGTAATATAAAGTATATTTGCGGCGCGTTCCAGAGTAGAAGATACTCTCAGTATCGCCCTGGTGTAAGACCACTGTTCAGAATTGAAACGTTGCTTGAAATGGCTTCCGTGTAACCAGGTACAGCCAGGTACTTCCAGTGAATAGCCAATAGCCTTCCACCTTCCTCTTCCCCATCTCCTTCCCCTTCCCACTAACTTCAGCCTCACAACATACCCCAATTGGGGATGCCATAGTCTCACTGGCTCCAGACGGGAGCAGTTGGGACTCTTGTGCGGTATTCATATACAAATTTAAAAAATGCTGTTTGAATTTGAACAAAATCACTTCAGTGAATAAAAATAATAATAAAAATATTTGAATGACTTGTATAGCACCGTTTTTGTGAAAAATCACCTCAAGGGCCCTATACAAACTCATAACATATCTCTACAATGTTACTTCTAACTACAAACTAGATAAACCATTAAAACAAATTATGGCTACAAATTGCATCCACCGGCTCATCGATCACTGATACGATACTATATGTAATGATTTGACCAATGAACTTATGATATTATTGATATCCGTTCCAAGTTTAATATTTGTCAGTATTTTTTTTTAAATTACAAATATCTCTGGGTCGAATTTTCCAGCGATGGACGGCAAGACGGAGAAATTCATCGAAGAATTAGTTCGGTAAGCGGTGTGCTGCGTCTTCTCTACAGCTCAGTGATAAAGAAAACCGAGCTCAGCATCAATGCAAAGATGGCAGTGTTCAAAACGGTATACCGCCCGACACTCATTTACGGCCACCAGATTTGGATGCTAAACGAACGAACACGCTCTAAAATACAAGCTGCCGAAATGAGAAATAAGGTACTTGAGAGGAGTGGCAGGGTTTACGAAATGGGATCACGTAAGAAACACGACGATCCGAGATGATCTGAACATTTAACCACTGCTCCTGCTCATAGAAAAACAGAAATGAGGTGGCTTGGACACGAATTAAAAAGGTTTGATGACCGAATTCAGGAAAATACTGAGTGCGATTCCAGAGGATAGACGTCCAGTAAACCGCCCCATACACAGTTGGGCGAGGCAACTCCAAAAATTGTGTGAGAAGAGAATGGGACTGCCATGGACGGAGGCCGAACAACCAGCACAAGACAGTGACGTATGGAGGAGTCTTGTCAATGCAATGGGTCCCCGACCCGAATAAGGGAAAGAATAAGGGAAAGAAGGAGAAGTAGATTGCAAAAAATATTAATGAAATTGTACCAGTAATTATCGAGTTGTCATGTGAAAGGTGAACCATGGATTTTTTGCACCCCTCTTCGGGCTGGCTTTGTTAATTATTTGGCTTTGAAAACACCATCAAAAAGCTTTTGAAAAATACTGAAAAACAGCTTGTGCGTAATATGGTTCAATAGATGAAGGGGTTATATTTCGTTGCAGAGCAAATCGTTATGTTGTAAAATGGTTGGGATAACATTTAACGCGTTCCACGGTGGTTCCATTAGAACAATTTAGCTAGACAAATTCAACGATGTTTTTTATTTTTGTACAAAATTATGCTCACAACATACAAAACAGTCCAAAGTAGTATGTTCTTGTGTGTAAAAAAATTAATATAATACGCGCTTTACATGGCAACGTTTTAAACACGACACTTTGGATGTGCTTGTCGCCCTCTTGTCAGTCTCTTTCCTGTGTTTACGCTGTTTTTTCGTTAGTGGTGTTATTTGAAACTGGAGAGAAATTACGCAAAGGTAAAAATTGAAGTCAATAATATATTATTTCTATTTCTTATTTAATAATTAGCTCAGTCAACATGACTTATTATTAATTAAAAAATCGTGAAACCATTCTCAGTATTTATGATTATTTGTTAAAGTATGATTAGACTTTCAAAGTCGTGTACCAATTTGTACCTCTAAATGAAACAATTTTCATATGTAACCATTCTTTATCTATATTTTTTTAAAGAATTTGTCTGCTTTTACGTGCTCTTTTGACTTTTACAGAGCCTGTACCCACGATCTATTATTTGGATATTTTGGAACTGTTAGAAGAAAAAAGAACATCAAGGGTGAATTGTGCTGCAAAATGGAATGCTTATGAACATATAAACATTTTACATAATTTCACGAGACTCGAAAAAAAAATTACTGTAGAAGCACATCGCTTCGTTTCTATTAAATCATTCATAGAAAATTGATTTAAGTCGAAAGTAAGTACTTTAAATTTCAAGTCAATTATGAGACGTCATTAGTTCTTGCATTATTCCGATAGAATTCATGTCAGAAGAAGCTCCGAAATCTCAAAACAAGATTTAAATAAAATCAGTGCCTGTTATATCCAAAATTGCCACAATACAAAGAAAACATCCCGATATCTTACCCAATGATGTCTTAAAATTATTGTCAATTTCCTGAAGTGCCAGCGAAGAAACTGTAAAAGTCTGTAGACAGTGCCACTACAGGAATATTATCATTTAACAAAAGTGACCATAGTGACTCGGCCAGTAGTTCGTCAACAAATGTCATTTGGTTTTATTCCTTTATTTTGTTATAAATAATATTTTTAAACAATTACCTAGAATAAGCACATTGTTATTGAATTTTTTTAACCATTTAACTATACGCTTTGTTTTAGTATTTAATTTTGATTTTCAAATTCTGTAACAGTGGTCAAAATAAATGTATATTTTTTTAAATATTTTTTGACGTAATAACGTCTTATAAACCGATGAACGCCGGCCGCATTTACGAAAAAGCATGACTCATTGTTACGATGTCACGTTCCGCCTGAGCCGGACGTACAAGCGAGGGCGCGGAACAAGCGTTCGGCCTAAGCGTTCAGCGAGAGCGCGGAACAAGCGATAGAGAAGCACGATCGGCCTAAGCGTTCGGCTCGTGACGTTATCGCGTAAAATTATCGTCTTTAAACCAACAACCCATTTTTTTATTATATTGTGACCATTTTAAAACGTGTGCCATGGAAAAATATTTTTATCTAGCTAGATTAGGTTTTGGAACCACTGTGCGTTCCGTTCAGCGCTAGGGGGGTTGTAAAGTTGCGTAATTTATGCAAATAGTTTTCACGCAGAACGATGCGGACGCCATCTATCTCCTTTGCAGCGAGGTAAAATCGCAAACTTACGTTGGACGGATAACGTTACTTAGCTTTTCGGGGGAAATTGAAAATTTGCATGTCGTCTACGTGAGATGCTTTGTAATTTCGCCTCACTTATTTAGCTTTCAAGACATCGTTCGACCGAGATATTGTGAATTCAATTTCTGCTGAAGTTTTAATGTGGTGTTATTTTAAGTTTTAATGGCGTTGTTTGTTGTTATTTTATTATTTTTTATTTATTGAGTTGCCTTTTAAAACAGCCAGCATAAGCAAAAAGCCTGTGCTTGGGTTATAATAGATTTTTACGTGTTTCTATGAAAGTAGCTAAATATTAGATGTATATCTATATTTAAGGGATTCTTTTATTTAATTAACCCACAAAACTGCCCTCTACCGCCTGGAATCGGTTCGGCATCCCCAATCGGGGTATGTATTGTGAGACTGAAGATAGTGGGGAGGGGTAAAAGATTAGGACGAGGAAAGCTGGCTATTCAGATCAAGTCACCAAACATGGCCAAGGCTTCAAGCAATGTTTCAATTCTTAATGGTGGTCTTACCAGGGCGTCTAACTCTGGAATGTGTCAGAAAAATACCTTAAATTATTTTTAAACTTTTTGCGTCAACAGGTAGCAGCACTGCAGTCGCTTGCAAAATGGCCGACATCGATGTTCGTACTAGACAGCGTTCTGTGATTGATTATCGACTGTAGGAGGTGAAACGCCCCTTCGTATTCATAAAATACTGAAAAATGTGTACCATGATGCAACAGTGGATGTCAGCACTGCTAGATGATTGGTTCGTCGCTGTAACGAAGCTGAAAGACAAACACAGCTGGCTGACAAAAAGCGGACCGGCGCGGCGCAAGCCGTTGATTGCAGTGACTGCATGCGAATTGATGACATTATTCGTGGTGACCCCAGATAACTACAGATATCGCATTCTCTCCCTCAAAATAAAGTTGACGATTATTCGACAACTGATTATTCAACAAAAGTTTGTGTAAGGTGGGTACCAAGAAAGTTAACCAACCAGAATAAAGAAACAAGTAAAACAATATCATCACAAACTTGCAGCGCTTGATTTCTGGAAAAAAAATGTGACCGGAGACAAAACATGGGTTCATTTTTTTTAACCTGAATCAAAGAGGCAGTCAAAGGAATGACATCACACAAACTCGCCAAGAACAAAAAAATCAAAATTGTGTGATCGGCGGGAAAGTTATGGCGATGGTGTTCTGGATGTGACAAAATTGTGTGATCGGCGGGAAAGTTATGGCGATGGTGTTCTGGATGTGACAAAATTGTGTGATCGGCGGGAAAGTTATGGCGATGGTGTTCTGGATGTGACAAAATTGTGTGATCGGCGGGAAAGTTATGGCGATGGTGTTCTGGATGTGACAAAATTGTGTGATCGGCGGGAAAGTTATGGCGATGGTGTTCTGGATGTGACAAAATTGAAAAGTAACAAATTGATCGTCAATAGTGTGGTTTTGAACCCACGTAATTGCATTTTTATTTCTTGACACTTATAGGAGAAAAAAAATAGGAGGCATTACATTGTTACTGACCTTAGTTTTTTTTACACGAACTCCACACAGGAAGCCCTGTGGAAAATAATTTCCCTCAGGGGATGCTATGTGGAGGGTATTTTTAAGGAAAGGAAAGAGAGGAGGGTTCTGGGAAGGAAAAGAGTTTAAGGTTGAGTAAAATCTGGGGTTCAGTGTGTCTTATTCATCCGCCTCCAAAACCTAGACAAACCTCACCCCATGAACCCGGGCACCCCTGCTAAATCACCACTCAAAGAACCACTTGGCGTGACCTATGGCAGAAGTATTGGTTTTCCAATTAAGGTTCCCGGGGCGGCGGTACCCATTCCCGCCTCCCAAATTTAAATTGAAATTAGTACAACATATATATTTTTTATGACCTTAAAATTTTAAACTATTCCAGGGAGTTTTATGTCGGCAGTATGGAATGCAGGGTCGTAAGTAAATATTTTCAATCTTGTCGGATGATATCAACTACACCCGGAAAAGGTCTACATTTTTTACAGTTCCTCTTGGGAAAATTCCTAAATAAATTTAATAAATTCATGTTGTAAAGAAAGACCTATAAAAAAGGTTCCTTTACGTATTTACCCACATAAACTGACAGCGACGAATCGAAGGACACGACTTGTAGGAAAACATCGCCTCGATGTATGGAGTCTAATTTGAATAGAAAAGCCGTAAAAGTCCAGTAGTTCGTAGCCTACGTACACCAAGACAAATATATGAAGGGTTTAAAACTGCTGAAGACGTCATTTTCTATTTTTGTTGATAGGCTTGTGGAAATCGTGTGACATCATATTTAAACATAATAGAACCACAGAATAAAGAATAACAGATGTGACGGCCTTATGGTTGAGGGGTAACTCTCTCGACTAGCGATACGGAAGTTGCTGATTCTAATCTCAGCTTGCGCAAATAATTTTTTTAAGATTTTTTTTTTATGAATACCGCACAAGAATCCAAACTGATCCCGTCTGGAGCCAGTGTGACTATGGCATCCCCAATTCGGATATGTTGTGAGGCTGGAGGTATTGGGAAAGGGTAGGAGATTTGGAAAGGGAAGGTGGGAAAGTACCTGGCTATTCAGATCTGATCACCAAACGCGGCTAAAGCCATTTCAAGCAACGTTTTAATTCTGAATGGTGGTCTTACACCAGGGCGATATTGAGAGTATCTTCCACTCTGGAACGTGCCGCAAATATATACTATGTGTTATTTTAAACGATTTAATTGTAAAATAACACAAACTAGTCAAATGAAATTTATTTGCCACGCCGGGAGTCGATCCCGCGACCTTTGGATTGCGAGTTAAGAGCCTTACCGCTAGACCATCCCAGCCAATTGACTTGAGTTTTCCATAATTTAATAATTTAAAAGTAATATGAGCAAGGTATATTTGCGGTTTCTTCAAGAGTGGACACTATTCTCAGTATCGCCCTGTTGTCAGACTATAATTCAGAATTGAAACGTTGCTTGACACGGCTTTAGCCGTGTTTGATGATTGGATTGTATAGCCAGATTCCCCACCTTCCTCATCCCCGTCTATTAAGCACCCCAATTGGGGATGTCATGGTCTCAATGACATTGGGCAGTTGGGGCTCTTGTGCGGTACACATTCGCCT
Source organism: Glyphotaelius pellucidus (assembly GCA_936435175.1). Taxonomy (NCBI): domain Eukaryota; kingdom Metazoa; phylum Arthropoda; class Insecta; order Trichoptera; family Limnephilidae; genus Glyphotaelius; species Glyphotaelius pellucidus. The sequence continues at coordinate 26,068,929 of OW386558.1, read as the reverse complement.
GAGACATACGGAGAGTTCCCTCAACCAGCCTCTCCTGATCCGGCCCACCACTCAGTAGGTTAGCAAACATATCCGCCGCTAAGACCTAGTCAAAACTTAGCCTACCACTTGGGGTGACCTATGACAGGGGTGTTGGTTATCCAATAAATGGTAAATTTGATTCCCATGATCGTTCCATGTCTTCCCATTTATATTCGCGTCGCATATTCTTCTTACACTCCATTCTTCATTCATTCACTGTACATGTCAAAACCATCAAAGCGTCACTATTTTAAAGGTTTATGTGTTTGTCAGTGTTCTCCAATGAAAAATGTTCCACACACACTAGAAAAATCAACTAACCTAACTAAGTTGATCTATAACACTCTATAGATGGTAGGCCTGTATTGGCCCACTCGACACCTCATTTGGATAGGGTTCTAACTTCACTTTACCTTGTTCTGAGATGTGAGGTTTCAAAGTTTGCAAAGTCGATTTCTCGTTATCTGTTAACCAATTTCCGATTTTGAGGTTGAATCTTGTAAAAAGAATTTTAATTTAACATATCGACGCCTTAGTTCGTATTTATCCAACAGACCATTAGAAAATTTTACAGGATGAGAAGGTTTTCTTTCATTATTTCACTGAAATATAATTATAGGTGTTTAAGATAAAGCTATTTCCGTATAGGTAAAGGTCCTATTAGTTCAAATAATTCCGAATTAAGTGATTAACTATACTTTTTTATATTCTATTTTAAATTTTAAATATTAAAAACGAAAATGGTCTGTTGGACAAATTCGAATTGAGGCGATGATATTTTAAAGGAAAGTATTTAAATACAACGTGTAATTTTAAAATATATGCAACCACTTAGCAGCTAGGGCATAAGAATTCATTGCTTAAGGTTCTAATTCATTTCTCTAACGCAATTTAATGCTGGGTCCGATTCCTATTTAATTATTTTCCAACAAAGTATGATAAACTAAAATATTTTAAGTAAGAATGAACCTCGAAATCAATAATTGTTAAAAAGTTTACGAAAATTAGTCTTTGCAAACTTCGAAACCTCCAAACATGGTAAAGCGTGGTTAGAACCCTATCCAACTAAAGTGACAAACTGTTATGCGCCTCATAACAACGATCAACTGCCAAATACAAACAAAAAGGGGTGTAGGTGATGTTTTTTTACATTAGCTCTACACAGGGGGCCCTGAAGAAAATAAATTCCCTGAGAAAATCTTATCATATCATATTAGGGGATGCTGTGTGGAAGTTTTTTTTAAGGAAAAGAAGAAGAGGAAGTTTTGGGTAGGAAATAGGTACGAGAGGTGGGTAGGAATCTGAAATTCAGTGTGTCCAGGAGTGACGGACGTATGAACCCACCCCTCTAACTGCGGTGCAAGGCAATGGGTCAAGAGGTTCTGGCTGGAGAGGGTAAAATACCTCCCTAGAATTTCTACATACTAGTAGTGAACGGAAGCAATCTTCCGAACAGGCCCTCTATTGATATGCTTGGTGTAACTCTAATTGACCAGTTCGAGTATGGGGGCTCCATCGAAGCCAGAATTAAGTTAGCCTCTCAGAAACTGGGCGTACTGTACACTGTACAGGGCCCCCAGATACTTTAATAGTACACAACTGCTATCACTATATAAATCTCAAGTGCGCCCCACGGTTTAATTTGGCAGCCACCTTTGGTCTGGGCCCCAAAATACCAAAAAGAAAACTGTGCAGAAACGGGCGATCCGTTTGATAGATTCTCATAACTTAAACGGATAGCAATCTTTAGAGCACAGGCCCGCCTCCCAATTTGGGAGGCGGTAATGGGTACCGCCGCCCCGGGAACATTTATTGGATAACCAACACCTCTGCCATAGGTCACCCCAAGTGGTTCGCTACGTTTGGTGATTTAGCAGGGGTGCCCGGGTTCATGGGGTGAAGTTTGTCTAGGTCTTGGAGGCGGATGACCAGGACACACTGAACCCCAGATTCCTACCCACCCCTTAAACCTTTTTCCTTCCCAGAACTCTCCTTCCCTTCCTTTCCTTAAAAAACCCTCCACACAGCATCCCCAAAGATGACATAGGCCCTGAGGGAAATTATTTTCCTCAGGGCCTCCTGTGTAGAGCTCATATAAAAAAAAACAGGCGTCAGGTGGGAATGCTGTCCTTGTTCTACCGGTATTACAATGGAAAATTCTCCGAGTAACTAACGTCATTGATCCTCTCAACACCAGTGCACAGTCGGGAAAAACGCCAATCACGCGCCCAACATTTGTACTTGGCTGAAATTAGTCACGATGAGAACGGGTCGTCTCTACGACTCGTTCTTGAGTTCAACAGCTCGGCTGTGGAACGATTTTCCGGACTCCGTGTTATCTCCTTCCTACAACATGATTCTGGGAGGGAAATTATTTTCCTCATGGCCTCTTGTGTGGAGTTAATGTAAAAATACAGTGAAAATTATTTTGGTTATATATTAAAAATATGTCAATTAGAACCTTGTACAACTGAAGTGACGTACTAGTGACATATGTCGGATGTATGTAGCCCGTCGGCTGTTGGATCGTGGTACTTGGGTCGGCCACTATTCACCCAGAGTCAATATTTAACAAACCGCTAAAAATAGTTCCGCGCCCTCTCGACCGTGTGGCTGCTCGTCTATGGGGTTGTGTGGTAGTGTTTCTATGTGGTCAGGTGTCTGTATTTGAGTATCTGCGTGGTTGTGTGACTCACAGGGAACACAGAGAAACCCGTTGAAGGTTAAGGTCCGGCTTCCCGAATTTCTACCAATTTATTAGTATTATCCTTAAGACGCCGCTACCCGAATTTTTACCGATTTCTTACATATTTCTTAAACATTTGAAGTTTTTAAGCTCTTAAAAAATATATGTTATTTTTGACGATAATATCTAGGCACGTTCCACGCCAAAACGCAAATTATATGAAATTCCCTCGATAGAAAAAAATCGCAAAGTATGCTCTGAAAATTATTTAAAACAAGTCTATTTCTATTATTTTACAAGTTATATTTGTGAAAAAATTCACAATGTTTCTTTAAATGATACTTAAAATACCTTTCACGAGATTTTTGCTCTATTTTAAACGAATCATGTTTTATTAAGCATTTTCATAGTTTTTGCTTCAATTTTATCATTGAAAATATTAGAGCGCTCTGTCCAACATTCGTAATTACATATCTCTCCATCTTCTTCTTTTTGAACCGGGAAGCGTCGCTTTAAACGATTCAAATACCACGGATTAGTCTGAATTTTTTTGTTTTGAAATAATCCATCTTATTTCTGAACAATCCAAAATTGAAAACTTTCCTATTCAAAAATTGCTCATCTCCTACTAATTAGGGGCGAGGGATACTTTTGGTCAATTTGCACCCCACCCCCACTCAGGCTTACAGATGTGATCACTGGAAGAGAGTGTGGTAGCTGGGATGACCGATATTAGATCAAGTTATAGCTCTGGAGGGAAAGTGCTCTCCGGTTCTTACCGCGCATCTTCAAGCAAATCTCTAGCAGGACAGAAATAATTTCGGCTAACCTAGAGTGAATATACTCGTTGAAACACTTTTGGTAAAAAGTTAAAGAAGCGTTCGAGGGAACAATTAAGATTCCTTTGTTAAGGTTGATTATTCTGTCTTACAATTGTTGAACTGCTCTAAATACGTGTCATACTTTCAAATTGATTGTACCCAAAATAATGACTTTCTGTGTTTACCGTTAAAATTGTGCATTTTAATTAGGACAAAGAGAGTGAGGAGGGATGTGAAATGAGATAGAAGAAAGTCAGAAACTACTTGTCTACTATTTAAATCTGGTCACCAAACTCGGCTAAAGCCACTTTAACGTTTCGATTTTGAATGGTAGGGCAATCCTGAGATTATCTTTCTTGGATGATTTTCTTATGGAAGGTTTTTTAAATGTGAGTACCGCACAGGAGTCCCGACTGCTCCTAACCGCCTGGCGCCGGGGAGACTATGGCATCCTCGATTGGGGTGTGTTGTAGTGGGGAAGGAAAAGAGATGTGGAAGATGAAGGTGGGGAAGTACCTGGCTATTCGGTTCTAGCAACCAATTACGGCTAAAACCATTTAATGCAAACTTTCATTTCTAAATATGATCTTACACCAGGGCGATACTGAGAGTATCTTTCACTCTAGAACGTGCCGCAATTATATTTTATACTATTTTTAAAAGATTAAATTGTGAAATAACACAAATCAATCAAAAAAAAATTTCTTGCGCACGTTGGGATTTGAACCGCGACCTCCGGATCGCTAGTCGAGAGCCTTACCCTCGAGGCCATTGTAAATTTGCTGAATGTTATTTTATGGTAAGGGGCCATCACACATTAAGGGGGGGAGGGGTGAAGAGAAGTGTACATTGAGTGACAAGGGGTACGGAGGGGGAGGGGGGGGGAGGTCATCAGCTTTGTTACGTCATATGCAGTTAGGCTTACCAGATGACAGGAATTTTCCCGATATGTCCGTCCGATTGTACGAATTTTCAAAACAAAAGAAACCATCAATAAAACTCCATGTTCTCACACACACATTCCCGCGAGTTTATAAAACCAGGCCGACACCCCGTAGTATCCCATTTCGCCCCTCTCCCCGCACGCTAGTGAATTCACATAAATATCTCCATATCCCGATTCGCCCCTCCCCGTAGAGATCGCATTCGACACAAAAACATTCCATCTAGCCCCCTCCGTTACCACTTCAAAATATTACCAGTTAAAATTGCATAACGTGCGATGTCATGCTAAGGGGGAGGGGGTCTCAAAAATGTGACAGCGTGTGACAGGGACGAGGGCGGGGTCAAAAAATCATGAAGTTCGTGTTACGTAATTTATGGATGGCCCCTAATCGTTAATTAAAAGATAACAATTACTTGGGTGGGTACATTTATTTCGCCGAAATGTGATTAATTTATTTAGGTAAGTACATTTATTAGGTCTTTAGATAGATAGATACATTTATAAGGCCGAGATGTGAAAATTTTAAACTCTACATTCGTACAACGAGAATCAAGAATCTTAACCGAACAACATCGAATTCAATTTTGGTTAAAGAGTTTCAAAGAATATATTTTTTAAATAAAACTGTTTCGGTTAGTATTATAAATATCTATTTATCAAATATACATATTAATATAATTAAAAAAATGTACAGTCATGTACAGGTGGCGATTTAATTATAAGTTTTATCAATAAATTCTCAGCGGTTTATTCACTAAATATTTAATTATAAAACCAACTCGTTTAGCCGCAAAACAAATTGGCTTTCAAATCAAGGCTAACGATACTAGCAAATAACCAACTAACGAGGTTATTTTATTTGTGGTGTTCAACATACCATGAACCTCGCAAGTATTATTAATTGAGTCGGGGATATTCGCTATTTTATAGAAGAAATCTTTTTTGATGTGAATACCGCTAAGGAGTGGGACTATGGCATCCCTATTTAGGGTATGTTGCGTGACTGATGATGCGAGTGAAGAAGGAATATCAAAATTAAAATATCGATAAAATTAAATATATAATGTAAAAAATTAGAAAATATATAGATTTAAGAAATGAGATTAAAAGAATTTGGCATTCTCAGACTATAAAAATATTACCATTTGTTATTTCGGCTACTGGCATTATACCTAGCTCTCTCATTCAAAATTTAGGCTTATTAGATTTGTCAAAGAATGTTTACATAAAAATGCAAAAATCAGTCATATTAAATACATGTAGGATTACGAAAGATTTTTTTAAATATTTATATTGAGGGATCAGTAGGATTTATCGGTCCAGTTATCGAGCCGAACCCTCTGATATGAAAATATTTGGAGTCGGTGAATTATTTTCCCATCTGATCTCTGGTTGGTTGACATGTTGTTCTTGTATTGTTTTGTATTTATTATACTTATATAGTGCAATTGCATGGCGTGGATTGACTAGATGATCATTTGTGGAAAAGTGTGTAGAAGGGTTAAGTTTTTCCTGTGGGGAAGATTTAACCCGGACATAAAATCTAAAGAACGAAAATGCTTAGTAAGTATTTTGTACACTAATCTACTATCTGAGTGTTTCTGAACAGCAGTCTGGATTTTATTTGGTTTTGTAGGCGGAAATAACAGCGATTTGCGTTCACTATGCGCTTCTGGAACTCCTCTGTAGTATTATTATCGTGTAAGATATAAGTTTACAAATACTATTGGGCCAGTGCTCACGTACGCAGCTGAGACGTGGGTACTAACTAAGAGGAATGAGCGAGCACTGTACGTTTTTGAAAGGAAAATTTTGAGGCGCGTCTTCGGACCGGTTCTAGAAAATGAACATTGGCGCAGACGTTACAACAATGAGCCATATACTTTTTTTCAAGGAGCTTAACGTCACAAAATTTATAAAACTGGAAACCTTCGAAGGCTGGCTCATGTAGAGAGAAAAGTCTTCAAAGATCTATCTACCTTGGAGCTTCTAAACTGGAGAGTGCTGGCACGAAATCGAGAAGAGTGGAGGAAGACTCTTGAGAAGGCCAAAACCCATCAGGTGTTTTAGAGCCAAGAGTGATGATGATAAATATTTGATCAAAAAATTTCAAATTCTTCCACCATTCCAATATTTTTTTTTCTACATATTTCAATCGTTATTGTTGGTACGTTATGAAAGTTGATTGATAATTATTACGTAAAAAGACATTGCAAACCCGTACTAAAGTTCAAAAACTATGCTCCTTTATCAAAAGTACATATTTTTGGTGACCAGTAAAAAAACCTCGGAATGTAATTTGTGTTCCATAATTTGCGAGGCATGCAGGCAGGGTATCGATACCGCCGCCCCGGGAGTCATTTATTGAATAACCAACACCCCTGCCATTGGTCACTTAGCGGTTCGGTGACTTAGCGGGGGTGCCCGGGTTTATGGGGTGAGGTTTGTCTAGGTATTGGTATCGGATGCGTTTACCCACCTTCAGCGTGGCGGGCCAGATGGAAAGAGACTGATTGACTTTAGTCTCCGGTCGGACTCTCTCGATCCATAGCCTGGACCCCCAGATTCCTGCCCACCCCTCATATTTACCTTCACAGAACTTCCCCTCATTCCTTTCCCTAAAAAGATTCTCTATACACCACCATTCCAAAGATGACATAGACTCTGAGGGGTTTTTTTTTCTGTGTGGATATATATTTTTTTAAATCAGAGTGTGCAATTCACACGCGGTAGATGTGAAACCTTCAGAAAACTAAAGGAGACAAGACTGGAAAGGCTGCGAATCACCGCCCAAATAGGAGGCCGACAGGCTACAAAGCACCGCACAAAGAGAACACCGATTAGTCTATCTCGTACTAAATCTCTACATAAATCCTCTAGATGTCTTTTTAGTGTCACTCGATTCCGTTTCATCGAGTTTCAAATCACAACGGTGCTAAAGAATTTTTTACTAAAAAAAATCATTGTGTTAATTACGCCATTATTTTGAGTTTCTGAATCGTTACGAATTTTGCAATTAAAAGTGAAAGCAGTCGAATCAAATAATGTTGATTAAAATCATGATGATTTTATATTAAATGAATATTTTTAATAATTGCACGCGTTATCGTAACTTTTAATAAAATTCATCTAGCAATATACAAGTTTGACAATGGTTGGTACTATTTTTAGTACCCATTTGGCCTACATTCGATTCGATATTTATGACAGGTGGACCGTAATTAAATTATTAATTGAAATAACGCATTTCAATCGGTGATGTGATATTTCAGAATTCAAAATTCATTCGCACAGATCACCGCTTTATTTAATATTTAAATCCATTCGGTGAATAATAAATAACAACTAATTAAAATTTTATTGGAATAACTTTTATAATAATATTATTTTTTTTAAGTTATACCCATCATTTAATATATCATTGAAGACGAAGATAATACTATTGAATCTAAACGAAAATAGAAAAAGAGCAAGACACAGAAAAATAAATAAAAACAGTGTGCAATTCACACGCGGTAGAAGTAGAAACCTCCAGAAAACCAAAACAGAAAATAGTGGGGAGGCTTCGAAGCACCGCACAAAGATAAGACAGATAGGCTACGAAGCACCGCACAGAGGAGACCGATTATACTATTTCATTCTCTTGCAGGCTAAATCCTATAGATGTATGTGATGGTGTCTTTTTAGTGTTGCTATTTTTCGTTTCATTGAGTTTCAAATAAGTTTTCACTTCAATAAAAACAAGTGTGGTTTAGACCACACAACTGAAGTAAAACTTCTTTATGCTTCGTTCGCCTCGCCCGATCACACTTTTCGTAAGGCTCTCGTCACGCATTCGCTAGCTTACTCCCCAAGCCAAGCGATGCTTCGTTCGCCTCGCCCGATTACACTTTCGTAACGCTCTCGTCACGCATTCACCAGCTTACTCCCAAAGTCAAGCGTGCGTATAGAAGTTATACATTAAAAACAGAGTGTGTAATTCACACGCGGTTGAAGTGAAACCTTCAGAAAACTAAAGTGGACAGGAGTGGGAACGCTAAAGAGAAAACCGATAGCCTACGAAGCACAACACAAAGAGGAGACCGATTATAATATCTCATTCTCTCGCAGGTTAAATCCTGTAGATGTATGTGTTTGTCTCTTTTTAGTGTCGCTACTTTTCGTTTCATCGAGTTTCAAATCACAACGTAAAGAAGTTTTCACTTCAAAAAAGAATCAAAAATTAATCGAAGATAAAATTGTTAATTCTGAAATTGATATATGAGATCGACAAATTGGACTTAAAAATAAGAGGTCTCAATGGCTGAGTTGGTTAAAGCGTTTGTCCCGATATGACAAGATATCCTGGGTTCGAGTCCCAGTTGCAGCTCTTACCTTTTTATTTTTCTGCATCTTGTTCTTTCTCATACTTTCGTGTACATTTATTAGTGTATCTTCTTCTTCAATGATATAAATAACTTATTAAACCAGATATAGTTTATAGAGACAAGACTTTTTTTGTTTCAGTTATATATTCGACAGTGGGGATTTTGTATTGAAAAAGACACGTGTTTGGGTAAGACACAAACGTTTATGATTCAAAAGATCAACGGGAACCCCTAGACGTGGTGTGTAGATTTTTATACCAAAACTTTTCACTTTAGAGGGTAATTTTTACAGGTGTTCTGTAATTAACTCACCTAATTGTTTTTTTTATTTGATCTATGTTTTGTCTTAATTTTTCATATGGAAACCATGCACGACCAGTGGCAGGTACATATGGGGGGCGCGATGGACGCGCGTCCCCCCTTGCGAGGCCGCCAGCCCGCACGCTATTCGTTCGTTTCTTTCGTCTTTCGACTTGAGTTATCAAGTAGTTATAATTTCGTATGTAGCCCGCGCGCGCGTCCGCGTCATGGTATTTTATACGTGTCTGTCTAGCACATCGATAGTTAACCAACGAGAAAAGTCACGGCCACTCTAGTGATCTCGATACGTTATTCTGTCTGGCATTTGTTCGAGAAAATTCGCAAATATTCTACTGTTTGTACTTGTTCACACTCCGTAAAAGTCTGGAAGCGAACATACTGGCATTAAATGTTCTCGAAACAACCGAACTGCATATATAAGGGAAGCAGAGTCGCTGCCAGGCAGTCAGTTTGAATTAAACTTTTCTAAATCATAAGATGGCATTGTCTTGTATATCTTGTGTATCTTTTTCTTCTTCGTGTGCCCTATCAGGTCCCCTTGACGCTGGCGATCACTCTGAAAAATGTATTTCTATCTTTTGCTGTCCGGAATAGCTCCTCCGCACTTCTAATGCCGGTCCACTCTCGTATAGTTCGTAGCCAAGACATTTGCCTCCTACCAGGCCTTTGGCGACCTTTTATTTTTCCTTTCAATATTAATTGGAGCAAGTGATACATTTCCCTTCGAAGTATGTGACCCAGAACAAAATGGATGACATTTCGGCGACTAGATCACTCTGGATTAGTGATACAATTAAATGGTTGCAATGTCGAAAAGGTGGCAAGATTTAGATACCTCAGCAGCATTCTCACGGAGACTCTTGACCCAGATGTAGAGGTTAAGTGCAGAATTGAGGCAGCACGAAGTGCATTCAGAAAAATGAAATCCCTCTTATGCAATGACAACCTCAATTTAAAACTAAGGCAGAGAATTTTAAAGTGTTATGTGTGGTCAGTCTTGCTGTATGGATGTGAGACATGGTTCTTGAAAGTAAATACCATGAACAGGTTAGAGGCTTTCGAAATGTGTTCCATGGACCGACATGATCACCAATATAGAAATTCTCAGGCGGGCTAGAGCAGATAGAGAACTGCTCACATTAATAACAGTCAGGAAAATTTCATATCTTGTGTATAATCAGTTTTAATTACGATCTTAAACTTTGCATGTGACTTGATTATTTTTTTATTTAGATAAAAGTAAAGGTAACTCAAGATAACTTAAGTGCCCCCTCCTTGAGTTCTTTTTGTATCCGCCACTGTGCACGACAAGGCTCCCAGCCACAATTCCAAAGTTGTCCACAGATGTCTTCAAGACATGCAAAATCCTAGCTGCGCTGGCCTAGAATAGCCTCGGTATGAACCCTATCGGAAATTTGTGGTCGATTGGGAGAAAGAATTAAAGAAGAATAGATAACATAAGATGAATTTCGACCTTCCTGGTGCCTAAAAGATCATTACGGGGTTTGCCTTCAGCTCGTCTAATAGATATCCAGATTTTAAGTTACAAGATTTTAAGTATTCCGACGTCAGTGTTATAAATGAAACAAATGAACCCTTTAATAAATCCATAAAAAACTCACCGTTAGTCTTATTGATGATCTGCGCCACCCCAATGACATCCCCTTCGTAGTTGCAGATTGGCATTGACAGGATCAGGTTCGTCTTGTATCCTGTCTTCATGTCGATCTCACTGTTGAAGCGGGGGTCGTCGTAGGCGTTTCGGATGTTGATAGTCTCCTTGGACTGGGCTACGAACCCGGCTATACCCACACCGAAAGGAATGCGGATCTCCTCACACTTTGCTCTGTTGATGGCGTCGTCCAGATCTGAAACAAAAAATAAGTTCAAAATCTTAATGACAATATACCCTAAAATATATTCAGAATCTTAAGGACGTAAGTAAAGAAGCCGCGTATACAAATTGCGACTCGCGTCGAATTTGCCCTATCATAGAAAAGAAGAAAAATAATGTCGGAATCTTAAGTGAAAAACGTAAGTGAAGAAAGCGTGTAAACAAATATACGCCTACGGCACGGCGTATTAGACGAACGTACGGTCGAATTCGCCGTAGTGGGCCTGGAGATTCGACCTTTCCGCCGCGTTCATTTTAATTAATTCTGAAGAATGTTTTACAAATAGTTAAAATGTTTCTAAACGTTTCCCTCCCGAAGTTATTAATTCATTGTCTAGAAAAATAAAATCTGGTGCTGACCTCTAACTTTAGTTGAAAAAAACGGGTTATAAAGTTTTAAAATAGTTGTACGTAAAATATATTAATGGTAAGCTATTGTTTTTATTAGTTTTAAATATAAATAACTTTCATCCCTAGGGGTCTGTTGAGATAAAAAAAGGTTATTTTAGTTACGAATTCGCCGGAAATGATTAAAATGTAAGTTTATAAAATCAGCTGCTCCGATGCTTCCAAGGACCTCAGAACACTTTCTGACAAATCCTGATAAATCGGCAATATTGCCGAGCATTAAAAATTGATGTCCTGCTTGCCGATTTAAATTCTGCGAAGACCTGTTCTTTGGTGATTGATACGTCAAATATTTTAACAGCATCGCTATAATCATTAACCAAATTCTGTATACGGCAAATGGAAATGTACAAATAATGTGAATAAGTTGTTACAATAACACGGTAGATATTGCCTCAATGTGGTTTGCAAGGTAAAAATGGTGAGAAATATATTAGAAATTTTTTTAATTCTGAGGCCATCGCTAAATATTTCCGGAATCTTGTCTCCACCATTTATGTTACAATGCAGTCGATACATTCGCACAAGAGAGTAGAAGGCTTTGTTGGTTCTTTGGAAATGAATGTGGAATGTTTCGGGGTTTCTTAGTAGCTGTTTAATTTATTTATTTATTAACGCCCTTTTTGGGGGCTTTACACGTGGATAATAAGAAATGTACCTACAGTATTTATTGTACGTAATTGAATAGTCTCATTACCAATGTTTTATATTTGTTTAATGATAAATTGAAGATGTCCACTGACTTGGTATAATTATTTCCCTCCATTAGTATTCTGGGCAAAGAGGAATAAATATGGTTAGTCCCAGAAGTTCTGCACTGAAATAAATCCTGACTTCTGGTGGTGCTATGTCGTATATTATAAGGAATCGAATTTGAATTATTCTAGTTTTTTTTAAGAGTCGTATGTGCAGAATAAATTAGTGTTAAGAGGCTTAGGTGGCTGAATTGTGTTGAGGTAACCTTCGTGTCCTTGGAAATAAGGGAAGTAGGGAACTTTTTTTTTTATATGAATACCTCACAAGCTGCTCTCGTCTGGAGCAAGTGAGACTATGGCATACCCAATTAGGGTATGTTGTGAGGCTGAAGGGAGGGGAAGGAGATGGAGAAGAGGAAGGATGCAAAGAGCCTGAATATTCAATCTGGTCACCAAACACGGCTAAAGCCATTTCAAACAACATTTAAATTCTAAATGGTGGTCTTACACCACGGCGATACAGGGAGTATCTTCCACTCTGGAACGTGCCACAAATATTTAATCTACATATTTTTTTTAATGAATTAATTATGAAATAACACGAATCCCGTGCGAGTCAAGTGGCCATCAAAACCTACAGCTGGAGTGGAAATATATTCTTAAGACGGCCAGGACTTTATAAAAAAGTGAAAATTTCTTTTGTAAAAAATACAGCTTCAAAATTGTTCCATTTTTTTCGACACAAATAATACGTACGCTGACGTTAAACTTGTGGCATTTGAGAAATTCTAGTAAAATCAACATAACGAATAATTCACCACAGAGAATTTAAAAGGCCAGCGAGAGTTTGGAGAGTTTGTTTTTGGCAGAAATAAATAATTAAATTTTTGGGTTCTCAAAATGAATTCTGTTTCAAAATTATTAAAGTCAAGGGTCACAATAAATTTGGTTGGCGATAAGGAAGAAAATGTTTACAAGGGTTTTCACTTGGTCATTCTGGGGAATATAGCTTTTGGGTTTTCGAAGGAGAATAACCAGCGCCGAGGCTGGCGGTTTTATTTCATTATTTATTTGTATATTACACGTGGTTCTGAGTATTTTAAGCTCGTGAATTCGTTTTATCTTTGCGGTGATAACTTTGTTTCACATCGAAAAGCTGTTATTTCACCAACTTTCTGTTTAAGGGATGAATCCATCATCATTGATAGGATTTTTACTTGCTTATTTTTATTTGACGTCCACCAATACCATAAAACAAATCTTATAGGTTTCATGGACATGGGAATGGGCCTACTATAAGGCAGTATTCTAGTATATTTTTTTCTTCATATTTCCAAAGTGAAATATTCAAAAATATCTCCTTAAAAGGATTTTTAGAAATTCGCATTATTTTAAAAGTTACAACCATTTTAATTTCGCGTTTTAGACGGAATCTAACCAAAACATAAATAGAACATAATTTTAAACGCATTTTTCTCAACAACCACTTTTCTCGAGACGGTTGACACGATATCTCAAGTTCTACTAAACCAATTTACTTGAAAATTTGTGTGAGCCTTCTCTTTACATAAATTTATCGCATAAACCAGAACTATAACAAAATTTTAATTTTCACTATTTTTATTTTTTTACTAACCGCTATTTTGCGAAAAAAAAAAATTATAACTCCTCCGAGGTTCATGCCATAGCAGCATTTGTTTGGATAAAAAATTCATTTGGGTTTTTTTTTCAGATTACTAGGAGGGTTGCAATCGTGTCAACCAGGGCGTGCCATATTTTTGAGACACCCCACTTCAACACCCTGTAACTTTTAATTTTTTTGTTTGATTTATTTTTAATAATTTTTTTAATGTTAAATTAATATTTTGTAAAATAATGGCTACAAAAATATTATTGTTTTTTTTATTGCACTAAAAAAAACACCTACAATTTATGCTTCTAGACTAGAATACCCCCTTAAATGATTATTTTTTGAGATTAAAGCAATATACACAAACAATAAATGGTAATCAACTTAATTCAACATTGAATTTTTTTTTACATTAGCTCCACACAAGAGGCCCTGAGGAAAATAATTATCCTCAAGGCCTATGTCAACTTTGGGGATGCGGAGTGGAGGGTTTTTTTTAGGAAAGGAATGAGAGGAAGTTCTAGGAAGGAAAAGGGATGGGTAGGAATCTGGGGATCAGTGTGTCCAGGAGTGACGGACGCATGAATCCATCCCTCCCACCTTGGTGCAAGGTGATGTATGGCTGGAGAAATCAGCCTCAACCATTCTCTCCCACTCTGGCCTGCCATGCAGCTCGTGGGCAGACGCATCTGCCACCAAGAACCAAACATGCAAACTTCACACCATGAAGCCGGGCACCCCTGCTAAGTCTCCAAATGTAGCAGACCACATGGGGTGACCTATGGCATAGGGTTGGTTATCCGATAAATGGTTCCCAGGGCGGCAGGAGACATACCGCCTCCCAAATTGTAATGCTGTTCTTTCACCAGCCTTTTTTTACGGGATGAATCCATCCTCAGTGATATGATTTTTACTTGTTTATTTTTATTTGACGTCCACCATAGATAGCATAAACAAGCTAAATGTCACTGTTGAAAATTATGGGCCTTGCCACATTAAAAGAAAGAAGAATATGTACTGATCTATTTTTTCTCTATAAAATTGTTAATAACATGTTTGACTCCCCTGAACTCCTTAGGCTGATTAACTTTCATGTGCCTAGTAGAACAGTTCGTCAGAAGGTACCTTACCATTGTAACAATTCAGGTACCAATGCAGAAATAAACTCAGTAATGAGCCGACTGCACTGTGCAGGGAATAAATATTACATGAACATCAACGGTACTGAATGTCTATCATCCTATAAAAACTCTGTTATTAAATCTGTATGTCTATCTTGATAGCTTTGAAATGTTTATAAATTTTCAAAATGTATTGAAATTTATATGAATGTGCATCCTTTATTTCAGTCTGTTATTTTTAAGTTAAAATTTTTATATCATTGAATAAGAAGATAACACTTATAATCTAAATGAAAATATGAAAGAGAACAAGACACAGAAAAATAAAAAAAGACAATGGTCGCAACTGGGATAAATTCTTCAATGATATATTACGTTAATGGGAATAACCTTCAAAAATTATAAAGAAGAGAGTTTTTCTTATAAAAAAATGAATATTCATTTAGACTTTCATAAAAAGTCAATATTTCCATATGAATAAATTCGGATACATTTATCCGAGACGCTATTCAGGTTACAAACCAATTCTTAGAATGATTGTTTCCAATAAAAAGAGTAGTTGCCCATAATATGGAAAAAAGAACTAGTTGAAGATAATATTGTTGATTCTAAGTATTTGAAATATGAGATTGACAAATGTGACAGTTTGACAGAAGGTGACAATAGCGAAATTGGATAACGCGCACGTCCCGGTTAGACGAGAGGTCTGGGTTCGAGTCCCAGTTGCGACCATTGTCTTTTTCTATTTTTCTGTGTCTTGTTCTCTTTCATATTTTCATTTAGATTATAAGTGTTATCTTCTTCTTCAATGATATATTACGTTGATGGGAATAACCTTCAAAAGTTATAAAAAAGAGAGTTTTTCTTATAAAAAATTAAAATTTTTATACTTGGTACTTATTTTAATAATTGTGTTATCTCTTTAATTCTTTGATTATATCAAATGTATTTTTAATTTTATCATGTGTAAAAGCCCTAATTAGGCGTGTACAAATAAATAAATGAATAAAGGTAAAATCTTATAAGTTACAAGGGCCTGGTTCAAAGAATTATTTTTGTGAATAAACAATGCATACAAACAGTAAATAGAAATCAGCTCAAATACCAACATTGAAATATAAATCTTTGGTACAAATATTATGTAGTTTTTATTCAGCGATCATTGCACCTGAATGCATTTTAGTATTCCTTGTTCATTTTCTGTGGAAATTCCATTTTTATTGATGACGTAATTATTGATGAGCTGTAATAATTTAATCGATGATTGGATGGCAATAAAATACATCGCTGCGATGAACAATAAACTAGGCCTTGGTTGGATTTAATCGCAGTTAGTTGCTTATTGTCAGTTTTATTGTCATAATATTAATTGTTTTGTGTTAATGATTAACATTGAGATGCTAAGTATAATTTTTATTTAAATTCCACATAATAACACCACTGAATGGGGCCAATGGTATTATAATAGCGCTGTAATACGTAAGGCATGTAAGGACAAGCAATCCATTAGCTACGAATTAGTTATTTTTTTCACAAGTACCAGAAAAATTATTAAAGAAATAATAAAAATAATTTTTTTTATTTATTGTTATCAAGTTTAATTTGTAGAACTCCATTTTATTTATTTTATATATTCAATAATATTATTATTCAATTTATAAACAGTTTATTTATAAACAAGTTCTGCTAGGTAATTATTATTACACATGACAGCTGTTTCACCTTCTGAGGGCATTATCAAACTGCATTAGTACACAGTTTGATAATGCCTTCAGAAGGCAAAACAGCTGTCACGTGTAATAATAATTACCTAGCAGAACTTGTTTAAAAATAAACAATTTTTATAAATTGAATAAAAACATTATTGAATATATAAAAGAAATAAAAAAATAAAATAAAAACTTGCAATATTACGTGTTATATTTATATTTTAACCTCTTACTAATAAACGTGTTTTTAATTTCAATTTAAAAACCACCATTTACCCTAAACGGCTAAGTAAAACCCTCAAAGTATTATAAATTGTGTAATAACGCAAGTTAATCAAAAACAGTTTAATTGGGCACGCGCCATTTGAACCCGCGCCCTACGGATTCGTAGCCGAGGATCATCTCCAACTGATATCAAAAGAATGACTTGTTTTTAAAATGTGGTTGGCAAATTCAGAACAATTTATTTATTTATTTTGAATTTCACGGCCGGCTGGGCTTTTACATGTAATTTATTTATTTTTTTGACAAAGAACATCTAAATGTGTGTAACAAAATCAAAAAAAAAAAATCATAAACAAAAACAAAATAAATAAAAAAATCCGAATCAAAATCACAATCAAATTCAAGATCAAACCAATTGAAATAAAAACAAAATAGTCCACCATACAAGATGGAAAAACTGTAGACTGGAAAAAGTACAATACATGTGAAATGAGTCGAAACAGAGCTACGAAGTTGATTTGATTAAATTTGTTGTTCTTCTTTCTGATATAAATTCTACGACGACTTGTTTATATTTAGTGAATGATGTGTTAAATATGTCAACATCTTTATAGTCATTACCCAAATTTTGTATACGGCGAAAGGGCGTATACAATTGTGATTCTGTGTTGGAATTGTCACAATAGAACGGTAGATATTGCCTTGATGTTGATTTGCGAGGTACATGGAAAGAAATCATGTAAATAATTCAGGGCTGTCAATGACTAGCATAACGAGGTACTAACACGCTGTCGAATTGTACTCGATTCGACTCCTAACCAATGATATGTACAAATTTTTAAAGGTATGGTTTTAGGTTTTCACGGCCAAAAGTATTTTTGTTATTTATTTTTGGGGTGTTATGCCGTGTTTCGCTGCCTCCTTCTTTAACCAACGTTTCGGACACTGTAACGCTGTCCAAAACGTTGGCTAAAGAAGGAGGTAGCGAAACACGGCATAACACTCCAAAAATAAATAAATAAAAAAATATTTTTAGAGGTTTGAATATTTTTAAAATGGCTGCAAATTCTTATTACAAAACCCAACATTTTCAAAGCTTTATTTGATGTAATTTCAATATGGTTTATAAATTTCAGTTGTTGATCAAAGTTTACACATAAATCATTCAACTCGCTTACTGCTGTTAGTACTACATCATTAATGGGGTAGTCATAAATTATTGGATTTTTTATTCTATGAAATCTCGTAATTAGACATTTACTTAAATTTAGTCGTAGATAGTTCTCTTGGCATTCTCTAATAGTTATTACAACACCTTAGGTGTACCTTTTTTGTCTATAGGTACTTACTTGTTTATACGTGTATACGTGTTTGTCATTTGTCTTTTTTGTTGATTTTAATTTTGTCCTGACGAAGGAACCGTTGGTTTCGAAACATTTTGATTGAAGATTTTGTTAATAATTTTGTTTTCACTTAATTTGTTTGATTTGTTGATTCGATCACAAAATGATTTGTTTTCATTTAACAAAATATTTGTTTATCCCTTTATGAAGCTGACTGTGTTAGCAATGATCCTTCATGTTAACGGTGCAAACAATCTGCCAAAGCAGAAAGCAGAAGGCAGCTGACAAGGTCCTATGTGGAAATTAATTAAATCACTGCCCAGCGTGTGATCGATTAGGTAGGCACAGAATAAAAATAATGCAGCTATGGAGGGTATTTAGGGCAATATCGTCGATGAATTGATAGAATCTCCAGCAAATCTATTCTTAAAGTTAGTTTTGATTTTGGGTTTTTACGACACAATTTTTTTAATTGACCCTTACCCCGTGTGTTTATCTTCCGTGATAGTGAACTATCAAACTCAACCAAGAAAACCTACAAACTCAACAAAAACTTTCAAGAACAACTCAACAAATGGAATTTCATTAAAATGTATAATAAAAATATCATAACCTAACCTAACATAACCTGTTTTTATTTATTTATTAATAAACGTCCTTTTTCGGGGCTTTTACATACTCGTATATAGCATAGTTAGAAAAATACATATTTATTGTACATAACTGAACTGCCTCAATAACAATATTTTATATTTATTCAAAGATAAATTGAAGATGTCCACTGACTTGCTATAATTGTTTCCCTCCATTAGTATTCTGGGCAAAGAGGAATAAATATGGTAGTAAGTCCCAGAATTTTTGCACTGAAATAAATCCTGACTTCTAGTATTACGAAGTGGAATTCGGAAGCTTATCAATTCAAGTAATACCGGACTATCAACTAAATCATTTAGAATTTTATATAAAAATACTAAGTCAGTGAAAATTCTTTTGTCTGACAATTTAAGCATATTCATATCGTTTAAAATAGTGTTGTAGTTTAACATAATTGCTGGAATACCCATTTTAAAATTTAGAAAACGTAAGAATTTGTTTTTATTCTTTCATTAGCTTGTACATGCATATTATAATGAGGATTCCAGACAGGAGAATTGTACTCAAGTTGGCTTCTAACATAAGCAAAATATAACAGTTTAATACACTCTATATTGTTAATGTTTCTGGTTAGCCTAGTTATAAACCCCAACATTTTTAAGCCTTTATTACAGATTTCTGTTATGTGGTTAACAAATGAAAGATTAGATTGAAAAGTGATGCCCAAGTCTTTAATTTGCATAAATGTCTCAAGAGCATTGTTATCAATGTTGTAATTAAAGATCACTGGATTATTTATTCGAGAAAATCTAATAATTTGACATTTTGAGATATTTAAATAAAGTCTTTTTTATTTCTTCAAAATAGGCATATTTACTTTGGGGTGTCATCATTAATTTAATGAAAAACAAATACCTTTGTATAACACCACTATTTTATTAACAATATCAACATGTTTCGAAAACTATGTTTTCTTCGTCAGGATAATAAGTCAATAATAAATAACAAAAGACAAACAAGTATAGACTAATTAGAACATAGACAAAATATTAGAAAGGAGAGGTGATTAATTACCTAAAATATATCATAAAAAAACAATTATATAAAATAAAATATAAAAATTATTTTAGAATGGGTAAAAAATTACATTAACATAATAAAAAATCTTTTAAAAGGAAAACAAGAAGTCTAAATAACAAAATAAATTATTATAAAGTCTTTTTTCCTTACACCAAATTAACAATTTGTCGATATTATCTTGAAAAATGTTGCAATGATAAATATTTTCAATAATTTTAAAAATTTTGAGGTCTTCAGCATAAAGTAAGATAGATACATCATGAAATATTTTTTTAAGATCATTTATAAACAAGATAAATAAGATTGGGTCAAAGTGTGAACCGTGTGGAACTCCACTTGTTGCATTAATTTTTTCTGACAGGGAGGATTTAATTCTAACAATTTGTTGTCTTCCAGTAAGATAGCTTTCAAACAAGGCTAATAAACTATGTTTTCATCACTTTTTATGTCTTTTCAAAGAAGGCGACGAATATGCATATGAGTTATCCGATGAGCAATTATTACTAATAAAAAGTTTCTTTAATTATGCTGCAAAAGAACTGGCAACATTGCATTTTGGTACAGTTTTTGTTTGTGATTGTGATTTGTGATTAAAATCATGTTTTTTCATAATATCTATTCTGATATCTAAATCACAATTATATTGGTATATTTCAAAATATTTGCTATATTTATGTTATTTTTCGTCAGTTTCAATCCATTAATAATGTCGTTTGTGTGAATTTAACCCTTAACACCACTCTCGGGGGAGTAGAGTCCCCCACCAAGCAGGTTATCACAAATATATATTTTGTTTTAAGCCTTACGCGCTTGCGGCTCCGTGTACTCTTAGTATCGCCCAAAAGGTCGATACTAAGAATATCTCCCAGGCTATCGTGGAACCTAGGACTTAAGACCTAGGTAAAATTTCTTGATTACATTTTTATGCATGGTAACTCGGAAAATGATGGATAATGCAAATATGATTTACAGTAGCTGTAATGCATTTTATGGCAAAAACAGCTACGAATGGGAAAAAGCAACGCCATCGCGGTCATAACATTATTGTGCATTTGCCTGGCCTAAGAGGTCTTGCTCGATCTAAAAATGCGACTCGATTTTAAATTCCTAAAAATATCGCAAGTTCGTTTAAAAGATATAATAAACAAGTTTTTTGGATTTATTATACGTCTTTCATTAATTTTAAATAAATAAATCCCAAAGAAGTGCTTAATTACATCTATTTTTATGAAGCATAAATTCATGGAGACCTAGGTCCCCCACAAGTGAATTTGCGTAGGCTGAAAATAGCTAGTGTTGCTAAGGATGGTTGTTTCAAAAAATTTGATGTATTCATCAAATATTTGAAGTTGATTTTCACGTTCTGTGTAGGTTCTATTCAAGTTATGTTATTATATTGTTACAGGACAGCTGCTTCACAAAACTGAAATAATCACAGAACTTGAATAGAACTTACACAGAACGTGAAAATTAACATCAAATATTTGATGAATCCATCATATTTTTTGAAACAACCCGTCCTAAGAGTTAATTTTTTTTCCGAAAAAATCTAGGTTTTATCTGATGCACATCTGCGGTGATGAAGTTGAATGATGTTGAGTTGTCCGACCACCAATAATTATACATTATACACAAGTATAATGATGAATTCTCCAGACTCAAGGATTAAAAAATTAGTTCAGCATTTGTTTCAGAAAACAATAGCAATTTCAAAGGAATGTTCTCGAGAAGTCAAGAAAAAAGGGGGAAATAAACGAAACCTCTCCCTTTATTGAGGGGTCGATTGAGATTTTAACTGGAAAAGAAGGAATTCTAGTGAACCGTTCAGCTGTTTCTTGAGATAATACCAATTGTTATAATTCTCCTTCAATTTGTTGAAGATACAAACGAAAGAACATCGTTATTACTCGATATTCGTTTAAAATTCTTTCAAGTTATTTTCAATCTTCAGTCTAATATTTTTTCATAAAATTAATACCAATTTTGGAGGCAAATGTAGGTGCCGCCCGGGAACCATTTATTGGATAACCGAATAACACCCCTGCCGTAGGTCTACTCTAAGTAATTCGCTGTATTTGGTGACTTATTAAGGGTGCCCAGGTTAATGGGGTGAGATTTGTCTACGTCTTGGCATTTGCCCACCTATCGCATGGCGGACCGGATCGGGAGAGACTGGTTGAGGGAGACCCCTGCAGCCGGACTCTCTCTACTCATCGCCATGGACCGCAGTGGGAAAGAAGGATACATCGTCCGTCCGCCACTCCTAGACACTTCGATCCCCAGATTCATACTAACCCGTCAAACATTTTCCCTTCCCAGAATTTCCTCTCTTTCCTTTTCCTAAAACGACCCCCTATATAGCATCCCCAAAGATAACGCAGGCTTTACTAGTTACCTAATGAGATACATTCGATTTATCTAAAAAACACTTTGATTCAGACAGTTCCAACTTTTGCACTAAGACGGTAACCGAATCATCGTCTTACCGATGTAATGACAAAGATAGTACAGTAGAATCACTTTATTATGACTTCGCCTATATTGACCAATCGCTTAATATGACGTAATTACGCAGCGAAGTTTGGTTTTCATATAAAATTCTTTATAACTAAGTCGAATATAATGACTTCGCTTATAGTGACATGTCGCTTATTATGACCCCATTTTTTTATTATATATTATGTCCTAATTTCAAGGAAAATTATGTCGGTTTTTGTGACCGGCACGATTCCCAACACATTCGGCAGTGTTCGGGAGGGTCACGTGACGCCCGACGACGTTAATATACTGTGTTTCTCTCGTCACGAGTCTTAATACGCTGTGTTTCTCTCTATTAAAATAAATACATACATAAATACCTAGCAAAACAGGAGGCTGTTTATTTTCTACAATATGCTTTGTATGACGTCCGCTTAGTATGACGTATTTGTCATTTCCCTTCGATGTCATTATAAACGGATTCCACTGTATGTACCATTAGAACGCAGTCAAACTTTTTTTTTTCAACATATTTAATACAGAGTTTTCCTATTTTTCATACGTTATTTTTTATGTGAGTACCGTACAACAGTCCCAACTGCTCCCAACCGTCTGGAGCCAGTGAAACTATGGCATCCCTGATTGGGGTATATTAAGTAGATAGTGGGGAAGTATTTGGCTCGGTCTAGTCCCAAATACTGCTAAAGCCATTTCAAGCAAAGTTTGAATTATGATTGTTGGTCTTACATCAGATATTGAGAGTATTGTTGAAAGTAGTTTTTGAGCGTCGGGATTACCAAGGTTGAAAGAATTGGTTCCAGAGGCTGAGGAGCTGGTGGTGGATGTTTGACCTGTGCTCCGTCTTCTCATCAGACGAGTGTATATTAATACTCAACCATGAGGAATAGTCAGGCTCCTGGGGGTCGCGGAACTTTCAGGCCGCGATCCTGTGTTCAATGATTATACTGGATGATGATTGATAACACAGTACTTTTATTTGAGTGATTAAACATTTATTTTAGATTTTAATAATTTACACAATTAGTGTTCACGTATGAAACGGGTAAAGAGGTACAAAACGCGAACGGGCGGTTGGATCGAGTGCTAGGAACGGAATAATTTGCACGGTCATTCTCGGAGCGGTGCCGAGATATTTTTCGGAGAGCTGACGGTGATGCCCATAGTATCTTTTAGTCTAGAACGGGCCGCAAATGAACTACAAATCATTCTTTTAAATCTTACTCAAATTAGTCAATATTTTTAGTGTTATCTAGTTAGTTTAAAGCTTAAACAATTCGATTTTTTAATTTATTATTTTTAATATACAATGGTATCATAAAATAATAATGAAAAAAGGGTCAATTTAAGAAAAAAATAATAATTATGAACGAGTTCTGATGTGTAATTATATTTACGCGTGAAAGTTGTTTTGCCTTTTGTAGTCATTATCAAACTTTAGAAAAGGCACTTATCAGACGATTTATTTGTGTTATTTCCACTTTGGTGCTTGTAATGAAAATAAAGTTGCTTTTATTTTTATTACGAATATCTGCATTGATTTCCGAGAAATTTATCGAAGAATAAGTGCGGCAAGCGGTGTGTTGCGTCCTCTCTACAGCTCAGTGATAAGGAAAGCCAAGCTCAGTATCAAGCCAAAGATGGCAGTGTTCAAAACGGTATATCGCCCGACGCTCACTTACGGCCACCAGATATGGACGCTAAGCCAACGAACACGCTCTAGAGTCAGAGCCGCCGAAATGAGGTACTTGAGAGGAGTGGCAGGGGTTACGAAATGGGATCATATAAGAAACCCGACGATATGAGACGACCTGAACATTAAACCACTGCTACTCTTCATAGAAAAATCGCAACTGAGATGGCTTGGGCATATACTAAGAATGTCTGATGACCGAATTCCGAGGAAGGTACTAAGTGCGATTCCAGAAGGTAGACGTCCAGTGGGCCTCCACAGACACAGCTCGTCGAGGCAACTCCAGAAACTGTGTAAGGAGAGGATGGGGCTGCCATGAACGGAGACCGAACAGTCAGCACAAGACAGGGACCTATGGAGGAGCCTTGTCGATGCAATGGGTCCCCGATCTGAATAGAACAAGGGGATGAAGATGATGATTTCCGAGAAAATTGTAGAAATCAATTTCCCTGTTAAATCTTAATTGAACTTGAAACCGCGACCTTTGGATTGCTAGTCCAGAGCCTCACTTTCAACCACAGAAGCCGTTAAAATGTGCTCACAATAATATAAGGAGAAGAAACCACCACATTTGATCAATACAAATGAATAGAGTTTAAATGTTAAATACCTTCTGCTAGTCACAGATAAGCTATTTTTTATTTCCTTCAAAATCAATTGCTAAAGCTCCGGATCTCCTCATTTCACGGTCATCAAAAGTTTTAACACACATTTATATCTTTATTTTTGAACGTACGTTTTACAAACCATTCTCTCAACAATCCAGCGTTTCTTGCGCAACCGAAGCGAGACTATATTGCTGCAATAGCATGTCGCTGCATCTCCAGTTGGCTGCCATTAGATTCCCCGGTCCGCTGAACAAGAACACTGCAAGTGGCACACAATAGACAATAAATATAGTCACAATCCTGCAACGAAAAGCACGCCCTGCTAAGTGGAAAGGGCGACAAAGTAGACAATAGAAGTCTCTGGCCACTAGCAAACACTTTTGTAAGAATAAATAATGCCCTCACAGGCATAAAAACGGTAAACGACTTCATAAATATATCTAGACTCTTAAATAAGTGAGGAAGGAAGCGGTAAAAAGAAGGATTTGCATGACAAGAGACGCCATGAGCAAAGTCGAAAATATGACGACGAGGGCGCTGCAAGATATTGATAATCCAACGGTAGCACACGATACGAAGAGTGAAATATTACAGGCAATATATTTTTTATTGAACTAGGTAGGTACCTACTAACATAAAATTACAAAAAATTTAAAAATTCAAAATTTAAAAACTTCAAAATCCAAAAAATTTGAAATTTCAAAAACTTTTAAAATAAGAAAAAAATTCAAAATTAAAAAAATTTCAAAAATAATTTACTGAAAAAATATCAAATTTCAAAAAATTTCCGTTTTCAAAAAATGTTATTTCATATTACTAATTTTTATTGGTTTGGATATTGTGCATCAGAATAGTATTAGAATAAAATAGGTAGGTACCGAAAGTAGGAACTGTTTTTCTATAAATATTTAATTAACGGAACCTTACACATTGGAGGACCCACCACTTACCCGCCCTGGTATAGGTAACAGATGGTTACCCCTTCAAGGCTCTTGCAAGGACTCTAATTTTTTTTTATAAAAACGAATCTACATTTAATAAACGAAACTAGACCTCCATTGTGCCCGCATACGTTGTTAGGCAGCAGTATGCAAGTGCTTGCTATGAACAATGTTAGTATCAAAGAAAAGTATAAAGTATTACCTGAACCTCTTTTGGGTAAGGAAACGGAAACGGAAACGGAACCTTACAGTACCCGAGATGGATGTCAAATTACGCGTCTCGACCTACACAATCCGAAAGGCTGAGTGAAACCGGCCGCCAAGACCTAGACAAACCTCACACCCTGAACCCGAGCACCCCTGCTAAGTGATCAAACTTGACGAACCACTTGGGGTGACCTATGGCAGGGATGTTGGTTATCCAATATCCTTAATAAGCTTTTATATTCAGAGCATGCAATGTATTTGATAAGAATTTTAATAATATAGACATTAAAAATATAGACATTTTCTCAATAAATGGTTCCCGGGGCGGTGGTTCCCATACCCGCCTCCCAAATTATGGAAATTGGGGTGGAAATCACAATCATCAGCAACAAGAAACTGAAAGAATAAGTCACTGGCATGTCCATGCTTCCAAAGGATTCATTAAAAAGATGGTTTTATTCAGTTTTGGAAAAGAAAGTATTTTTCAAAAGGAAACTATGAAACTGACCGAATTTTTCTGACAATAAAACTATTATACTAGAATCAGTAGGAATAACATCAAGTTCTTAAAATTTTATTTACTTGTGAATAATGTCCCAACTATTCCCGACCGTCAGGACTGAGGCATTCCCAATTGTGGTATGTTGTGATGCTCAAGGAAGGGAAGGGGGGGGAGGAGATGGAGAAGAGGAAAGAGGAAAGATGTAAGATGGAAGTATCAGGTATTCAGACATGGTCACCAAACACAGATAAAGCCATTTTTTAGCAGATAATAAATTTAAAAAAATGCTTCTTTATTCAATTTATCTAATTTACTCTTAGCACGTGCAAAAGTTATTCAATTTGAAATGATACATTATTCAGATTTTAGACCCCACAAAATAATATTCCAGGACGAATTTTTTGCTTGAATATCCGATATTTTACCAAAGTCAACGCGAAAAAAGCCGGGAATAAAATCCCTTCAATTTCTTTTTTTTTTCAAATTGCATAATATTTTTTTATGTTTTAAATTCGGCCATTTTTCCTGAAATTGAAATCGGGCGGAATTTTTTTTGTGTGTTTTAATTTTGGAATTAATTGGACCCTTTCGGTAGGTGGGTAGTAACTGTGCAAACCTTAATTTTTTTTTTAGACTAATGTAAACTAATTTTGGACAGTATTAAGTCTACTTCGGAGCAGATTCTCATTATATTAATACTTAATTTCTTGATAAAGCGTCACAATATTATAATACTTTGAAATGCAGCTTTAACTTTATGGTTATCCATTTAAATAAAAAATTCACAAGCAGTTGAAGTGAAACCTTCAGAAAACCAAAGTAGACAAGAGTAGGAAGACTGCGAAGCACTATTTTTTATTATTTTGAAGGATGATTTTTTTTATATTTTTGTCGTCGAATTCCAGTGCACCTTTTCTTATGCATTTATTCATCTTTCTAGTATTCGTGTTTTCTTCTTCGGTGTCACTAGATGTCGCTTTCTTTTGTTTGTTCATTTTGGTGTGGTTTGAAGATTGGATATTGATTTTACAAAAGTAAAATTACTTTTTGTGGATTTCTTAGTATTCGATGCTTGTTCCGCTGAATGTCTGGCTGCTGAGATTTGTCAGGCGCTTTATACCACTAGACCAGGGGTCGGAATGTCTGTGAATGCATGCGGCTATTTGCATAGGCGTCTGCGGCTCTTCAGACATCAATTGCAATTTCACCTCTTCTCAACCAGCCTTATATTTGCATTCCGAACACAAAACTGGTTTTAATTTAATAAGGAATCTTTGTGTGAGTCTGTTTATAGAAACATTTAAATTGGCAGATTTGTGATATTACAGTAAAAATGAAGATAACATAAATCAATTATCGTTCCACTCATATATCGTTCCATTCTACTCATATATCGATTCTTGAAATTTTGCCGACCCCTGCACTAGACTAAAGGAGACCTGCGTGGATTTATCGTATTATTTTGGAACCGAGTATCCGAGAAATAAATAAATATTTAATGCTATCTCATTCTTTCGCACGCTTAACCCTATAGATGTATGTGTTTGTCTCTTTTTAGTGTCACTCGTTTCCGTTTCATCGAGTTTCAAATCAACGATGCTAAAGAAGTTTTCACTTTGAAAAACCCTTTGGTAATAATGAGTCCATTATCAATAAACAAAAAATATTATCTGCCCAATCTTAGACATTTTCCCTTTCACTGTCAGTTCTATCTCCTCCACCCACTCTTCACTAATCCCTAGTCACGTCCCCACCTCGACCACAATATTTAGTAATATATTGTGCTCACCCACTGTGCTTGCTCACACAATGTTTTGTAATGTCAAGTTGTTATATGGTTGCCCCGAGGAAGGAACGGTCGTTCTGAAACCGATCGGCGAAAACAAACCAAATATAGTGTAATATTGCTTCATTAACAATAATTATTGACTATGTATTGTCACGTCAGATTTAAAAAAAGAAAGAAAAGTTACAACAGTCCCTATAGAAGACTTAAAATACGATTACTTATTAAATCCTCTAAAAATACATTAGAAAACAGACCTAAAATAAACTACTTAACATTTTTATTCAAAATACTTAACTCTAAATTCGACTGTTGTGAACTCTTGCAACTCATTAACTTACGAACACCCACAGTAACAACACGACAAAATACAATATTCTACAGCTGCACTTATAAGCGTAACTACATTGCCCACTCTCCGATACAACGACTTCACACCATGGGAAATAAGTACTTGGGTGATGTTGACATTTTCAATATCAATTTGGCGAGTTTTGTGGATCATCTAAAACATTTATTTCAATACTATTACTAAACATATCTTGTAAACCTATAAAATAGCTGTATTTTTCTGTCTTTGTTTATGTTTGTATGACTTTTATCTAATGTAGTTTTATTTGTATTATTTCCTAAGTTTCAAAGTATCTGTCAAATTAAAATTTCACTACAAATCATGTAAAAGCCCTCTGGGCGTTAAGGGTCTACTATTCGTATT
Organism: Glyphotaelius pellucidus; assembly: GCA_936435175.1. Lineage (NCBI taxonomy): Eukaryota > Metazoa > Arthropoda > Insecta > Trichoptera > Limnephilidae > Glyphotaelius > Glyphotaelius pellucidus. The sequence goes on along the minus strand of OW386558.1, from coordinate 26,040,120 downwards.
TCGACCGATTTCTTACATATCTCCCTTAAACATTTGAAGTTTTTAAGCTCTTAAAAAAATATATGTTATTTTTGAAGGTAATATCTAGATACGTTCCACGCCGAAACGCAAATTATATGAAATTCCCTCGATAGAAAAAAATCGCAAAGTATGCTCCGAAAATTATTTTAAACAAGTCTATTTCTTTTATTTTACAAGTTATATTTGTGAAAAAATTCACAATGTTTCTTTGAACGATACTTAAGATACGTTCCACGAGATTTTTGCTCTATTTTAAACGAGTCGTGTTTTATTAAGCTTTTTCGCAATTTTCGCTGCTATTCTACGACTAACCATATTAGCGCGCTCTGTCCAACACTCGTAATTACATATCTCTCCATCTTCTTCTGTTTCAGCGCTGTGTTCACGAATAGACCCTTAAATAAATTGATAAATAAATAACACAAACATAAATATTAAAAAAACGGGTATGAGTAATGGAGGGGATAAGATTTCTGTAAAGGTTTTCCGGGAATTCAGTACTTATCGCAATACCTTTAATTTTATTGATGAATATTTCTCTTAATATAATTCTGGAAATTATTAAAGCAAAGTGCTTTCAAGAATATCAAGTATTACTCCTTTCTATGAAGTGATTGGCAAATTTAGATAACTGAGAAATTCAGAATTAATTTTAAATTAATTTCCAACTTTCCAGTGCGGTCTTTTTATTTATTTATTTATTTTTTAATGTTTATTTTTTCCCATAATATTTATAAACATTTCAAAATTAATTTTTACATAATTTCATAACACAGTAAGATACAAATATAAGAATCAAATAATGTAAAAGTTAGGAATAAGTAAATCTATATTAGATAAAAATAGGTAATGGGAACCCACTAAGGCACTGCCTGTGCGTGGGTAATATAAACAAAAATGCTATATTACATCAGTAATTACATTAAGTTTTGCTTTGGATTTTTTTAATGTGAATCTCGCAAGAATATCAACTGCTCTTAATCGTCGAGAGCCAGTGAGACTAAGGCTTCCCTAATTGGGAGAATATTATATTATGTAAGTATATTGCGAGGCTGAAGGTAGTGGCGAGGAGTAAGAGGTGGAGAAGAAGAGTTTCTGGCTGTTCAGATCTGGGGGTCTAGCATGGTAAAATCGATAACTTTACAATATCGGATCGTTAGGAATAACTTCTGATGATTTTATATCGATACCCTAGCACAGTTTCACTGTTGAGAGCCGAACCGATATTGGTGGGGAATAAATAAGAAATTGATATACGCTGGCAACACTGGTGGATCTGTACATAAATTCACATTTAGAAACGTCAAACGCCAGTCAAATACGTAAAAATTTTAATAATTTGGCAATGTTGAATTGAAATACAAATCTAAATGTGCATTTGCAGTCCGTATTTAATTTTTGACGCTACATGGAAGTTAATTAGTTAATCATTTCTTTAGTCTTATTTCAGCCATTTAAGTTTATTAAAATTCGAACGGAATAATTTGGTAGCGTTTTAGTCTATGGATCGCGTATATGATTTCTTTCAATACAAAAATCCTCGTTAGCTCAATACGTTTATCCAGTAATTTTGAATAACGAAGGACAATTCAAATAAATGCATATATTGACAGCTAACCGAAACAAACTCATCTGATGCTATGGAATCCGAGCTTAAAATAAGTTAATCGTCGGTTGGAATTTCTCTTACCAATTGTTGACCGTGATCGCAAATATTGGCAATATCGTATTATTATAGGGTTATATCGATCGACTATGCTAGGTACCCTGGTCACCAAAAATAAGCTATTTCTAGCTTATATACAAAAAAAGGTGTTTTTCAGATGTTTTTCGTCTTAGGGGATGCTTTGTTAAGACCTTTTTAAGAAAGGGGAGGAAAGGAAGTTCTGGAAAAGAAAAGGGTCAATGTGTCCAGTAGTGACGAATGCATGATTCCATCCCTACCCTGCAAGGCGATGGGTCGAGAGCAAAGATATTGAAATATAAGAGATGTGCTATCCGCAATTTTTACTGGGTGGGACTGTTTCCTGGCGTCTCCGGTATTTTTAACCAATACTACTGTACACCTTCAAAAAATCAACTTAGTGAACGAATTCTGTCCGTATTCAAACTATGCCCATTAGATAGTAGTCCGCCGACGGTCGGGCGGCCATCATATTTCAATAACTTTGGTCGAGAGATTCCGGCTGGAGAGATCAAAAGGTCTTCCTCAACCAGTCTCTCCCGATCTGACCCGCCACGCAGAACGCGGGCAGACGCATCCGCCGCCAAGACCTAGACAAATCTCACCCCATGAACCGGGGCAGCCCTGCTAACTCGTCAAAGCGAACCACTAGAGTACGGCAGAGGTGTTAGTTGTCCAATAAATACTTCTCGGGGCGGCGGTACCCAGATTCGCCCCCATATTGAATAAAAATGCTTAAAAAACCACAAAGGCAACATCACAAAAATGTTCTATAACTTTTCTTCATAACCGCTTTTGCATTTTATTAAAATTTATTACTTTATATCTTATTAATAATAATAATAAAGTTAATAAAGTTTTATTCCAGGATGTGGGGAGGATAGTGCAATCCCACACGTCCCATATAATTATATATATTTATACAGTACATTTGAGGTGTGTAGAAGCAAAGGCAGCAATCTCCGCTTTCGTTTTTTTGAAAAAAAGGCAAAAAACACATCGATATCTTTGCTTTTGATACATATTTTCAAACTCTAATGTTGATGGGAGAAAGCTGGATTTGTAACTAACCAGATTTGAAAATTGAATTTAGGTTCTCAATTCGAATCACTATGAAACTGCATTTACAACTTTTGTCTGATATTTTGGAGAATGCTGCCTTTGTTTCTACACACCTCATTTATTGAAAGTAGTATTTTAAAATGAGGCCTCATCGTGAGTTAGACACCCAGTGAGGCCCACATTATCAAACAATGTTTTAAATTAAAATTATTTTACCAATAAAAACAATCTGAATCTGTTATAAGGTATGGAATAACAGCTTGGGGATTTTCCTGTAAAACAAATATCGACCATGCAATATCGATCAGTGCAAAATTCATTGGTTAAATTATTAGCTGAAAAAAATTTATACAAAGAAAGACATAATATTCCATACTTTTATCAGTCTCAAAATTATTTCAGTGAGAGCAATTCTGTGGTACAAAATTATAATTCAGCGTATAAATAACCCCTTATATATCAGTCATATTAAACACATGTAGGATTACGAAAGATTTTTTAAATATTTATATTGAGGGATCAGTGGGATTTATCGGTCCAGTAAGGAGTTCTATCGAGCCGAACCCTCTGATATGAAAATGTCTGGAGTCGGTGAAGTATTTTCCCATATGGTCTCTGGTAGGTTGACGTGTTGTTCTTGTATAGTTTTGTATTTATTATACTTATACAATGCAATTACATCGCGTGGATTGACTAGATGATCATTTGTGGAAAAGTGTGTGGAAGGGTTAAGTTTTTCCTGTGGGGAAGATTTAACCCGGACATAAAGTCTAGAGAATAATTAAACAGGCTGGAACCCAACCGTTATACTCGCAATAACTTTAATGAAGGACTTATTTTACCTAAGCGTACAAATAAATAGGGACAAAGAACCTTAAATTACATGAATCCCAGTTGTTTAAATGTGTTACCTGCAGAAATTAAAAACTGTGCCCAAAACAAACAATTGGTGAATCTACTGAAGACTTGGCTTACTGAAAGAATTAATTTGTATTAGCTCACAATGAAATATTATTCTTGAGTTAAAAATTGTTATTTATGTTTTCTTAATTTTTCTTTTCTCTATATATCTGTAAAATTTTTATTTTATAAAATTCAAAAAATGTAACTATTATAAGATTTTTAAATGTAGAGAACCCGTTAGAAAAACTGCTAAAAAGCAGTTTATGGTGACTTTTTGTCTTATACTTATTTGTAAAGTGTGTAAAATAAATTTGTAAAAAAAATTAATTAGAATAAATAACACGGTAAAAGTTATTGGTATCAACAATCTTGAATAATTCCACAACCCATTATCATTTTTTTCCACACAATTTTTTTTTTGCTTGTACTTTCTAATCTGTATACTTTATGTGTTGCGTGGGATCGTACTAATCTCCTCGCATTCCGGAATAAAAAATGTTTTTATTGTCATGCATAGTTATTTTCCATTATAATGGAATATTTTATTGGTACCCTGTGATAACGCTAAAACAATAATTGCCTTTTTCCTCAACTTCATTTAAAACAATAAATGCAGTGCATATTTTAAATCTACAGCCATACAGCCTACACGTGTCGATTTTAGCTATGAATCACCACCATGAATGTAGTTGGTTTATCAGATTAAAAGCCTGTTTTTATAAAGGTATGACCTATTTTGAATTGAACAAAAGGAAAAAAATTGAAAAAATGTGCACCCTAACCTATTTTTTAACGGTTAATTGATTTTATTTATTTAATTAACATTGAATATTATTGAAAATGTAGAAGAAATTTTGTGAGTAGGTACCGCACAAGAGTCCCAATGAATCTAAATGATTCAGTCCTGATAGAAGTACAAGCGAGTATCCAAATGATTCAGTCCTGATAAATGTACAAGCAAGTATCTAAATGATTCAGTCTTGATATAGGTAAAAGCGAGTGTCTACACTATTCAGTTCTGATATAGGTACGAGCGCGTATCTAAATGATTCAGTCCTAAGATGGGTACAAGCGCGTATCTTAATGATAGAGGTACAAGCGCGATAGAGGTGATAGAGGTACAAGCCCTGGTAGAAGTACAAGCGCGTATCTACATTATTCAGTCCTGATACAGGTATAAGCGAGTATATAAATGATTCAGTCCTAATCTGATAATATAGGTACAAGCGAGTATCTAAATGATTCAGTCCTGATATAGGTACAAGCGAGTATCTAAATGATTCAGTCCTGATATAGGTACAAGCGAGTATCTAAATGGTTCACTCCTGATATGGAAAAAAGCGAGTACCTAAATGACTCGGTCCTGATATTGTTGTTGGAATCAAAAAATATTTTAATAATTGGTATATGAAAGGTAATTGAGCCGAGTAAGTCGGGGCCATCTAAAAAGCAATTTAAAGAAATCGAGAGCAGCAAACACGCGGTAGAAGTGAAACTTAACCCACCCAAACAATTTCAACCAAAGGGAACCTTGAAAAGTGAGCCCATAATTAAAGCGGCCAGTGCGGTAAGGTTTCATTCTATCGCAGATTAAATCCTATAGATAAATGGGTTTCACTTCAAAAATTCAAACTTAATGTCAAGTGAGAGACGTTTTTAATAACCTATAAAGTATAAGGTCACTTCGCTTCAATTATGAAATAAAGTTATTAATATATCGTCTCATCGTAAAGTGCATTTATGATTTGCCGTGCAGCTACTCGTAAGTAGGGTTACCATCCGTCCGGATTAATCCGGAAATATCCGGACTTCTAGCCTTTTGTCCGGCCCTTTAATTTGTCCGGATTTTTTTGGTTAAGATGGAATATGAGTAATAAAACTTTCATAAGTAATATCAAATAAGTATTTAATGTTTATTAATTTCCCACTCATCTAAAAACAAAATATCAATCTATTTAACAGTCAACTCATGGAGATCAAACTATAAATTTTAATTGCAGTTGCAAGCGATTAACAAGTTCAAGTTCAAACATAAAATATCTTCTTCAAAACTTAACACTTGTTTTCGACAAATATATAAATTTTAATATTTTTCAGCGCCAGATACTTGACGGAACAACTCCCGTTCATTCAAAGTTTTCTTATAGAATTCTTCGCAGCTCATAGTTTTAAGGTTTTATTGGATCATCAAATCTGACCGAGGGCGAGGGTACAGATAATCTATTACGCTATTTTGTTCACTGTGCTCCCATTAGAGCAAACATTCTTTCTTCACTTGTGTTTTGAGCTTGGATAGCAAAAATGAACTCGCGAATACCCAATAGAATAGAATGGGCAATCTGGCGTTTGTGAAGTTTGTAAAAATGGTAACCCACATTTTATGGACCATCATACTAAAAAATGCATCGTTTTGTTGGGATATGAATGAATTGACGGCTGTTATTTCATCGAATAGCTTTACATCATCGATAACAACACATTTGGCCCTCATATATACAACAAAACCGTTATAAAGTGCGTACCTGATATTTGCATTATGTGATTAAAATGTTCGGACTTTTTTTGGACTGTCAGGCTTTTTGCCAGGACTTTTCAATTTTCTAAATGGTAACCCTACTCGTAAGTGCAACGCTCTGAAGGCTCCGAGTCACGTCGACTGCACATCAGTTGGCTGCAGAAATTGTATTTACCAGTTTCTAGTGGAAATGGGTTGAAGTGGGAATAAATATCTTTTCAGGGAGGTTCACATACTTTCTAGTGCCGCGACCCACTTTTGGGAAAATAAACATCCACCCTCAAGCTACGTGATATGGGGAGGGGTATATTTGAAGCTTTTTTTATTTTTCAAATGGATTTTGGCTAACGCCTGTTCCTGAAAGATAAAGAAATTAACGCAATAAAATAGACAAAAAAAACATTTCCGAAAACCGCCGAGTTTGAGTGGTTGATTGGTTACGATCCTTTTGCTATGAATCCGAAGGTAGTGGGTTCATATCTCAGCGTGCGCAACTAAATTTCAATTTAAAAGAATTAAAACACTTTGTATTTAAACCAAGATTTTTTTTATATATCTACCGGTTTCGCTTCGACCAAGCTTCATCAGGATATAATAATAACTGAATACTAAGGCAGAGATATCGGTTATATATAAGTTGAGTGATAGAAGAAGAAAAATTATTACAAAAGAACATAATTAAACAGAGACAATATTTAATTAAATGAAGACATTATGAGCGAAACTCAATCGAAAATCTGGAAACAGAAAAATCAGAAAAAGATATTTACACCTCTGGGACTCGAACCCAGGACCTCCCTACTTTCCGGGTTGGGTTAGGTTAGGTTAGGTTAGGTTTAGGTTTAGGTTTCCCAACCCGGAAAGTAGGGAGGTCCTGGGTTCGAGTCCCAGAGGTGTAAATATCTTTTTCTGATTTTTCTTTTTCCAGATTTTCGATTGAGTTTCGCTCATAATGTCTTTATTTAATTAAATATTACAGTTTGAGATTTTACTCATAAAAAGTTAAAATAAATAAAAAAAATAATAATAATAGACAGAGACAAATTAATTTGAAAGGGCTACAAAGAATAATCAATTAGTGGGAGGGAGGCAACAATGTACATCTGTACAGAAAAAAGATAAATAATATTGCAAAAGAACATAATTTGACGGAGACAAATTAGACAATTTAGAAGCTTTAGAAATTAGGAAATCATTAAATACAAATAAGTCAGAATTCATACTCAATAACCAAGTCTATCTATCTAATCAAAAAATACACCCTATAGCCCTATCTTTAACTTGTTTCCGGCCATCCATCCCACCCCATGATATTATGTTTGTGCTATATTGTTATTCTTAGGTCCTTAATTATTTATTTTATCGTATGTCTAAATATTGTCCTTTTTGTTAAAATGTAAGATGCATCAGACTTTTTATTATCTCATTGAATACCGTTTGTACATTTACTTGTGATAATTTATTTATTTATTTCTATGTATTACAGTATTTACCTATTAATTAACATTTTTACATAATATATAAATTTTGAAAACATTTTTACAAAATATATTTTGCAATTTTATTATGTTGGGTGTAAGATAGGTATGTGAAGGCGAAACTGTGGATAGGTATTGTTGTATGTTTCGTGAACACCTCACTAGGAGAACCTGTGCTGAGGTGTTTACGTGTTTATTTATGTTTATGTGTGACAAGTATTTATGTGTTGTAATAGAAAGTTTTATATGTATTTTTTTTTTTAATTTTAATAGTTATCGTACATTGGTTATTTAGAAGAGAAAAAAAAAAGTATTTATATATATTAGAGGAATATAAAAAATATATTTATACACATACACATACATACACTGTTGTACACATACATACACAAACATACACTGTTGATCGTATACACTGTTGTCTCCTTCCCGCTAATTGATATTCGTCGTACCTCTGGCAAATTGATTTGCCTCCGTCTAATTGTGTTATTTTGTAATGTTATTTATTTTTTCTTTATAGATGTGCATTGTTGTTTCCCTCCCAATAATTGATTATCCTTTGTAGCCCTTTCAAATAAATTTGTCTCTGTCTAATTATATTCTTTTGAAATATTCTTTCTCCCTTTGTCACTCAACTTATATACAACCGATATTATTATTATATCCTGATGAAGCTTGGTCGAATCGAAACCGGTAGATATATAAAAAATAATAAATTCGTAGTTTAAATACAAAGTGTTTTAATTCTTTTAAATATAATGTCTAACCACAAAGTAATTGCTTCTTACGAATAAATTTTATTTAATTAATTTGTGTTTACTAATATTACTATGTTATCCATAATGTATTAATTTAAAATATTAATAAATATTTATTGCAGTTCCCGACGTTGCTCTGGTTTTCCAAATAATTTTTCGAAATCAGATGTAGGGAGTGTTCATCTTATTTGCAAAAATTAATCAAAATTCTGCTTTAAGGGATGGAGAAATGGGGTCAAGGTGGTATTTCAAATTATCTTATAGAAAGTAACCTTCCTCCTTTTAATTTTCATCATTATTCTGATGTCGTGTCACATGAAGCTATAACTCTCCTCCCCCCCCCCCCCCCCTTAGCATGGTGCTAGAAGGAAGTTGGATAGCACGGATTAGCATTTCTTTTTATGGGTTGTGTGATATTGACAGCTGTCAGTCGCGTGGCCACGGCAGTTCACTAACTGATCTGACCCCCTCTCCTGGCTGTGGCAGGAGAGTGGAGCATTTTAATATATAGAGTATTATCATCTTTCGTGTGTGAAATGTCTGTACGGGATTATATGGCGGGCGATATGGTGATACAGGCCACGCCTTAAAAACGCTTTGAGCTTATAGCGCAGTGTGACAACCATTAAACTGGGCTGAATAATATAATAATGTTTATATTTATATAATATAATATTTGCGCACTATTTTCTTAACGTAATATAATCTTTATAATTTATATTATTTAGTAACGCACTTTTATGTAATACATTGTTTACTGTATATATGGTTTTGCGGCATGTTGCAGAGCGATAATCCTTTAATCCGTTAAAAGACCTTCATTTACGATCGAAACCTTGCTTATGATAAATTTTGCCGTGTTTGGTGACCAGATCTGAATAGCCAGCTACTTCTCCGCCTTCCTCTTCTCCATCTCCTTCACCAGCCTGACAACACACCCTGAAGAGCGATTCTCTATCTTTTGTGGGATCGTTATCGAGATAACGGACGTGGTCTCCTGTCAGATTTGTGTGATTTATTTGCTTTTTCTATGTAAAACGTACATTAAATGAATAAATAATCATGCGTACTTGCAGGAATTCGTGTTTAAAACGAGCTTAACTAAAATATGTAAAAATCACACAAATCTGACAGGAGACCACGTCCGTTTCTCGATAACTATTATATTTGTGGTGGGAAATGTGTCTGACTGGGGAGAAACCTACCCTTAAATAATGACGCGCGTGGTCGAGTATAAATCTGTATTTGCACAACGAGATAACAATGCGTGTTGTCTAACTAAGAGCTGGCTTATGAGAGAGCGAGAGCTACAATAACAATGTTTTTTATACGACGGCATCTAGTGGTCAAGTTGGGACTAAAACATTCTTACATCCCACAAAAGATACAGAATCGCTCTTCTGATTAGCATGCCATAGTCTCACTGGCTCCAGCGGATGGGAACAGTTGGTACTCTTATGCAGAACTCATGTTAAAAAAATACTTTCTCTTAAATGTCTTGAATGTACATTATATGAAAAGCAAGCAGAAAAATTCGTTTATCAGGCACCAAAAATCTATTTTCATGAAGTCAGAGTCTAGAGTTTCTGCTGTTTCATACACCCAAATTCCTACATCCCGTTAAAAAGATTCCTGAGAAAAATTCTATTAAAACGAACCAGTTCGACAAGCATTTTTTCTTGAAAATCTTTTTATTTTGCTCCCTCTTTCTGAAAATATAATGACAAAATCCTGTTTTCAGGAAAATCCCCCCTTACTGAATGCCACTGAATAGAAAATTCGTAGAAGTGCGATCTGTATAAACTTGAATGAAAACGGTTGTCGCCGTTATTAAGCCGCCGCAGCCGCTACCCGAATTTCTACCGATTTCTTACATATTATCTTCCTTAAACATTTGAAATTTTTAAAAATATATGTTATTTTTGAAGATAATACTTAGACGCGTTTCACGCCTTCCTCTCCTCAAAAACACCCTCCACACAGCATCCTCAAAGATGACATAGGCCCTGAGGGAAATTATTTTCCTCAGGGCCTCCTGTGTGGAGTTAATGTAAAAAAAAGCGCCGAAACGCAAATTATTTAAAATTGCCTCGATAGAAGAAAATCGCAAAGTATGCTCCGAAAATTATTAAAAACACGACTGTTTCTATTATTTTACAAATTAAAGTTGTGAAAAAATTCACAATGTTTCTTTAAATGATTCTTTTTTTCCACGAGATTTTGCTCTATTTTAAACGAGTCATGTTTTATTAAACGTTTTCACAATTTTCGCTTCAATATTATTATTTAAAATATTAACGCGCTCTGTCCAACATTAGTAATTACATATCTCTCCATCTTCTTTTTGAGCTGTAAAGCGCCGCCTTAACTCCACACAGAAAGTCCTCGGGAAAATGATTCCCCTCGGACCATGTATCATCTGTGGGGTTGTTGGATGGAGGGTCTTTTTAAGGAGAGGAAGGAGTGGACATCGGTCTTGAAGAGAACTGGGAAGGTGAGCACACAGAGGCCGACTGAAATCGTTCAACAGCCGTGCTGTAGAATTTAACCGTTCTCATGTGACAAATTTCAATAGTTTACAAATGTTGGGCGCGCGTTTGGCGTGTTTTTCGACTATGCACCGGTGCCGAAGAGATCAATGACTCCAGTTAGTTACTTGGTGCATCTTCCATTGAAATACCGGCAGAACAAGGACAGTATCCACCTGACGCTTGACGATTGGGATCATTAAGACGACAATATACCCTAAAAATAGTCAGAATCTTAATGACGTAAGTAAAGGAGCCGTATACACAAATTACGACTCGCGACCCGTGTATTGGACGGACCTACTGTCGAATTTGCTCAAAGAAAAGAAGAAGAAGACAAATAATGTGGGAATCTTAACTACTTAAGTGAAGAAAGCGTGTAAACAAATATAAGCCCACGGCACGGCGTATTAGACGAACGTACGGTCGAATTCGCCCTAACGGGCCTGGAGATTCGACCTTTCCGCCGCGTTCATTTTAATTAATACTGAAGAACGTGTTACAAATATTTAAGATGTTCCTTTATGAATCCCTCCCAAAGTTATTAACTTATCATTTAGAAAAATAAAATCTGGTGCTCACCGCTAACTTTGTATTTGAAAAACTTGTTATAAAGTTTTAACATAGTTGTATGTAAAATATATTAATGGTAAGGTATTGTTTTATTAATTTTAAATATAAAAAAACTTACATCTCCAGGGGTCTGTTGAAATAAACGAGGTATTTTAGTTACGAATTCGCCGAAAATGATTAAAATGTGAGTTTTGAGCAAACAAAAATTATTAGGGTTTTGTACCGCCTTAATTATGAATCCCTATTTTTTTATTTCATTTATACACGTGTTATATCACATTTAGTTAATATTAAATAATTTTTTTTTTTTTTTTTTTTAATCATTTATTCCAGATCTCGGGGAGGGTGGTGCAATCCCACGAGTTCCATATTATACATATATAATAATCAAGAAATGATGACAAGATATAAAAAGGATACATAAAAAAAATATTTACATGGTTAAAGAAATTTAAAAGAAAATAATAATAATAATAATAAAAAATAAACTTTTTGTTTTAATCTATGTCCTCAGGAAGTGGATCCATCGCTTGTAGATGGGACCCTGCAAGAAGTGGAATGCTGCCATCACAATACTATTTTCGCTCGAGGCTAGTCGCGTTCTGTAGTTGGTGATCCGTTTTTTCATTAGTGCTCGGAATCCGGGAACGCACCCTTCTTCAAACATCTCGGTGGCACTGCAGTACCAGGACAATCCAAAAAGCGTTCGATATGAATTGTTGTACTGTACTTCCATTCTTTTTAGTGATGCTTTCTTAAAGTTGGTCCACATCTCCGAGGTATATAGGCTCGTACAGTACGTATTAAAAAGTTGCCTTTTTGCACCTGGGCTACACTTGTTAAATCTTCGAGAAATCATATTTGCCCTAATGCACAGTGATCTTCTCTGTCGCTCAATATCCGAGTCGTCGTTGAGGTCCGCTGTTATGATGTATATTAGTTTATTTGCGGTACACTCAATATCGCCTTGATATTAAAAAAAATATTAAAAATAAAAATTTTACTAAAAATTACTTTGACGAGTTGCGACGTGTGATGGAAAAAATATTTCTTTTTTCGATTTTAACTGAAATAAAAATTATAAATTAAAAATAAAACAAAATTTTGTTTGTAACCACGATTTATTTAATTTTTCCACTACATACCGGTTTCGCTTTACATAACCATCTTCAGGGTATAAAAATTAAACTGATCAAAAATATACATTGTGTGAGTTTAAATACACATAGAAAAGGACAAAACATTATATAAGGAAAGAGTGAGAGGGTAAAATCAACAACTTATGTACATTGTGATGGAGAGAAACAGACGGGTGATATCTAATGACTTACAATATTACAGGGACAAAAAAAATGTCACTTAAATAGGTGATTAAGGGATATGGTGATTGAGGGTTTTTACCAGTTTATGGGAAATATCGCTAGTATGGTATGTGTCTAAAAGTCCCATCGTATGTGTCTAAAAGTCCCATGGTATGTGTCTAAAAGTCCCAAAAAAAAAGAAATACTAATTTCAATGGGAGGCTACGAAGCACCGCACAAAGAGGAGACCTATAATTCAATCTTATTCTATTGCAGGCTAAATCCTGTAGATGTATGTGTTAGTATTTGTCTCTTTTTAGTGTCGCTATTTTTCGTTTCATCGGGTTTCAAACCACAATGGCGATAGAGAATTTTTCTCTTTTAAAAAAACTACCACCGCCATTCTATAACCGCCACCGCAACCCCCTTTTCTCATCGATTCAACGGAAATATTTACTTTCACCAGAATTAAGGTATAATTGAGCTTAATTCCGGCACACGAACACGTTTAAAATACACTTCTATCGTTTTACCTCTGCACTACCAAATGCCATCTAGCGACGTCGGAACTAAGCAGCTGTAATTAGTCAACGTCGGAAGAGAGGAATTCATTGTGAGAGAAATCCTAACAAGGGGAGTGCAATCTTCTCAACCGGTGAAATCGGGTTATAAATCACGGCTGCGCCAGTGCACTTTAATGAGGCGTTAACAAACTGCAATAGCTGTCACTTTGATTATTTAAAATGAGGCAATTTTTTACTCCGTAAAAATTGGGCAGATATTAAGTTCTATGTTCTCATCTGTTAATTTTAGAATCTTAATTTTTATTTCTTTCTTCTTGCAAGTATCTTTTCATCTAATGCTCCCATTATTCAGCCCCCTTAATGTACAGATAGGGACGCTCTTGTGTTATACGAAAAAAATATGTAATTTTCAAAAAACTAGATACGTTTTTAGATTTTCACGGCCAAAACTATTTTCGTTATTTGTTTTTGGAGTGTTATGCCGTGTTGCGCTACCTCCTTCTTTAGCCAACGTTTTGGACAGCGTTACAGTTTACAGTGTTCATCATCAGGGCAGATGTGTAATTGTTAGTGGTAGTGGTGTTTGTTCACTACTAACAATTACACAATTACACATCTGCCCTGATGATGGAAAAAAATATACAATTTAAAAAAAAACCAGATACGTTTATAGATTTTCACTGCCAAAAGTATTTTCGTTATTTGTTTTTGAGGTGTTATGCCGTGTTGCGCTACCTCCTTCTTTAACCAACGTTCCAGACAGCGTTACAGTGTCTTATTACTGCTTATAATTACTTCTGTAGTCAGACTTCTCCAAATACTAAGTTTTAAGAATGGGGAAGGCAATATACCGTAAATCAAATATTATTATAAGACTTGTATCACACACAGCCATAAAAGATAAAAGATCATGTGGTTTGGCGTATTTCGGCATATCGCTCGCCGAATAAATATTATTTTTATTATTTTTTTTATTATTTATTAAATTACAGAAAAAAAACATTTTGTACAAGAATTTGTATACCCACAAAGCTGTCATATAGCAGCTTGTCTGCAGGTTCTAACAATTAAAACATTCATAATAAAATATCTAAGAAAAAATTTGTAAATACATTTAAAGTTTTAAGGAAACATTAGAATAGATAGTAGTATGAGATAATTTAACTTACAACTATAAATATATAAGATATTTCAATATACCTACCTAATAAAAGATATGTAGGCAGCTATATTAAGATATACAAAGATACATGGAGTTTTCGTTCATTAACCACAGTTTTATCATTTTAGGACTTAGTCTCTCATTTTTTTCAAATTTTATGTTATTATTGGAATATGGCGAGCGATATCGAGCGAGCGAGCCAAATCGGCCAACCCAGATGATTTTTTATCTTTTATAGCTGTATGTGGCACAGGTGTAACGTTGTTTGTGTCTCACTTATTAAATATGCTATAAAATGACACCGGGAAGCATAATGGACCGGTACATTAGTAAAACACTTAAAAATATCCTAATAGTGACCTAGAAAACATCAGCATTTCGTTCAATTCACTACAAGTTTTTCTGCATTATAATAGACTAGCTGGTCCTCGGCATGCGTTGCTTTGCAATTCAAAGAAATAATTTGATTCTCCCTGCATGTCCTTTCCCGTCTAACGTCCCCGTTCCCTTTTACCTTCCCCGCCTTCGCCCTCCCTCGTCTCTTCACTCTCCGCGAACCCCACCTCCCCCGTTTCCATTCCCCCTGCCTTTCTTCCCTGCCCCTAAAATATATGAAATACAGACATTTTCATTTACAAATTTCATAACGCCAGAGCTTACCATAATATATAGCCTTTATGTTATTCTGATATATGAGCTATATTATTGTTAAGTTTCATTAAAATCCATTTAGTTATTTTTGCGTGAAAGAGTAATGAACACAAATCCATACAAATTTTCGCGTTTATAATATTAGTAAGATTTGCATTTTGCGGCTCCAAAACAAAGATCGCTGCCAAATTCCAAATTCGTTTCTTCCTTACTTTGCAAAATTAATTGTCCAGTTATTCAACTAATTCGTTTTGTTTTCTGTTAAATTATGTTCATTAATGTTATTCAATGAAATAGAAACTGAGTGTTGAAATGTCACCATTGTCCTAATTGAGATCATGATTAAGATGATATCACTAGACCTAGAACCTAAATCATCAGCCAGTCAGGTACGCGCGCACTCTGCATGACGATCACGTATCGTCATGTGACCCGCATTAGTGTCACAATCGATATGCATTACCTGTGTAGTGCCGCACTAAAAGCAAGTACACGCTGGGCCGACGTAAGTCTAGTACATAAGCAATACATTACGATATCTGTACCTACTACTTATAATCCATACATTTTCTATGAAAATAAAGGCTTCAGATTCACACTTGATACACGCATCGCAAACCCATGTTCCCATCGCATAGTTCTGATCTGTGCCGGCCAGATCGGAACGATGTGAATGATAGAGAATATGGGGATACGCCTCCAACGAGTTGATTAAACATCTGTGAGTGGTATTATCTGTCCACATCCTCAGGGTCTTCAGGCGTCTAATCCCCCCACTTCCCAATTACTTCTGGTCGAGGCACCACCGGAAAGTCGGCTTAAGGGCGCGGAATCCGATCCTTGTATCCGGCCTGCCCGATCTCCGGCACACTCAACAGGACTGCCAGGCGATCTGTGATGGCCGCCTCCTTTTCTGGATCTATAATTTTTTTTGTTGTTGTTGTTATTTTTATTTTATGTTTTGTGTTAATATGTGCATAAAGGTCAGGCAGGGTAGGCATACCGCCTACTTATTGTTTTTATTTTTCCTTATCCAAAAGAGGTTCAGTAAAGATTTTATACTTTTCTAATATACTAACATTGTTCATAGCAAGCACTTGCCTAACATCGTATGCGGGCACAATGGAGGTCTAGTTTTGTTTATTAAATGTAGAGTCGTTTTTATTAAAAAAAAAACAGAGTCCTTGCAAGAGCCTTGAAGGGGTAACCATCTGTTACCTATACCAGGGCGGGTGAGTGGCGGGTCCTCAATGTCAATCTAAGGTTTTTTATATTTTGTTTTTCCTGTTAAGCGCTTGCATACTGCTTACTTACAACGTATGCAGGGACAATGGAGGTCTAGATTCGTTCAAAATAAATAAATGTAGCTTCGTTTAACAAAAAATATTGAATCTTGAAGGAGTAACCATCTGTTACTTATACCAGGGCGGGTACGTGGTGGATAATCTCTAATTCCATTCAATTCAATTTATTCACTTTAAAAGCATAACAAAATTAGAATTTCAAATCGTTTTTAAAATAGAGAAAATGTTAAGATTAAAGCAATTTAAATAATGTAAACAGTTCAAACAAATTAAACAATATAAACATCAATGAACAATTTAAAAATCAATGAAGCACAATCAAACTAACAGCAATAAAACTTGCTGTCTAAATTGTGCTTCAACGATGCTAAGCATGTCGATATTCAAAGTGATTATATTTAACAACAAGACTGCTCTCCCGACTGGCATAACTATTGGCAAGTTAGTTCTGCAAGCCGGCATAATGTGCAATGTGCTTCTTATGTTCGGTATATATTTATTTTTACGTTTTATTTTGGCAGTTGGTTTGAAATTTTACGAGCATTTATCTCCCATTCAATAAAATGGGAGGGAAACCGATGTGCATTACGTCTGCTGAAAAGTGGAACACGTAAAAACCTAAAAAATAAATGTCAAATCAGCCGACGTGCCCGCGCGTCAGGTACACAAAAAAATAAAGAATTGGAGAAAAAAATCACGTACAACCAGTGTGCACGTCGACCTTAGATGATAGTATTACGTGTATCACGTGCGTGGGCTCAGTGTGCCGTGCCTTAAAGCCTCGATGACATTAAGCGAGTTTACAAGCTACTATCTGGGAAACTCACTATCTGTTAGTAAACTCGCTCAGTGTCATCGTATTAATTGCTAACTAGCAGATTGTGGACAATCTACGAAAAAAGTTGAAAGCTGGTCAACTCTACTCGCTACTCGCTAGTGTTTGCCTAAAGATGGCGGCCCACCAACAGCTGATTTTGTCTGTCAGAATTAGTCGTGAGGTTGAAGGTAGTAGAAAGAGGAAGGAGATGAGTAAAATGTAACTGATTATTTAGATCTAGTCACCAAACACACGTTTACTTAAAACCCTGAGGAAATGAGCATCGCTCACTATCGTTTTTTTTATGAACAGTAAACGTAGTTAAAACAAAGAAATCTATTAATTTTGAATTAAAATAGTGCCAAAAAATAAATTTGCTGTGCTAAAAGAAGACAAAATTATCAGTTTTTTTTAAATGAATACTGCACAAGAGTCCCAACTGCTACTGTCTGGAGCCAGTGAGACCATGGCATCCCCAATTGGTAGTGAGGAGGGGAAGAAAATGGAAAAAAGGGAGGTGGTAAGGTTCCCAATTTGGGAACAAATTTGGGAGGCGGGAATGGGTATCGCCGCCCCGGGAACGTTTATTGGATAACCAACACCTCTGCCATAGGTCACCCCAAGTAATTCGCTACGTTCGGATATAGCAGGGGCGCCCGGGTTCATCGGGTGAGGTTTTTCTAGGTCACACTGAACCCCAGATTCCTACCCACCCCTTTAACCCTTTTCCTTCCCAGAACTCTCCTCTACTTCCCTTCCTTAAAAAACACTCCACACAGCATCCCCAAAGATGACATAGGTCCTGAGGAAAATTATTTTCCTCAGGGCCACCTGTGTGGAGCTCATATAAAAAAAATTTTAAAAAAAAAAACTGGCTATTCTGATCTGGTCACTTAGCAGAGTTGAAGCCATCTCAGGGCGATATTGAACTTATCTGACGCTGGGGTGATAGTATGTTCAATATTATTAGGCATTACTGGATTTATTATACCAAAAAAAAATTATTAAAGTATCATTTCTTTTCACTAAAGTTTAAAAAAATATGTTCTTATTGCGATTGTTAAATTGTAAAGAAAAATATTGATTTATTTCTGGATTATTTAATGGATTGTTATAAATTTTACGCCCTCCCATTAAATGGCTTCAAATAAATTTCGGTCCATCGACACGGAATACAATAATGGCTCTTTTGTACTTGGCTCCTCTGCTCGCCCATTAAGATAATCTGAATTTCCTTTTATCGTTGATAACTGTGATTTACCGACATTATTTGTGTTCAATTTCGATATAATTATCGACAAATTCAAGGATTCTGAGAAATCTTTAGATCGGCGTAAATGCCGCTCCTATTAGCTAATGAATTAAAGACATGGTAAACGGAAATTGTTCAGTAAATCACAGTACTAGCAAATTAAATTTATTTGTTTATTGTTTGAAACATTTACGGAGTTTTAACAATTATTATATTATTGAAATCTCCATTGGGGTGTCCATAGCAGGGGCGTGCACTCCATATAGGCACATAAGCACTGCCTACCCTAACGTATTTGTAAAACATAAGCATGTTAATAATATTACAATTTATCAAATTATTGCTCAAAATAAATTCACACTTTCAAGAAGCTGAACAACCGACCGAAACAACGCGAGCGCCACATCAAACGGCATACTACAAACATGGCATAAACTGTAACTAGAAACTTCACGCGCGCCATCCGACTGCCTCACTAAAATGCGGCCTAAGCAGGAATTATTTCTGCATAGAGCTAACTTCAAACAAGATATAATATCAATGTTTACGAAATGCACAGAGCATAGAGTAGAACTGTCGTTTTGAATTTGCTTCTATGAGTTTTTTTTTAGTATTAGGCAGTGCTTTCTGGAACAAAATTACCAAATGGCAATCAGTGACGACAGTGACATCTGTTGTTATCTATTTTTTAGTTGTCTTTCATAAATGCGAATTGTCGGTTCAAAAACGTTTGTCGTACTTTAATTGTGAATTATCTGATAAAATATGGAAATTGTAACTTGTGAAACTTGTTGTAGTGAAGGAAATAATGTGTGTTTAAGTAACTTAAAAAAACAAGGGTTTTCTCGGTTACATAATATATATAATAAATGAATATATTCTTACTTTTATAATAGGTTTTCCTACTGCCTACCCTGACCAAAAACTCTGTGCACGCCACTGGTCCATAGTTATTAACAATCCAATTACATGTTTTCGTACCATGCGTTATCACGTGAGTAAAAAAAAAACAGGAACAATTATAAGCAAATGAAATATAAAACATAGTCAGTATGTAGTACAGAGAAAGAAATGGAATAATAAGTGCAATTACGTAATATTTAATGAAATGACACAATAATTTGGTTTATAACCACGAAATTGTAATTAATTTATTAACCTCTCCACGAGTGCAGACGAAACTGAACTGGGAGTACGGCTACTACCCGTGGCTCTACCCTACCGACTTTCTCTTGGGCATGCTCGGTATGAACCGTCTACGGGTCAGAAGGGATGTGCTCATTATAACACATTTCTTCAGACTGATTCGTGGACGGTTCGAAAACTCGGCTATCATGGAGAGCATTAGTTTCCATGTTCCCGATGGTTATCTCCGTCACCGACAGCATATACTGTTTTATCTCCCGGCTTGCAGAACTAACTTGCCAATGGTTATGCCAGTCGGGAGAGCAGTCTTGTTGTTAAATAGAATCATTTTGAATATCGATATGTTTAACATCAATGAAACACAATTTAGACAGCAAGAATTATTGCTGTTAAACTGATTGTGTTTCATTGATGTTTAAATTGTTTAATTTGTTTAAATTGCTTAAATTATTTAAATTGCTTATATGCTTAAATCCTAATATTTTCTCTCTTTTAAAAACGATATAAATTTTAATTTTGTTATGTTTTAAAAGTTAATAAATTGAATTGCCCGGTCATCGCGGTTACTATGTCCCGGTGACTGGCTGTCACTGGATCACAGTAGATCCGAGTATTTTTAACTGCTAGTCATGTTTATAATACTTGCTAAAAATGGCTTCTAAAGTATTTCCAAGTTTTAATACGAAAACAATATTTCAACGCATTGCTTTTAATTCAGGTCATTAATATTTCAAAAAAACACTTTGCCAATTTCAAGCTTTCCCTTGAAATTTCAGATAGTTGATTGAATTGCCGCGGGGGTAAGTTTTTAATATATTTTCAAAGGGAATAATAATATTATAACGTTCTGCAGATTTTTGAAGTCTGTGCAAAGGAAACATCTTGAACTGAGAAAATCTCGAGGGAATTATAGAGAAAACTTAATATATTATATATTTATGCCGACAGATGTCACCGTATCAAAATATGAGATTTTATCGGCGGGTCAAATACGCCTGTCTGTGTTTTCTCAGTAAAGTAGTTTTTTCTCATCTCCGGTCCGTATGTCTTTGCGTCACTTTCTAATTTCCGATTATTCGATTTTTATTTTTATCGACTAGCAGTCAATTATGTAACGTAATATTGAATAACACGCACACAAAAAAATCTTTAAAATATCGTTTTAACTCAGAGATGTCTCACAAACACTTTAAATAAAAGCTACGGAGTCGTCATAACACTTTGGCCTTTGTTGATAGATTACAAAGAACTCAGATAGCTCATTAGCAGGCGGTAGTAATGATTCTGGGTCCCGACCTTGGGTGTTCAACCGTATTTACCTTCACTGCATTATCGACAGCTTTATTAGTTACAAATAATATCCTATACAATAGTAATTTCAAACTTTTGTCTAGGATATTACAATGATAAATTTGTTTCAATGCCATTTTCGTGAAAAACACTTTCATCAATGTAGTGTATTGGGTATCAACCTAGTTTTAGTTTCTTTTAATAAATGACATCACGTTAGAACTTTTGCCATGTCCCAACAGATGGCAGCTGAATTCGTACTGTCAAAGCAGTACCATCTATCGCCGTTCGTGTCTTAGGCACGAACAGTTACTTAAGCCGCCGCTATCCGATTTCGACTGATGTCTTACATATCTCCCTTAAACATTTGAAGCTTTTAAGCTCTTAAAAAAATATATGTTATTTTTGAAGATAATATCTAGATACATTCCACGCCGAAATGCAAATTATATGAAATTCCCTCAATAGAAAAAAATCGCAAAGTTTGCTCCGAAAATTATTTAAAACAAGTCTATTTCTATTATTTTAGAAGTTATATTTGTGAAAAAATTCACAATGTTTCTTTAAATGATACTTAAGATACGTTCCATGAGATTTTTGCTCTATTTTAAACGAGTCATTAAGCTTTTTCGTAATTTTCGCTGCAATTTTATCACTTAAAATATTAGCGCGCTCTGTCCAACATTCGCAATTACATATCTTCTTCTTTTTCAGCCGAGAAGCGCCGCCTTAAGGGCCGAAGTAGATAGAACGAGCCTCCGCGGTTAATCGATGGCAGCCTCAGAACTATTTAGTAGCCAGCCTTATAAGGAACTCTGCCCAGTAAAATGTAACATATTCACGATAACCAATAACCAAACTGTAACCAATCCAACCTATTAATACGTATTGAAATAAGCCCACCACTTTTCAAGTTGTCTGATATTGAATCAGAGCCACAACAATCAACAATAGTTTTTAACTATAAATCAGATTTTACATTTTTACGGGAATGATACTCCGAAGACAACAGAATATCTGAACTCTGTAGGGCTATAAACTAATACTTTAAGAACAGTTTAATAAAATATATTTGTTTTACCTGGGTCTTGCTATCAAGGTATAAAGCTGCAATGAATAAGTAAACAAATCACGTAAAAAATATAATCATCATATTTGAAATATTTAAAGCTGGTTCACACACAGCTATCAAATATAAAAGATCATAGCACGCCAAATAACGCTCTCCATACAATCCCTTCAGACCGTTCACACCTAAGCGTTTTTAAGCGCAGATCAATAATAGACAATACACATCTTAGACGTAACCGCTCCAGAGGCGATATGTCAGAAGATAACTCTCCCCTTCTCCGACTAAAACAGGAGAGGGGTTCATTGTAATTACGGAGCTGCCTAGACCCGTGGATGACAGATGTCAAGTTGACAGATTTCAGTACAAAAAATATGCATTCCGTTGCCGCTCCCTAATTCGACTCACCCCCTCTCGTACCACAGGAAGAAATATTTGATAGCCTCGTGTGAAAGCACAAAAGATAAGCGCTCGCGCTTGAACAGATATCTGCTCGCAGTTTGTAGCTCTGTGTGAACCAGCTTTTAACATTATTTTCTACCTGTCATTTTATATTCAAGTTCATTCTGATGCATTTCCGTCTATGGACTGTTTTACTTTCATTCTAACTTCTGTGTCGCATTTTATTTTAAATTCTACAACAAATTTCTTTGTATCGTTTTGTCTATGCTTTTACTGGGAACGAAAGTGTCGACTCATTTCGAATCTATTGTCATTAATTTCTTCCTAAAACTCGATCTTTCTATTTCTAAAAACCTTACAACCAACTTCAAAAATCATTTCACGTAATTGCAAGTATTTTTGAGTGTTGTGTTGTCCTAAATCTGATATTTAAATTCATTTAGTAATTAGCATTTCACATTTCTTCATTTGTTCCTAACTTCCATGTGTAGCCTATTTTACCCTTAACTTTAACATCAGTGTCGCCTTTCTCCTAAATATTTCGGTGCATTTTTTTTCTAAGCTCTAATTTGTCTGTGGTCATTCTGTCAACTTTCACTTTTCTTCTAATTTGTCTGTGGTCATTCTATCAACTTTCACTTTTCTTCTAATTTGTCTGTAGTCATTCTGACAACTTTCACTTTTCACGTTATTTAATAACCATTTTGATTCCCGCAGCTCATTCTCAAAATTGAAGCCCCAGTGCTCAGATTAGAATCAAATCTCTGTAAAATTACTATTCATCTAAATAAATTCAAAGTTTTACAACAATATCCAGTAAAACCCGAGTGTTGTTACTTCAAAGGAGACCTCTCAAATCGTAACCTCTCTCTGTACGGAATCCCTTGGTTTAGAAAACGAAGAAGTCTACAAAGCCGCTCACCTTACAACTGACATATGGAGACCAGGTTCTGGGACCCTACAAGTAAATCTGAATTTTTTATAAGCAATCAACCAATATACCAGTAATTTCAACACGTGCTTAAATTTCATTCCGAGATAACCTCAATCATTTAGTGTGTGAACAAATCCCATATTTTGAAAAACCATAGAAGTCACAAAATAGAACTCGACGAACGCACGACTTCACAAACTACAAAGGGACCACGCACACCCATCGTGTAGTTCTAATCTGAAAAATGCAGTTAGATTTACTAAACAGGAATTTCGAAAAAGCGTTCACAATGAATTTACTCGCTTTTAAACGCGTTTTTCTTGGCAAACGAGAATTAAACTTCCATGCTGTTTTAATGTTTTCGGTAGAGATACAGATATCGCGCTGCAAAGTCCTTAAAATTCGCGTGTTTTACGTTAGAGCTGGTGCACATCAAATTTTAACAATCTTTGTTTACGAATAGGAATTAAAGCCTTAGTTTATAGAGAAAAGTTATAGCAGAGAATACGGAGATCTACAGACCAAATAGAACGTTTTAATATCAAACAATAAAATGCACAGTTTGGTTACATAGCTGGAAATAATATGTTTTCCGTTGTATTCGACAGTAGTAAATTTGAATCATCTTATTTATGGAATCTTTTTACCAGTGGTGGTTTTCTAAGACCTCTTTAAAAAAATATGTATCAGTATTACAATTTTATCAAAATTTTAAACAGCGCCCCATTCAAATTCCATGCTAAAATACACCAGTCCAAATGATCCTCTTGTTGCTCAAGAGCGAGTCCGAAATGAAATCCAAATTCCATAGGTGCGTTTTGAATATCAGCTCATATGGGAATTTCTGTCTCATTTCTTCGGTTCATACAAAGACTTACCCGTGACACCAAAGCGGTAGATCTACAATCCTTCGAAATCTAACTGCCTAAGTGCGCAGCACCTGAGATTTGTTAACACGAAATTTGTTCAGATTGTTATTTTGCAAGAAACAAAACGTTTCTGAAGTGAAAATTTCTTTAGCACCGTTGTGATTTCAAACTCTAATTTAACAGTAAGCAGAGTAAGGAAACTTTACCAAAGTTCATATGGGGGCTTACAATACCTATAATCAGTCATCAGTGGCGTAACCATACCATCTGAGGCCCGTGGCAACGAATGACACTAAGGATGGGTTGTTTAAAAAAATTGACGAATTCGTCAAATATTTGACGTTAATTTTCACGTTCTGTATAAGTTCTATTCAAGTTCTGTGATGATTTTAGTTTTATGAAGCAGCTGGCCTATGATGATAAAGTAACGGAACTCGAATAGAACTTACACAGAATGTGAAAATTAACTTCAAATATTTGATGAACTCATCAAATTTTTTGAAACAACCCGTCCTAAGAGATCTGCTATTCAGAGGCTCTAATATTTGTGGCTAATAATGTCCTTCCGATGCTAGAGGGGTTAATATAGTGAATATCTATGATCAGAACAAAAATGCATTTAATTGCTACCTCCCATTTTTAAACCGTTGCAAAAGTGTGTCCCACCGTAAAATTCGCTTTATATAACGATCCAGTGCCTGAAGGCAACGCTTTCAACATTGCGTAATAATTCATTACAATTTTCAACGAACTCAAAGGTTTTCATATCGGATGGCATTTAAATAAAAAGGCTGCAGTTTGATGGAAATTTAATTTAATTTTCAAATAATATCTACATCGAACGTTCGAATAATAATGTACTGACGTTTGTTTGTTTGAAAATTGTTGATGTAGAAAATGTAAGGTTTATTCGATTTTAGCTTGAGTTTGATCGGTTTTATTTTTAATGGCGTTGTTAATGGCGCGATAGAATTTTATCACTTTATTTAATGAGTTCTAAATCTATAGCCTAAGAATGATTACAGAGAGGGTGTGAAAAAGCCTTGAAGGCTTACAGGGTGTTCGGGTTTCGGTGTATCAACTTCGGGAGATGATTCTGCATGAATAAGTAAAAATGATAATTAAAATATATTTTTCCAATGCATTTTCCAAAGAATTTTTGAAGTAAAACTTCTTTACGTATGCTTGACTTTGGGAGTAAGCTGGTGAATGCGTGACTAGAGCGTTACGAAAACGAGGCGAACGGAAATTGACAGGGAAATATATGAGTTAGTGAAGATAGAAAGAGAGAGAGTTACGTTTCGTATATTACTGTAGCGGCAAGAGAGAGAGGTGCGAGCACGCATTTTTTTCTCTCTTTCTCTCATAACCAGTTACGTTTCGTATATCTAATACACAGTGCAGGCCTATTGTCTGTATCACACTGTAGGAGCAAGAGAGAGAGCAGTGCGCGCGCACATTTTCTTTCTCTCTTCCTTCCGTGTGGTCTAAAGCACACTCGTATTTTTTTTAAGTAAAACTTCTTTACGCACGCTTGACGGGGAGTAAGCTGGTGAATGCGTGACGAGAGCGTTACGAAAAGTTTGATCAGGCGAGGTAAACGAAGCATCGCTTGACTTGGGGATTAAGCTGGTGAATGCGTGACGAGAGCGTTACGAAAATTGGGATCAGGCGAGGCGAACGAAGCATAAAGAAGTTTTACTTCAGTCGTGTGGTCTAAAGCACACTCGTTTTTTTTCTTATAATCATGTAGAATTCTGGATATCTTGTATACGAACACAAACATTTTTATGAGTTATAATAGTAATGCATTAGAGTCCCAACTGTTCCAAACCGTCTGCAGCCAGTGAGACCATGGCATCCCTAATTGGGGGTATATTGTGAGGCTGAAGATAGTAGAAACTTAACGGTGATGGGGCATGAGTATTCTATTTATTCAGATTTGGTCATCAAACACGGCTAAAACCATTTCAAGCAAAATTTCGATTCTGAATGGTGCTATTTCACAAGAGTGACGTGCGCGAGTAAATTTTATTTGACTGATTTGTGTTATTTCCCAATGTATTCATTTTAAATAATGTTTGCGGCACGTTCCAAAGTAGGAGATACTCTCAGTATCGCCCTGGTGTAAGTCCAACATTTGGAATTTAAACATTGTTTAAAATGTTTTTGTTATTGTTTTTGGGGTGTTATGCCGTGTTTCGCTACCTCCTTCTTTAGCCAACGTTTCGGACAGCGTTACAGTGTCCGAAACGTTGGCTAAAGAAGGAGGTAGCGAAACACCCCAAAAACACCCCAAAAACAATAACAAAAATACTTTTTGGCCGTGAAAACCTTAAAACATACATTGTTTAAAATGGTTTTAGCCGTGTTTGGTGACCACATCAAAATAGCCAGGTCCTTCTCCACCTTCCTCTTAACTATCTCCTTCCCCTCCCCTCTACATTGATCCCCACAACATACCTCAATCTGGAATGCCATAGTTTCACATGCCAATACCTCTAGGCGGTTGGGAGATGCGTGTGTAGAACTAGTGTGAACGTTGACCTAGGAACGTAGTATTGCGTGTATAGCGTGCGTCGACCCACTGTGATCTTACCTTATACCGTGGTGTTTCGTGTGGTAATAAATAAATTTTAGATAATAAACATGTAATCAGGGGTGTCTTTAATTTATTCACAAGGGCGTGCACAATACGTGATGTGTGTCGTGTAAGTCTACCAACCTACAGGGGTTCACGATAGACTTGTAAGCCAAGCTAACATAATGAAATGTTTGAATTTTCAGATGTGTTTTTCTCCCATCTAAACCTTCATCGAATTCCTCCAACAAATCAAAATGAAATCGAATCGAATCGATAGTATTAATAGTCTTGCGTCTGCGTGGTTGAATTTCAGAACCCGATCGAACCAGAATCAGAAATCGATTGCACGCCTGTGTATGTGAAATTTCAAACAAAGCTAAGTTTTTAATTAGGATTCGAATTTAAGAATTCGTCACAAGATGTCGCCAATTCCGTCAGCAGGTCGAATGGGGACGTATCCCTCTTAGGTAAAACTGCTACGGATATGGAAATATTGACAGTAAAACGTAGTTATATATTACATATGGCGTCATTGCCTGTCTCGGTTACTTTGCCCCGGTGACTAGCTACAATGGATGACAGTAGATCCAAGGAACGGGCTATTTTTGGAACGAAGGGGTGCCCGGGTTCATGGGGTGAGGTTTGTCTAGGCCTTGGAGGCGGATGTCAAGGACACACTGAACCCCAGATCCCTACCCACCCCTTAAGCCCTTTTCCTTCCCAGAACTTTCCTCCCCTTTTTTCCTTTAAAAAACCCTCCACACAGCATCCCCAAAGATGATATAGGCTCTGAGGGAAATTATTTCCATCAGGGCTTACCGTGTGGATCTCATGTAAAAAAAAAAACACAGTTCATTTTCGATTTATAAAACCAAAAGCCGCCCCCAGGGCCTAGCAGCAAAAATCTGCGGAATGATTTTTAACTGCTAGTAGTTATTATTTGAACATAATCAAAATAACCTCTATGGCTTCCGTGGTCTATAGATAAGCTTCTCGATTATGAATCTGGAGAATGCAGGTTCAATTCTAATCTCGTGCGTAAGTAAATTTGAATTGATTAATTTGTTCAATTTCACGATATTGATTCCTTGAAAAATAATATATATAGTACATTTGCAACTTGTAAGAGTCCCAACTGAGTTACTGGAATTCGACATCCTGATTTAGGGTGGGTGGCGATGGGACGGAGATTTTTAATTTTAAAGTCAAATATTAAACTTCGTAATCACGCCATAAGATTTTGGAAATCATTTTTCCGCTTGCCCCCCCAATTAACTTAGGAATTGTGAATATAAATAAAAACACTTTGAAATGATATTTTGGCAAAGCGCGCCCTCACTAACGAAGGCCTCTAAAATAAGTTTATTAAAATCACTTATTTCTGAAGTGAAAATCAGAGCCGACAATGCGAGGTCGCCCGAGCTCATGAAAGTAAATGAATATTCATAAGTAGATCTCGTAAAAAAATACCCGAAACTTCATTCTCTCTCCTTCCTAGGCCTACGTCTTCTTCTCTTTACTTCTTATTACGCTGTGAGAACAAATCTAATAAAATTCAGGTTTCTTACTTAGTTATGTTATTACATAGGTGGTGTGTGCACTCCCTTATACACACTTTATTTATTTATCTCGGTGTGTGGCTCCTCTAGTGCTTTCCCATTGACATTTGGGCAGTGGTGGAATGCAACAGTTGTTAATCTAGCAGATTTGAAAAGAAACCCAATGATTCTTTGTGCGACAGCCGAGACCTTTGGGCGGTCCTCTCGACCGCAACACGACGGATCCTTTTTTTGAAGATCGCTACGATTCTGATCATCATTCTCGCCATCTTGGGAGCTGTCTGGTAATCATCCTGGAGGGATGATTGGCATCGAGAATCGTCCGCCTCTACTGCTTCTAGAGGGTGCTTTTGGCTGGGAGCCAATTGTCTGGAATCCTGCCCTTCTCACGATGTGAGATTCGTTTTCACAAAAGAAGATCTTATCATGCGTCCTTTCAACTTACCCCGGTATCAACATAAACTATTTAAACCCAAACAAACCCTTTGCCAGACAGCTTTAGTTTTTGTAAGGATGTCATTTTTATTTTTTTTTTTGTATTTTTTTGTATTAGGCACCTTCTTTTCTTGAAAATCATTAACCAACTTTTCGCTCATAGTAAACTGCCTTGTATATTGTCGCCACCTCATCCCAGGTAACATTTATTTTCTTACTGACCAACTCACAGTAATACATTTGCTTGTATAACTAACGTTTGTTGTATGGTTTTTTCCTGCTAAGCACTCGCGTACTGCTTTCTAACAACGTATGCAGAGACACTGGAGGTCTAGATTCGTTCAAAATAAATAAATGTAGCTTCGTTTAACAAAAAAATTATAATTTTGCGAGAGCCTTGAAGGAATAACCATCTGTTACTTACACCCTGGACGGGTAAGTGGTGGATAAGCTCCAATGACCATCACACACCTACATTACAAGAAAAAACCTCGAATCTACCTAACACTCCATAATTAAATATATCTTAAAGATGAAGATGAGGATTATGCAATTAAAAATCGGTAGAAGTGAAACCTTCAGAAAAATAAAGTAAACAAGATTGGAGAGGCTACAAGCACCGCACAAAGAGGAGACTGATTACACTTTCTCATTTTCTCGCAGACTTAGGCCCTGCAGATACATGTTTTTTTTTCTTTATTTATTTTTGGGGTGTTATGCCGTGTTGCGTTACCTCCTTCTTTAGCCAACGTTTTGGAGAGCGTTGCAGTGTCCATCTTCAAGTATAAGGCAGGGCAGATTTCAAACAAAGTTTCGATTGTGATGGTGGTCCTTCACCAAGGTGATATTGAGAACATCTACCACTCTGCAAATCGCCATAAATACACGTAGAGGGGTGTAGAACAGCGCAACCTCCAAATTATTAAGTCGGTGCTGTCGCTAAGTAAATTTTATTGTTTAAAATAGGGGTGACAACGAGTATCAACAACAATCTCTCCCATTCACAAACCGTTGTTGTCTATGGCCTTGACTTAATCACGTGACACTTAATTCTTTAGCTTCAGAGAAACAGTCGCCGTGGGAAGTACACATTGATTTTTATGGGGCCAAACAACAACTTTTGTCAAAATCCCAAACCAAACCGTTTTTTAAACATTTTTACTATCGACTTCCTAAAATTTCTTCACTAGTGTAAGGTCAACCCATGAAAACACTCCCTCCAATCTTCATCTTCGAAAAAAAAACGTTAAAAAATTATATGCCTGACCTTTGATTACAGTTGACGGCAAGAGCAAAATAGATGGCACTTACTAAAATATCCTTAAGATATAATTTCCTCCTTACTGATGTCGTGTGGGTAGGGTGACCTTTAAAATAGTTCTTACTCAAGTTACGTAAATAGCCAACATATTAAATTTTATCACAGCTTTCCAATATTTTTCTAGTAAAGTAACGAAATAAGATTTCGATCATCTACTACCACCCAAAAATTACTTGCTTCTTTTAATGATTTTTTTTTGCGGCATCGTGGAAATTAATTGGTTGCTTTTTATATTCAAACATATTGATGGTCAAGCTGTGAAATTGTTTTTAAATATTTTCATGCAAAAAAAATGAAAATAAGTTTTGTAATTTCTTCGTGTTTGTTGTAGCTGGAGACAGCCTGTCTGACAAACGAACTTGATCATCATCATCATCTTCATCCCCTTATCCTACTCGGGTCGGGGACCCACTGCATCGACAAGGCTTCTCCATACGTCCCTGTCTTGTGCTGATTGTTCGGCCTCCGTCCATGGCAGTCCCATCCCCTCCTCACACAGTTTCTGGAGTTGCCTTGCCCAGCTGTGTCTGGGGCGGCTCACTGGACGTCTACCCTCTGGAATCGCACTTAGTTTTTTCCTCGGAATTCGGTCATCAGACATTCTTAGTACATGCCCAAGCCACCTCAGTTGCGATTTTTCTATGAAGAGTAACAGTGGTTCAATGTTTAGATCGTCTCGGATCGTCGAGTTTCTTATTTTGTAACCCCTGCCACTCCTCAAGTACCTCATTTCGGCAACTTCGACTCTAAAGCGTGTTCGTTCGCTTAGCATCCATGTCTTGTGGCCGTAAGTGAGCGTCGAGCCAAATACCGTTTTGAGCACTGCCATCTTTGTCTTGATACTGAGCTCGGCTTTCCCTATCACTAAGAAGTATAGAGTATGTCTACTATCCTTGACTCTGCCATACTGACTTTCTCTTGGGCGTGCTCGGAATGAACCATGGGTCAAAAGGGATCTGCTCATTGTAATACGAAAACTTGATTTTCATAGAGAGCATTAGTTTCTATGTTCCCGATGGTTATCTCCGTCACCAACAGCATAGACTGTTTTATCTCCCGGCTTGCAGAACTAACTTGCCAATGGTCATGCCAGTCGGGAGAGCTGTCTTATTGTTAAATAGAATCACTTCGAATAACGATATGTTTAACATCAATGAAGCACAATTTAGACGGCAAGCTTTGTTGCAATGTTTTAATGAATAAATTGAATTAAATTATACAAATTTTATTTTATTTTATGTGTCTGTGACTAACCTGTATCTTGCGTGACGTCAAACAGCTTGGCCACTAGGTACCTGGCGTCCTGGGGCCCCCTCGCCAGAAACAGACTGCCCCTGTCGGCATGCGTCAGCAGACTGACGTTGACCAGGATCTTGTGGCAGAGGACGTCGATGTCCAGCTCGTTGGCCACGTCCCGGATCAGCTCCATGAAGAGTTCCCCCTCGTCGAGCTGGCGCAAGTGCTGGCGCGACACGCATGGCGGGGGGCGGCCGCGGGCGCTCGGCGAACGGGAGCGCTAAAAATTAACATTTTAGAATTATTTCAAGCAGTTTAATCAGTAGGTAAATCTCGCGTACAAAAAATTATGTTCTTAATTTTTTTCTTATGTAATAAATCAAAACCAAAATTTTGTGAGTGATATTGTCGGTTAGGGCCAGTTGTTTCACAAAAATTAAAATGTAACATTGTCATCAAATAACCATTCAGCGATGTTTTGTTTTTATTTCAACGAAAGTTCATTTCATTTGAAATGTCCCCTTTAAACGCAAATTCTGGGTGTGTTTCAGTATTCTACCAAATTTTGATAAGCTGACAAACTTAGTTCCGCGACTTTTCATCCCGCGACAAAATCCCCCGTCAAAATATCCCCGACAAACTATCCTTCCACAAAATATCCTACGGACAAAACATCCTTCCACAAAATATCCTACGGACAAAACATCCTTCCACAAAATATCCTACGGACAAAACATCCTTCCACAAAATATCCTACGGACAAAACATCCTTCCACAAAATATCCTACGGACAAAACATCCTTCCACAAAATATCCTACGGACAAAACATCCTTCCACAAAATATCCTACGGACAAAACATCCTTCGACAAAATATCCTACGGACAAAACATCCCCCGACAAAATATTCTATAAAACCTAACCTAACATAACCTAAGCTAACAAAAAAATGGGACAAAATAAAACAGACAACCTGTAGAGAAAAAAAATTATTGTTCATAATTAGTAAAATGGGATAAAAATAATACAGACATCCTGTAAAGATAATAAATTGTTGCTCAAAACTAGTAAAATGGGACAAAAATAATACAGACAACCTGTAAAGATAATAATATATTGTTCAAAACTAGTAAATGGGACAAAAATAATACAGACAACCTGTAAAGATAATAATATATTGTTCAAAACTAGTAAATGGGACAAAAATAATACAGACAACCTGTAAAGATAATAATATATTGTTCAAAACTAGTAAAATGGGACAAAAATAATACAGACAAACTGTAAAGATAATACATTTGTATAAAATCTAAATTTAGCTAGGACTCACACCTCTCCAGATAATTCGATTTATTGGTTTAGGTAAAGTTGATTTAATTAATAGAAGAAATTATCCTTAGATGTCAGGAGGTGCAAATTCCCCTCTTACCAAGGAAGCATTATAAAAAGCCTATGTTTAGGTTTTTACACTCACTTCTCGTCTAATCACCATACCTTCTTAACAAGTAAAACGTAAACTCCTTGGTTTGGGTTGGGTAGTTTGGAGCTCCTGAACATTCACAATGTAATTGGGAATAGAGCAAATAAAAGTCACGAGTCCTTTAAAGTTTCCTGAAGATGCGTTATTATTTACAAAGTTCCTTCCTCCAAAATAAAACAACATTATTATTAAAAAATTGTAAAATGCAAAATAAGATTTGGTTGGGTTAGATTAGGTTAGATTTAGTAGATATTTTGTCGGAGGATATTTTGTCCTTGGGATATTATGTCGAGGGATGAAAACGGGCGGTACCGACAAACTTAACATCGTGATAGTTGTCATACTCTGCTGATCACAATGTGTTCAAAAGCTGGCCGGTTGTTTGTTGGAAAACTAACTTTCAAGTTCTGCGAAAGTTCCGTAAAACATATGTTTTTATAATGAAAACAAATAACTTAGTAAGCACCACTACATTATTAACATTGTGATGTTTCAAAAACAATACTTTCTTCGTCAGGATAAGAAATTGATCTGCTGTTAGCAGATTATAAAAATTAAAATTTTATGTTCCAATACGCACACTTCGAATAGTTTATTTATCATTAGCTGAATCTATTGTAAGGTATGGAATTACAGCTTGGGGACTTTCATGCAAAACAAATGTAAATCGTGTTCAATCAGTTCAAAATTCATTAGTTAAATTAGTAGCTCATAAAAGTTTATATGAGCAAAGGCATAATGTTCCATACTTTTACCAAAATCTCAAAATTCTCCCAGTAAGAGCAATTCTGTGGTACAAAATTATATTTCAGCATATGAGTAGCCCTATATACATAAATAAACTGGACCACACTTACAATACTCGTTTTACGTTAAATGAAGCACTAATTGTACCTAAGCATTTAAACAAATATGGACAAAGAACGCTACATGATACCTAATTGCTTAAATATGTTACCTGCCAAAATTTAAAAAAATGTACAAATGGTATAACAAATATTTTGTTGAAGAATTGGCTCATCGAAAGAAATAATTTGTATTAGACTAACACAAAAATTTTAACTGCATAATAAAGTAAAATAAGTTTATTTATATCTTCAAAGTAAAAGTATTTTATTGGGACATTAGATTTTTTCTGTCATATTGTATTACTTTGTATTTATAATAAAAATAAATAAATAACTTAAAAAATTACATACGTTTAATATGTTTTTCTTTCAGTTAAGTGAAACAACTAAACTGTAATGATTAAATAACATAACTCGATCAAATTTCAAAAAAAAATTTCAAATTACATCAAAGCTAAATTTGAAATTTGATGAAATCTTAGAATTTTGTGAAATAATCCGTCCTTTAAATTGACATTTAACAAACCTTTCAACTAAAAAAATAAAACTAAGTGGCGCTGATTGGCCATTTGATGACAATGTTACATTTGAATTTTTGTGAAACAATCCTTGGAGTAGCTAACAACGACGATGCCATACTCATCGTAAACGCGTCTCGGCTAGACGAGGGTTGTGTTAAGATTATTTTTTATCTCACACACCTTCTCCTATTTCCCAGACTCGGGGGGTGGGAAAATCTTCATAGGCAGGCTTCATTGTACAATGTACTACTTGTATACGATACACCAAGAGCCTCGTACAAGTAGTTCAAATATAGCAGTTAATTGTGTGTGAACATCAGGGTGAACTGTATGAGATTCGGGATTGACGGAACCATTGTAATACAAGGCATGTTCAGAAAGTTGTTTATTTATTTTATATATACACTAGCTGGGTTACCCGGCTTCGCTCAGGACAACATTCGAGAGTGTTCTGGAATGTTCCACAATTTATTTTATTTATTTATAGTGGACCCGACAGACGCTGTCCTCTACACAACTATTCGGGATAAACTAAAATTAAAATAGAATAATATTGAATATGCGATACTGCGATGGCAGTGCAGTCTGCCGGATCCAATGTAAAACATTCCAAAATCAACAACTCTCTTAGAAATAAAAAATTAATTAAAAAAACATTTTCCAGTGGACAAAATTGTGAATCTAAACCATTCTCGAATCCCCTTGAACCCACACAAAAAATTTCATCAAAATCAGCCCAGCCGTTCAGGAGAAGTTCAGTGACAAACACACGGACAGAAGAAATAAAAAAAAATTTAAAAACGAAACATTACAAAATGA